>ML776663.1:2339248-2349264 GCA_009831015.1 Picea engelmannii
ATGCATTCCAAGCCCTGTCTTGTAGAAAAGTTCATTTGGATCACTCTTGGAAGCATGTTAGAACTCTCTTCCTTAGCTTAGGTAGCTTCAATACCTGCATCCAAGTGAGTTCCTTCCATGCTTCTCTTTGTTTTTTCTAGCATTAATGTTTATAGCTCAAGAAATGAATTTTTAGTAAATTAACCCTAGACTGTTAGTTTTCTTTTCTTTGCTAATTTTTTGGTAAAAAATAATATGAAGCCTAAGTAAAGTATCTTAATAATCTACAAACATAAGTGAACATAATCAAGATCTTAAACCCTAATTAACCTAGTGTCTCTTCCTCTCCTATTGATCCTCTCTTTCTTCTCCCGAGGTTTTCTTCATTTATCCCTATAATTGAGTGGTGGATGGACTCTCTACAACCTCTTTACTAGTGTGTTTGTGTGTGTGTTAGGGTGGTCTTCTATCCCTTCCCCCAAGATGAAAATAGTAGCATGAATGAATTTCTTCAATACTTTTTGAGTGAAGGCCCCCTTTGCTTGATCTTTCTTCTTCTCCTTTTCCATTAGAATTTGGATCCTTTTCCTTATCTCTTTATTCTCTACCTAGATATCGCCCTCCAATTCCTTCATAAAGGGGATTGGATGTAACATACCCAATCCAAATATCCATGCACCACTAATCCCTTAAGAGAAATAAGAATTTTCTACAACATCATTGCAACACATATATTTGTAATTCAAGAACAATTGTAACAAGTGTTTTCCACAACTATGCACACAAGATTAGACTCAAACTTGAAGAAAAAAATGCATACTCAATAGACATGGTTATAAATGGTGAAATTACCATTAGATATGCTTTCATAACACCATATATTGTAAAAAAATATAGTGCAAGCATACATATCTAATCCGAAAATGATATTTAAAGACTTGGTTAAGTTTTAAGCATGTGTTCAATTACCAATTAGGAATTAAGGAAACAATAAGAACTTAATGAGAGATTATAACAGTCATCATAAATAAATGTAGATCATAACATAAGCATAAATAACAACAAACCATAAAAAAAAAGTTTGTTAACGGAGTTCGACAAGATTGCCTATGTCTTCGGGCCTCTGTCTTAGTGGGCGAGGCTTTCTTATTTCTCTTCAATGCTTCAAAAGTACATCAGAAATGTATCAAAATGGTTAAAAGCTGGTCTGGTTGTGTTCTTCTCAACCCAAAGAATCAAACACAACTAATGACACTAAAAAAGGTTGAGCATAGCTTCCAAAATTGGCTTCCAAAGTTTGCTTCCTCAATGGCTTCCCTGCATAAAAATGGCTTCAAGTTTCATAAAATCATCATCATTCTACTAATATGAACCTCTCGGTCTATCAAAAACCTCTGATTTATATAGGATTTGAGTTGGTGATCCTATCCCAACTTCCTCCCAAGATTTGGCCTCAAATAGGGCTCCAGATCCCCCCAAAATGGGAAAAATCTCAAAAAATCACCATAAGAAATCCAAAATATCATAATATATACTTACAAAACCCACAAATAGGAAAAAATGCACCCAACCCCTTAAGTCTTTGGGCTACATGTCACATGGGACATGCAATATGGCCATGTGCTCAGTCGCACTCCTATTCCCCGACCCTGCTATGGTCATATGCCTGGCCATGTGGCATGGTCTTAACCCTCGCACCCCAACCTTTGGCTCCCGATGCATAGCTCTAGTCACGTGGGGTGTCATGTGGCCCTGCACTGGCCCCCTCTAACCGAGGCTTAGCCCCAAAAAACTGTGCCACATGCAAGTTAATATTAATTCGGTCGGTTGTTTTAAACAAACACCAAATACGCCAAAGTGGCCAGGACATGAGACTCAGTCCATTGCTCGTCCCAGAGGTCAAGTCCGTACTGCCAAGTCGCTTGCCTAGTCAGCTGCCACATCAACATCCATACTTCCACGTCACCCTACCACGTCAACATTCGTACAACCAATTATCATCCATACTGCCACATGTAATCTTGTCATTGGGCCACGTCACGTACGGAATGCCATGTGCCATGTCCATACAATGCCACATGTCATTTACGTACTGATCTAACTTAGCCCGAAAATGCCAAAACTGAGTGACACGTGTCACCTCCTCATGACGACATGTGCCCTAGTTATGTCATCATGACACCATGTTGACATCATATGTTGTACTGCTGACGTCAACAGTATGGTATGTTGGCTTTTACTAGTTTGACTTTTTGCCTATTTGGGAAATCGATCAGAACGCAATATCTTTCGCATATGATGTCCATTTGAAGAAAAAAATATGTGGTCAGAATCAACGCGATGAGCTCGACGCAATGACATTGGTTTCATCCGATTCTAAGAACTTTGATTTTTAGGCCTTCATGGATTCATTTTGGATCAATATCAACCTCAACTTTGGAATAAGTTCACATGATATATTTAGTTAAAACTAAACACATATATGAATTTCCATAAGTAATTGATCTCTTCATGTAATCACCCTTCTAACAAAATATTCCATGTGAAATTCTTAGTCTACCTCTAAAACTGCTCATCCTAAATGATTTGGATGTTCCCATTTGTTTCATTGATTGTAGATGGTTTTTAGGTATTTGTTTCATTTATTGTAGATGGTTTTTAGGTATTACTTGAAGACCACAACCAATCTATATTATTCTATATTAGATCCTACTTTTCATGTTAACTTCCAACCTCCTTAACTTCAATCTACCCCTTTCCTGCATTATTCCCTAGTTTAAGTCTTGTCCAATTAGAATATTGGGATTTTTATCGTGGATGTATCACACTTATTCCATGTGAAATGAGAAGTTATGCCTTAATGGAGTCACCCCATTGAAATTTCAGTTTCTCCTTTTCAAATCATGCCCCTCTCCTCCAACCTTTTAGAGCTACTCTTAGATGATAAACATACTTCAACATCTTCAATCCCTCTCACATAAAAATCTATTCTAGAGACATAACCATCAAGAGGGTGGTCATGGATCTCAAATCCACTATTAACTCAATTAGGTTCTTGTTTCTCATGCCCTAACTCTTCGAAACATTCATGCAACCAGTTGGACATGTATTGGATTTAACAAGTCCGTGACTAATATTATTGGAGTAGTGGATGTCACACTAACCCTTATGCCCAAAACTGTCTCGACCTAGTTTTCCATCCTTGATGCATAGTTTGACTACAACCTACTTCTTTGGCACCCTTAGTTAGATGTAATGATGATGGTTTCATGTACCTTATTCGGGGGACTTTTATTCCACATGAAGGAAAAACTAATGTGGTCAAGTGTGGATTGACACTATTCTCGATGGTGAAGAAGTTTAACTCATAGGGTTAACACTTGGTCTCCTCTATATACTATTTTATAGGTCCTTTATGCATGGAAGTTCCTTTCCCACCTTCGTTACCTACTTCTAGGGAAAATTTTAGGGGATAAATTTCTTCCATGGGATAATTTTCCGTGCTTTTTATGTAAACAAAGATTCACCAATTTCCATTTTTTCTAAACATGATTCGCCCAAAATATATTGAATAAAATAATTTTACCTTGAAAATAACAATTTTTTTAATAGAAACTCTATAAAATCCTTAGAAATTTGAATATTTTTACAAAAATATTGCCAAACATTTTACATTTTGCATATTAATGACTAGTAATTTTCCCCAAGGTTTCTACATTCTAAGATAATTTTTCATCCTTAAAATTATCGTTGAGTCACCCCTCAACATTGTTCACCAAAAATATATTCAATGATTAGGATTGTGTGCTTTCTTAGATGGCAATCATCCCCAAAGCTCTATCTCTATGACCACCCTCACTTTTCCTCCTCTTTGTCTATCCATATCCATAGATTTTAAAGCCTCCCTCCTATCAGGCCCATGGAGGGTTCCCTGGCTATGTTACCCATGACTATTCCTTGATAATATTAATCCTCCCTTGGAGGACATCAATTTTTCTTCTCTCTGTCTAGATCATCCACATGGCTAGTGTAACAAAAGAGAATATCTAAGATGCCTCTCCAAAGGGAATTATTTCCACTACATTTCTAGCCTACCTAGTTTATCAAGATCTGCCATTACCATGTCTCAAGAACATTAGATATCCAACGCACTATAAACTTTCTCACCTACATCCATAGATTACTCATCTATTAGTACCTATATGAACCCATAAAAGAAGAAATTAAGTTCAAGTTAAAATTGGTTGGATTTTCTCTTTTCCTATAGTGGAACCCTCCCTTAGATGCATTCCCCTAAAGGTTTTTTTGTTAAGGCCCTAACACTAATTTATTATGAGTTTATTAATTAGGATTAGGTCAACATAGTGGTAGGCTACATCATGTTCAGTTTATCTCCTATTTGTAATAAAGGATAATAATTTGTATAATCATCTCATATTATCTTTCGAATTGGATATGTTGTTAAACAAAGGTTTCCCCTCGAAGTGGATTTTATTCATTGAATATCTTGGCATTTGGTTCATGACTTCTATCCTCATCTATCCACTCTTATGGAATTTCATGAAGTATGATCACATGATCTATAAACATTTGTAGTGCAATTGAGTGAACTACTACCTAATCCTTGCTCACTTTGATCGTCCTACACAACTTGGCATGGCTATAGAATATATCATAAGATCATCATCCTACCATTCAATACCCTCATATGGTTTCCAAACAACCTAATACGCATGAAACTCTTCCATTTTATAGATTCCCTATCCCATGATAAGCTCATATAAATAAGGGTGAATATCCACTAAAAGGTCAAAACCTCTCACAAGCCCATTCCTATATTATGGAGTAGTATTTAAACCTATCATTGGTGTTCACCTCACCATGATATTCTCTCTCTATATAGAGCTAGGATATATCCTCTATAATCATAGATCTTTATTCTCTCGACCCCCTCACACCAAATTTAATGTTTTCACCAGCAATATCTATGTATCTTGTGTGAGGGGTATCCTCCCTCGTATCACTTCCATCATAAAATTTTGAAGTCAACTAATTATCATATATGCATGACCCACTAAATGGATTTCAACTGGACCGACGTTAAAGTGCCGTCGAGAATGGTTTAACCAAGAAGAAATTGGGACTGGTTACAAAATATTTTTTAGCCAGTTTAAAGAAGAATTTAAAGAAGATTTAATGTACAATCTTAAGGAATCCTTAAGGGATTTGGATCTGAACCATGTGAACATAATTAAAATAATAATCCCTTGGTCATATGGGATTGGATTTATAATGCTTGAGTGGTTGATGTTAAATTAATCAACCATCCATTCGAGTTGTGTGTTTGCATGTTAAAGGGATTTTTCCTTCGTCAATTAGTATCAGAGCGATATTACACTCTTTGGAATAAGAAATCAGATCTTAAGGACATTGGAAAAGGACAGTTCCACTAAGAGAAAGATGGGTAGAACTGTGAAACTGACTAAAAGAAACTTTTGAAGATGTATATTGAAAGGGCATATTTGATGAGATCTAGCAAAATATTGTTCTTTATGCTTTGTAGTTAATTTGGATAGAGCATATATGTTTTTCGTAGGTAGCAACAAGAGAAATAATATTTGTGGAAAAATCCTTTACAACAAAGAAGGAAAGAAGACCAACTTCCAATTAAGGTTGGGTAGAATTTTTTGAGACAACTCCACAATTGAGATTGTCTAGATGAAGAAGAGCAGGTAAGTCTCTTAAGATATTGTGAGTAGAAGTGAAAAAATCTAATAGGAGCATAGGAAGCTCAGAAGGTTCCATAGGATAGAACCAAAGATACCAATATGACTGTGCAATTCATCGTTGGTAATGTGATGAATGCACAAGTTCATAATTCATTATGAACCAAAATCTTGTTGTTGTAGGATGTTGATGTACTCAAGAAGGTCGAGATGAACTTGACTGAGGCTTCTCAAGGAAGAGAGTAGGTATATCCCAACAAGGATAAATTATTTAAGTAAAGAAGGAGAAAAGATGAAAATTGTTCTCACATCAAAAACTATGAATGATGAGCCTGAGTTGTATTCTTTAAAAGAGCAGTTGTGAAAATAATACAGCTAGTAAATGAAAGATGAAACTTGTAAGTATGTTTAAATAAATGAGCTTCGATTGAACCATGCTATGTAGAGGTAGAAAAGGCTTGGAATTAATTCAGTTGAACTAAAAGCTCCTAATTGTGCAAAGGAGTTGGAAAGAGGGAAAAGTCTCTTACCTTTTTTCTTGTTTAGTATTATGTTTCTCTGGGATGATAAATTGTTATGTTGATGCATGTAATTGTTTTGACATGAGAATGTTGATGATGCAATATTATAGAGATAGCTAAAATTTGATGGTGGTTGCACTCATAAAAACATAAAGGAATGATGTTGTAGAGTGCATAAGAATATTCTGAGGAAAATCTGGAATTGTTATGACAAGATCAAATTCTATAACACATGCATTTTAATTTAACATGATAGCTAATATAATTACGATTGTGATAATTCATGCATGTGTAGGAAAATATTGGAGCTATTGGGGATGACAATTGCCAATGATAGACATCCTCAAGTAGGGGAGAAATTCAATAAGGTTGTTGATAAAAGAGAACTATGAAAAGGATCATGAGAGTTCCCATGAAGCACCATTGATGAGGTAAAAATCAGGAAAGGGTGTTGGCAGATAGAACAGGTATAAGAACCTCATGCCCATGTGACATGAGAATTTAAAAATGGATTGGGTAAGAATCACTTTTGAAATGTTTTTATTATTTGATGATATACATGCAATTTTGAGTGGTTATTGTATTCCATTGATACCCAAGTATGGTATGAATTCAGGAAAGAAGAAACTAAAGGATAGAGGGAGGAACCTCTAACAACCAAGGATGATTGAGATCCTTGCAAGAAAATTCATGAACAAAGTGTAATGAATGCTTTTACGAGTCCAGAATGATTGGGGACAAGGGTGCTCATAAGAAGAATATGGAATTGAATGCATTGAGGAAATGCATGTCTGCGTGAGAGGGTAGGTAATGGATTTCCAATTATGGAAGAAGAATATTCCAATATTCTACCAGAGTTCAAGATGGTAAAGAGAGGAATTGGGTGGCCTTAAATGTTGTCACCATGGTTACTAGTAAAGAAAGAATGCTTAAAGGAATTTGTGTGGAAATTTAATTTCATGTGTAATGATTTGAGGTTATGATCAACTCAAACTAGGAGGAACAATCCTGCTATAACAATGATTGTGGATAGAGAATTCATGTGGTGAGAGGTTGTATTAGACCCAATACACCATGTAAAGAGTGCCTAATATGAAATGTGGTAATATGAAATCACTGAAAGGGTGAATTGTGTGCGAATGTGACCACATGTAATGGCACATCGATTAAATTCATTTAATGATTTAGTTAAATTAGGAAAAGTTTGGGATGCTGAAGTAATTTGTGTGAAAGGAATAGTAATTTTTTTTTTTATATCATTTAATAGGATGCATTTGTTAGTATGCAAAAATTTTGAAAACAAAAAAAGTTGTTTGCAACTCAATGCAAGTGTGCAAGGATAATGTAATGTGCATGAGAACTAACAATTTGTTTGGTTGTGTGAAGACAAAATTGGAGGAAGAAGGGTCCTAGAGATGGAAGAAAAATAATTCCATAAGGGGGACGAATGCATGTTGGTTATGAAAGAGAGAAATTGCTATGAGAAGGAAATCTCATACTTGTGAATCTGGTTCCTAAGTGGAATATATCTGAAAATGAAAATGTGAAATTTGAAATATGTGGGTGATATATTTGAAAGAAATTTGATTGTAACTAATGATAACATCTCACAAATTTATGTATGAATGTGATACACGTGAGATGAAATATCTATCCAGTGAGGACAAATGATGGTTGTCAAGTTGTAAATCATGGAAAAAAGATATTGTTGTGACATGAGAACCTTGTGATAAGACATGATAACCATAGAAAATGTTGTGTTTTGGTAACATAGGCTAGAGGGATGCCTCAATAGAGAAAGTCATAGGAATGCCTCAGTTGTAAGACTTAATGAAGTCTTTGAAACTCTTCTTGTGCGATAAATCCTTGGCAAGGAAATATGGATCTCCCGAGGGACAGTATAACAGAGAAGGGGATGCGTCAGCTTGGGCTTGGCGGGTGAATGACTGCAAAGAATATGAGACTTTGATGATTCTTATAGAGTGTTGATTCATATCATGCACACAATGGGTATGTCAAGGAAGAAAAACAATGATTCAAGCACATATGACAACTACACGGATGCAAATCCATGAACTTGCATAGATAAGTATTATATTGAATGTAAATTTTCCTCTTGAAATATGGACAACAACATAATGTTTTTGTATAAAAGAGGAATTAATATGCTTGTTGGTTGAAATTGTGGTACACAGATTTTGAAATTCCACAGTCCAAGTGAGGACCACACTATGAAGAAAAGGAAGATCATGTTGAATCAATTGAAGGATAAAGGCATGGCAGGTGTACTGAGAATGAACACTGAGGACAATGTTCCTTTGAAGGGGGAGGGGATTGTAACACCCTTGTTTCCTCCAATATGTAATTAATAATAATTAGTGACTTACCATGCCATGGAATATAAAAAATGTAATTATATTATTGTTTGAATAATAATTCCATCCAACTAACTATGGGTAAATCCTTGAAGTACTCGCCATGATACCACTAGAGGAAAGTGTGAGAAATCTTAGAGAGGGGTTCATCATGCTAAACATGACACATGCCTCCTTGCTGATAATACTTGATATTCAAATTATTTTCCTCAACCCCTATTTCAAATAAAAACAATTAATAGGGAAGGATATTAGTTGGAAAACCAATTATCTCAAATAAATCTAGGTATGGGAGATCATGCTAGGAAAACTTCAACTCTTAGCCCTAGGTACAATAAGGTGCCATTTTCTACAACCTCATATGGACCCCACAAGTTCCTTTTGACAGAAGGATGGGGACAGGTCAAGAACCTTCCCAATAGGTTATGTGCAGGGGAGGTAGGAATGGGAAGAAGGGGGATTGGATAGATGCATGCATGGGGAGAAGCACATGGGGAGAATAGACTAGAGAGATCTGAGTTCTCGGGGTCGATAGAAGACCTATGAGAGAAAATAAACGAATGAGTGCATAACTCTATGGTGGTATCATGGCCTGGCACAAGGATGGCCTATTTCCAAAGTGACTAAGCATGCAGAGCCTACCATTGGATGGAAAGGTGAATTCCCACAGTTAGTTGTCTAGAAGAAACCTTGTCAATAGATAAGTATCTCTCACTCTGTGTAATTTGATTGATAATAAAAGAGTTTGTTCCTGTGATTGAATTGTAAATGTTCATTCTCGATTAATGGGTCTTCTGTAAAAGGGAACTAGATTTAAAGGTCAACAAATGAATGCCAATTAATTATTGAAATATCCTTAGAAATGAGTAATAAACTAATAATTAAGCCTATGTATAGACAGATCAAGAAAGGAAGATAAAATATTTCATTATTTCTCTCTCCTTGATTTTGAATATATGTGGGGTATTAAAACCCATATGGATTCCGATCAAGTAGTTTATCGCTGGCTGATAAATGGATTAAAAGAGCCTAAAGGAACCAATTGTAAAAACCATTGTACGAATGTACAATGATGGATTGTGCAATTTATCGATCCTTGAATAAAAAACTCCACCAAAAATATCTATGTAAATCACTGAGCTACAGTAGTTTTCGATATGGGGAGGAGGGTTGATCTTGACCATCCAAATATGGACTACATTTGGTCAAAAAAATACTTGCAAAAATTTGAAAGTGGATCTCAACCATCAGATCTAAGTGTCAAGCGATATCGATCATTGAGCTTCATCACCAAGCTCAGGAGGGGGTTCCAGGGATGATTTTAAGAATGGAAATTTATTTTAAAATGTAGAAACCTTGGCGAATCTTACTAATCCTTCATATGCTAACTATAAATTTTTGGCAATATTTTTGTA
>ML776663.1:2374639-2386581 GCA_009831015.1 Picea engelmannii
TGAGCTATCAAGTTTTCCTCTCTAGTGAGGAACAAATCATCCACATATAAGACTAATATAATCATATGATTTTGTACAATATTTATATAAAGATTGGGATCTGCTATGCTCTTGGTAAACCCAAGAATCTGTAGAAAGCTATCAATTCTCCCATACCAAGCTCTCGGAGCTTGAGGATTTCTTGATTTTTCACACATGATATTATTTCCCATCGATCACGAAACCTGCAGGTTGTTCGATATACACCTCTTACTCAACTTCATCATTAAGAAAAGCAGTCTTAACATCCATCTGGTGAAGTTTCCAACCAAAAATTGCAGCAAGAGAGATAATGATCATGATGGAAGTACATCTGGAAATAAGAGAAAATATATCTTCATAGTCAATTCCTTCTTCCTGAGAGAATCCATGAGCCACAAATCTAGCCTTGAATTTTTCAACATTGCCATCTATTGTATGCTTTATTTTATAACACCATTTGGAGGTTACCACTGATTTTCCACGAGGTCTTGGGACCACTTCCCATACATCGTTATTTAGAATTGAATCATATTCTTATATCATAGAATATTTCCACACTTGATGTTTGGAGGTTTCTTCAAAGGTGGAAGGTTCTGAGTCAATCAAAAGATTCAATTTACCTATTAGGCAAGAGTACTTATCTAGTTTCTTTCTTTCTCTGAAGGTTCCTTTAGGTGTTGCATGCTTTTTTTCTTCCTTTATAATTTCCTGACACCATGATGGTTTCCTTTTAATAGGAGGTTTCTCTAAAGGAAACTCAATAGTATCCCGTGTGGGATCCACTAAAGGTTATGAGGTCTCTTCCCTTTGATCATCTGGAAGAGGTGAATCTGAAGGTTCATGAGATGGAGCTTCCCGCTCCTCTGTATCACATTGAAGTTCTATGGCACGACGAAAATTTGCTTCTTAATGAAAATTCATGTCTCTACCGACCTAAATGAACTTTTGACCTATGATATAAATTTTGTAAGCCTTTGAGGTTTCACGGTATTCCACAAAATTTCCTTTCTTTCCGGAGGGCTCTAGCTTAGTCCTCTTTTCTTTTGGAATATGAATATAGACTGGACTACCAAATATTTTGAAGTGATCAACTGATGGTTTTATATGGGTGAAAACTTCTTCTTGAGTTTTCTCTTGAAGGGATTTGTGAGGACACCTGTTCTGAATGTAGACTGCAGTACTTGCGGCTTCGGCCCTAAGAGATAATGGTAAATTCTGATAATACATCATGGCTCTGGTTGCTTCATAGATTTCTCTATTCTTTCTTTCTGCAACCCCATTCTATTGGGGATTATAAGGCACAGTCAACTCCCTCTTAATCTTAGAATCTCGACAAAGTTCATCATTCTTGTAGGAATCAAATTCTTTACCATTGTCAGTTCTAAAAACCCGGATGTGTCTACCTATCTAATTTTCTACAAGATTCTTGAAATTTGCTGAAAGATTCATCTTTAGTCTTTAAAAAATAAATCCAACTTTTACGAGAACAATCATCAATAAAAATCATATAGTAAATACAACCATTCATAGATGGAGCAATCATAGGCCCACAAAGATCCTAATGGATTAGATCTAAAATGCCATTAGATTTTGTATTGTTGTGAGGATAAGATTTCTTTATATTCTTACTGAGAGCACAACCTCTACAAACACTATCATGCTCAAATGAAAAGATTGGCATATTTGTCACCATCTTTTGCAAACCTGGAAGTGCATTGTAGTTGAGATATCCAAGCCTTTTATGCTAGAGCTTGCAAGGGTTTATCATCTCGTGAGCTAGTGCTTGAACAACTTGACCTGTTATTTTGTAAAGTCCACTCTCATGAGTTCAAATAGTCATGGTAGTGCTCAAATATTCATTTTAGGTCCACATGTGAGAATTCCCTTTGTTGAAGGATATTAAGTATCTTTTGCTTTCTAACACTGCGACTGAGATTAGATTTTTCTTTAAACCATGACAAATAATTTCATCAATATTAAATATATTACTTGATTGAAGATGGAAAGAGGTAGTTCCAAACCCTTTTATTTCATAAGTACCATAATAACCAAGTTCTAACTTTACATTGAACTTCTTATCCTGATAGTTTGCAAGATTATGTTTGAAACCCGTCATGTGTTTGGAGGAACAATTGTCCATTAACCAAACCTCCTTGAACTTGGTTATAGTGCCAGAAAGAGCTGATATGAGATAATATTCTTGGTCTTGTTCTTTCTCTTTGGTGGCTTCCCTGGTTCTTATTCTTTGAGGTTCTTGTTGAGGCTCATCTTCTTCAATGGAAATTGATGCATGGAACTTACCTTTTCTTCTCTGCTGAGAGGGAGGGTTCCTACAATCGTTTGCATAATTTCCTAGATTATTTTAGTTAAAAAATCTTACTTTAGATAAATGATGATTAAGGTGAGACAACTTACCTTGAGGTTTCTTACCTTTGCCTTTAGGTTGAGGAAACTTCTTTCATTTCTTGGCTTTAGCTGAAAGGGCATGATCTCTTAGAATTGAATGCTCATTTCTACTTTTGAGTCTTCCTTCTTCTTCTAAGCATTCGTGCCATAATCTGTCGAAGTTGGGATGAGCTTCTCTTCCATTGACTGAAGCAAGAAATATTCCCCATGACTGAGGGAGTCCATCAACTACAGTTTTCACAAGGTCATAATCATCCACAACAACTCCTATTGATGTAAGTTGATCTCTTGTTTGAGAAATATTGGAAAACAAGGAAACAATGGTTTCATCCTTTCCCATCCTTGATGTACGTAGTTATTTCTTCAATATTCTCTTCTGAGTTGGAGCCTTCTTTTCATAGATATTTGCTAGGGCATCAAAGAAATAGTTGGCAGTCCTTAGATGACCAATGATGGGAATCATGTTGTCCTTAAATGAATAAAAAATGTCTCTTTTATCTTTTTCCCATCTCTTCATGTATGCTTCCCTGCCAGTATTTGAATTGGGTTCTTCTATTACCCTAGTAACCAGCTCATCCAAGTCACTCTCTTCTAGGATGTTGAGTATCCTACACTTCCAAGTATTGAAGTTGGAGGCCCCTTTAAGTATATCTTCAACTTTGATTGAATAAGTGGCCATCCTAAGTTCTGGATCAAATTATGAAGATGATATATTGTTGATATGAAAAAAAAACCCTAAAGAATGGATCTAAGCAGGCTCAAGTCTACAATTCTTGATCTCTTTTCACGCCCTAAGCTCTGATACCATGTTAGAAATAGGAAAAATTCAAAACAAAAATCCTTTAAAATTTTTCAGTTCACTAGATCAACATAGAAGATAAACATATCTGAAACAACAATATTTCTGAGTATAAAATAAACTTTTAGCTTACCTCATGAATCAATGAGAGATGTACCTGTCACATGTGTAGATGTATGCCTCTGTAAATATGCTCAGACTTTAGTTTGGGTTCATGGATCAAACCTCTATGGTTTGATCTCTGACAATGAGGATAGTGGGATAGTTCTACCATAGATAGAGACCCCCAAAGACACAAAAATAAAACCTGGAATTAACATTAATAACCCTAGAAGAAAAACCCTTCACTGGACAATGATATAACACATGAATGAGATCTAAACAAGTTATCAAACCCTCAACTAGAAAACTGTAAAAAATACAACTTAGAAAATCTAGACAATTGATTGATAACCCCGCACAGTGGCCTCTACACACCATGCAACATCCATAAGGTAGACCAACTAGAAAAGGTGAGGGCCCATATAGAGTTTGAGACACCTACACACAAGTTTGTGGCCCTAAACCAATATCTGGCACCCTCAGAACATGCCCAACAACTAAAGGGAGGAAACTTTGTGCAGGAGATTAGGTCTGACAACCCTATAAGGCAATTCTGATAGCTCTATAAGACACCTCACAATTTAGAAGAGGTAGATCCAACATACACACATCAACAAACCCTATGAAGAAGCTTCCAACAAACTAGATTTTCAACTGATAACAAAAGAGAGGTTGCACTGACAAGGGAGAACTGTCACTATGGTAGCTGCAACAAGGAGAGAGGGGAGAGAGTGAGTGTGAGTGTGTAGAAATGAAATAGGGTAGGGTTATATTTATAGTTAGGGAGAGGGTTAAGGTAATTAGGATTATACTTAATTATTGACATTTAATTAATATTAATATTAATTAATATTTAATTAAAACCCTAATTACATAAAAACCCCAATCACATAAAACAAACCCCAATCACATAAAATAAAACCCAATCACATAAACAAAGAGGGAAATAAAAACAACAAGGAGGTACCTGTTAAGATAATGTCAAGGGGAGTTCCATAATGGAAAAACATGTCCACATGAGTCTCATAGTGACCTATAAACTTTATAATCACTGCATAAGGGGATACATAAACAATGTGGTCATGCCCATCTTCATAGACACTCCTAGGTATCATGGGCCATTCCATAAGAGAGGAAGAGAATCACACATCAACACATCTTAGTATTACACCAAGATCCACCTTGTAAAAGACCAAGTTTCTCTAGAAAACATCTGGGGGCCCTAGAATACATATAGGGTCTTATCCACCAAGGAACAAACCATGCATTAAGGAAGGGTTCCTTGGAACACATCTAGGGGCCCTAGACACATCCAGAGTCTTATATCAACCACCAAGGAATACATCCAAGGATCAATCCAAGCACCGAGTAAGGATTCCCTGGAACACATCCAAGGGCCCTAGAACACATCTAGGGTCTTACTTCTTGGTGCTAGACCAGGAACCCCAATGGTCTACTGGGGGCCCTCACAAAGTTTTTTTTCCATGGCTCTCTATAAGGTAGCTAGAGAGGTAGTGGGAGGGCCCAAAGGGCCCATAGTGATAATAGTGGAGGTCATTCAATGTAAGGGGACTAGGTCCACTATATTATTAAATAAGGCCCACTATGGTAGTTAGATATAATAAATGGGTAATTAGATATAATAAATGTAAGAGGACTTCTTAGAAGGTTCTACTTCTAGAAGATTCCCCCTCTAGAATGTTCTTAGGTGATGGTAGCACTATATAAAGAGGTTCAAGCAATGTAATGAGGCCACCTTCTTATGGAAATAGAGTCACACCTAGAATAGTTGCTACAGGTATTTCAATGGAAGTGAGTGGAACATCCTACTCATCATCAATGACACATGACAATCCATGACCTTCTCAAGGAGAAGAAAGTAGGGGCAGGGGCTCCAAGGGAAGGAAATCATTTTAGAGATTGTCATAGGGAAATGCAAAGGTTCCAACTCATGTTACTTTTTGGGGGTGTGGAGGATGTAACGTAGCTAGAGAGGCCCCCCCACTACCTCTCTAGCTACGTTACATCCTCCACACCCCCAAAAAGTAACACGAGATGGAACCTGTGCATTTCCCTATGACAATCTCTAAAATGATTTCCTTCCCTTGGAGCCCCTACCCCTACTTTCTTCTCCTTGAGAAGGTCATGGACTGTCTTGTGTCATTGGTGATGATTAGGATGTTCCACTCACTGCCATTGAAATACCTGTAGCAACTATTCTAGGTCTGACTCTATTTCCATAAGAAGGTGGCCTAGAGATTCTTCCTCTGGTGAAGGTCCTAGGGGTCTTCCCCACGAATCCAGTATGTTGTGGAAATTTCGATCTCATACCTCTGTTTAAGCTCATATGCTACTCTGCATAACGTGCATTTTCAACTTCTTCAGCTACTGATGATGGTTTCCAAATCCGTACCATGGCCCTTATCTTAGGGTTTAACCCATACACAAAATGTTCCTCCTATTGTTGATCTGTATCCAGGTACGAGACATACTCTACCAACTCCATGAATCTGATCTCGTACGCTTCCACAGTCCTGTTCCCTTGAACTAGAGAATGGAATGATCCTACCTATTGTTCCTCGTAGTAATCAAGAAAATATTACCTCTGGAGCCTTTCCTCAAAAATATCCCATGAGACGATGTCTAGGGTAAGGTGCAACTGCCTCTCCAGATTACTCCACCGGTTCAAGGCACTATCCTTCAACTGAAATATTTATATATTTTCCTTAGATGTGGAATCATAGTCCCTTAAGGTGAAACATCGTGTCATTCATTCCAACCATGCCTTTGCACGTTCACTTGCATGACCCCCAACAAAATCTAGGAGTTTGATCTTCTGTAGTTCTCTAGTGATGTCCCCTGGTGGAGGTCCTCCCTCTGAGTTCCTTGGCGCTTCAGGGTTACCCACTCCATATGGTGGGGGTTCCACTTCAACATCATTTGACTGGAGACCCTTTAGTGTCTCATTAATATCCTCCAAAGAGCACAAAATGAGAGTTAATTCATGCGATAGTGGTGGCAATGCTGACATTGGTGGTCCTTGTGATGATGCCCCTCATCCTCATTTTCCCCGAGTCCCAACCATCTTGAATAACTAAATCTGCATCAAACCAAATGATTATCAGGGAAGAGTTTAAGGTAGTCCACAATCGCTCAACTTATACTTGCAAACATAGGGTTAGGCGTAAGTTTTTATTTTTACTTGTCTGTAAACAAACATTACTCTCTTTAAGGTAAGTGGCTAAAGGTTCAGGTCGAAAGCATATAATATCGGTATCTTGGTAGGTATCCTTCTATATTTCTTAATAGACTTATATATATTTAAGTCTATTACTCCTTGCACTGTGGTATCCTTTCCCCTTACTCTAACTAGCTTTCTTATTTAAGTGTCTAACCCTTCCAGGTTGTAGATCCCTCTTTATTAAATATATCTTAACAATAAATTTATATATATATATATATATTAATTATTTAAAACTTTAGTAAATAAATAAATATTTTAAAATATTAATAATTAAAACAATTAATATTTATATTATTTAAAACAATTAATAAAAAAAAATTATACTATTTAAAACAATTCTTATTTCTTTATAGACTTATATATATTTAAAATTTAAAGTTTATATTTAAAATTTTAAATTAATTAAAATAATTAAAAATTATACATATATTTAAACATAATCGAATAAGGTTGAGCATCATGGGACCTTGCATGATGCCCACGTGCCCTCTGCGCTTAGTGCCTAAAAAGATACCCCCCGCTCTCACTCGCACATCACACAATATTCCCTCCCAACTGCCTCTTCCTCTACAGTTGCAGCCAAGGGTTCCTCTTCCTTCAATAGTGTGATGTATTTTATTCCCTTGTGTGTTCTTTCCATGTGACTTGGTGCTTGGTCTTGAGTTTGGTGCTTTATGTTGCACCAATAGCTACCAAAGCATAGAGGGATAGCACAAGGAAAGTAGGTTGGGAGGAGGTGGGCACATTTCAACTCAGCCATGGCTGAGTGGTATGAAGCACCGGATGTGCTGGTGGGAAGAGTTTCCAAGTATGGAAACATTGGTATCCTTGGAGGCTTTGGTAAAATGTGCATACATAGCTCGGATGGTCCGTCGGTGGTAGCAAAGACTTTGTGCAAATGGAGGTCGGGTGTTCAGATGTCATCCTGGCTAGATCCTAGGAGGGAAGAGGAGGGCTCGTCCTCTCGTATTTTGGCTTGCTTGGCCTCATCCTAGGTGTGTCTTAGATTTGGTATGGTGTTTTATGATTTGGGTTTATAAAAAAAAAAGAGGTTTGGGTGCGATGTGCTCCCCGTGGGCTCCTCACTTCATGGCACAATGCCTTGTCTCGGTCTTGAGCTCAGGATTTGACGCATTGTGTGAGAATATCCATGGCCTTTTAGATCTTTACGAGTTCCCTCTTTGGTGCTCTCGACTTGGACTCGGAATTGTATGTTACATTATCCAAAATATAGGCTTGCCTATGATGATTTTCTATCATAGATTTGGAAGTTTGAATAGCATTTTTGGAGAAATCAGATTCAACCTAGTCCTAAAACATTTTTGGGGTAGATCTGTGGTTTTTTTAGAGGTGAAAATTTTCATTTTTATCAATCACCAACCTATTGGGGTTTATACGTATGCATTTTATAGGAGGGAGAATCCCAAGAAATTAGTAATCGTAATGCCTCTAGTTCCATTTCTTACATAACTATTGATCCTTCCATTCAATAACATGTTCATCAATTATCTTCATTTGAATGCTAATGGTTTTGTGGGATAATATGGATTAAACACAAGCTACAATGACTATACAAGGATTTAGACCAGTTATGCATTTGATAAATAAAACTAGGATTATTTGGGTTCTAGTGTTTTAGACAAATAGAGGGGAGCATACAGTGATAACCACAATTTCAGCATGGATTTCACAAGGACATGGAGCGAGGTTAGTTTGATCAAAATCAGTTGTTTTAAAATGTCAGTTGTCTCTTTTACTCTTGATAACCGAATTGGAAACTACGGTTGTGAGTTCAAATCCATGCGGTCATATTTACATATGATGATAGTACAACTCTATCTTACCAGGTCTAGGGTTTCTCTCGGGATCCTTTTTATTATTATTCCCAACTCATCTCGCTTTTATGTGCAGGGCATTTATTACCTTGCTATCATGGTTTTTGGGCCACATAAATTTTCTGTGTAATTTCTATTGAGCTACATATTTCTTTATATCAGGGTTTTTTTTTTCGGGGGGGGGGATTCTAGATTTTGTAAGGCCCTCTATCATCCCATCATAATATATTTCTATGTTTTCTTATGATTTTTATAGTTTACTTCATTATTGTGTACATGTATTATATATTTACATTATTCAGATCACTACCCTTATTATATTTATAACTTTGCAAACTTTGATACTTCTATTTTTTAAGACCAGCATTCACTTATTTGATTCTCTATGACTCGTGCATGTGAGGATATGGTTTACAGGTATCTTGAATAGAGGATGAGACAATTTTCAGGAACCCACCCTCCCCTTATATATATATGGGGACTCTCCCTATTCTAGGGTTCCTATGGGTAGTTCTTCATAGGTTTTAAGGTATGTAAAATAAAGGGTTTTAAGGTCTATAAAATAAAGGGTTTATAGGTTGTAGGTTAGGGGTTTGGGAGAAGATTGTATAGTTATGTGGGTGGTCAATCCTAGGTTTCAATTTTGAAACTGGGCTCGGATACCATTTTTAGAGCCTCTATAGAGCCTGATTATTTTCACGACTCAAACTAATTAAAATATTTCTAAAATTTAGTTTATAATTTCTTTTAATGATTTTCTTATATTTAGAATAAACAAGGAATAAACAGTAACAACATAATAATGATAACAATGGAATAAAATAAACAACAATAGAAGAATAATGATAACAACAACAACATAATAATGATAACAACATCAACAGAATAATGATAACCACATCATAATACATAGTTGTACCTGCAGGTTGGTTTATCTAGTCCCTTTTCTGTTGGTTTATCTAGTCTCTTTTATATCTGATCTTGTTCTTGTTCTTTCCTAGACTGAATATTAACTTCCCAGCCAACTAGGAACAACATCTCTGGCTCTCTAGATCTAGGAATCCTTGCGGTTTCCTTGCACGCGAGCCCAAAATTCCCGGCAACCACAGTGCCCTATGAGAGATCCCCAAAACAATTCCTCCAATTTCCTCCTCCTCCTCTATCTTTCAGAAATTCAGAAATCCTCAAACACAAATAAGATCCCTCTTCCAAGTCCTTCCCTTCTTCCTTATCCTCCTCTCTCAAATCCCCCTCATTAATTCCCAACAGCCTTATCGTCCCATTAATTACTTTACCCACCTTTTAATAATAAAATAATAAAGACTCATTAATATATTTTAATAATTAATTAAATTAAAATTAAAAACTATGATAAAACTAATCAATTTGGGTTGTTACATGCAGTTAAATCTACTGTTTCCATCATGATGCTATTGTTTCTCAAATATGGCCAACTAGAAGAAAACAAATCAATAGTAGACCCATTGTCTTCACAACAATCTAAGCACATGTTCCTTGAATTCAAACACATTCAATCCCCTTGATTTCAACTATTTATTCTTTATTCTTTTGCAGTAGTAACAAAGAAATAATAATCCAATTCTTTGTTTCTAATAGTTAACTCAATTGTTCATACAAATATTTTTTCTCTCAAGTACAATATCAATTAGCTTTCCAAATTTTCCTAACATTTTTGTCCAAGAATACAATTTAGAATGGTCTAAAAGGAACTTGTACATTGCATACAAGTCAACCAAATTTTATTCATATGTTTAATGATGCTAGAAAACATAAGTTAGAAGAACTTTTTGGTAGCACAATTCAAGTTAGACTACTCAAACCCACTATCTACTTCTTTATTTATTATATATGAAAATACGTATCTTTTCACTGAATACTTCAACAGACATTCCCTTGAGATTCCTTCAATTTCCATATAGGTATAAAGGAATGCTAAGTGCCAAAACAAAATTCCTTCCACTTTTTGAGCCTTTTGCACTGATTGAAAACAATTGTTACCATAATCTATCCTTATATCAAATATATATTAGCTATATGTGTTCACTGTCAAGAAAGAAAAGTACACTTCTATGACCATAACCTAGAATTCATACTAGAAACTATGAACAAAAAAATTACTTGCTTGCTATGAAACCCACAAATGGAACAAGTCTGCTCAAAGATGATAAAAATATCTTCCGAATAATGTCGAAATGGTGTTGGTCAAACATTGTCCCAATTTAACAATTCCACCTTGAAGGATCTCTCACACTTTCAATTGACAATGTCATCATTAGATAGACAAATAAGTAAGATCACATATATGTTTTACTCTTGTACATTTAGGATAAATATAAAGTTATTTATCTCATTGTCCCTATAGAAACAAATTGGCACATGGTCAACATTTTCTAATAATTTAATTAATCTTTTGTTAAAAAAAAAAAACTTTTAAAGACGAGACTAGCTAAATGTTTATTGTACACTTATCTTTTTAGCACTTTTTCTTTATTTGTTGCAATGCTCTATAGAAAATATCCTAACTAATAACATATCTATATAATATCTATATATTCCTTGCATTTTTTATTTATTTCATTATTTTTTGCAATGCTCTATAGAAAATATCCTAGCTAATAACATATCTATATATTCCTTACTACGAAATGGTAAAAGATAAAATCAATGAAACAGGAATAAGACTTCCTTCCTATCCACTTTCATGTCAGCCCACTACTAAAGGCACTTTAGAAGAAATTTTAGAAATCCACTACTATAACTCCAAGTTTGGAAATGTTGCAACATTTTCTAATGTACACTTTTTTTAAAACTTTTATAACTCTCCCTTGAGAAAAAACTTCCATGGTTTTTGGTATGTTTTTTTTTAAACTGAAAAGCATTTTTTAAGATTAACATACAATATACATTATTTAAAAAAAAAAAATCGATACAGAAATTATATTTTAAACCATGTCCATATTATTCACAAGAAATGTTTTCCTATGATCACAAAGTAGTTGAACTTTTATTTATCTTCAGTGATGAAAACCTAAAATCATTTTGAAAAATTCTCTCAATTTTTCCTTGAGAAATTTCAAAGCTTTTACAAATTTGATAATAATGAGTTCAAAGTGACATTCATTTTATACTATTGATTATTTTTTCACCATTCTTTGCTGCACTCCATAATTTAGCTAAGACAACAATTTTCTATTAGGTTATGAATGACAATATGAAAAGGTAGAAATGTTCAAATTAGAAGAAAAGTTCTACAATAATATTGGATATTATACAAAATCATTACAACATTTAAAATTCCATTAGATGTTGTAAATTTTGTTGGTAAATCATATTCACTGACGAAATAATAGGGTAATGGTCCAACAACATGTGTTGCACTCTATCCTTTTCAAACTCTTTTGGCATATGTAAACTTTTGTAAACATTTGTTAGTAAAAGACTAACTTTGTTAGAATCCTGTAATGTGACAGTGTTATTTTCACTTCATAATTCTACGATCAGAATATTAATGTGT
>ML776663.1:2433407-2530687 GCA_009831015.1 Picea engelmannii
TTATTATCATAGATGTATCTATAGTTGACCATTCCATGCATTGTCCCAAAGACCCAAATTTAATCAAATTGATGAAAAAGACCCAAAAACAAATGGAAAGTAAGAAAGACTCCTAGTGACGTAAGATGGAAGACAGCTTTTGTCAATCATGAAATTTTGCTGCCAATTCACGGCTTCTACGACCTGTGTGATTGAATGTCTTAATCTGTCTGCCTCTCTATTTCAACAATAAGACTTTACAAACAGAAGGCTCTATACGGCCTTATTTCTCGACTTCCGAATGTATTCTGCTATGGGGTAAAATATATCCACCGCGACCACTATTTCCATGACGGCCAATTAAATAATTTCTTATTTCTCATAAGATATAGATATGGGCTGGTAAACAATTCAAAATAGTTGTGATTCTTTTTCACTTTTCTTTTCGTTGATCTTTTTTTCAAACTTCAATAATTCCTACATAGTCAAAAACTTTACAAGTTCCGGGTTTTTGTCCATTCGGGCATGAACAGAGAGTTTTATTAGGTTATGTCCATTAGCTATAGATTTTTCAAAACATGATAAATATGAAATAAAAAGTGAAGCTTAATTGTCTTAGTCGTACTGTCTAATCAATGGATGAAGTTTAATGCTCATAACATCTTTGCATTTTTGAATGTTTCCGTTACCTTATTTGTTTTTTCACATTTACTTAATATGATTAAAAAATTACTTTTCTAACCATTGATTTATAAGTTAACTGATTAAGAAAAATTAATATGTATAAAACTTTGCACTGCCACGTTCCTTGAGATTAAGCGTTTGTAGCTGAAACAGCAGTGAAGCTGGGCGTCGTTTCAACTAGCACGACAGGTTTCAGTGGTCGATACCTTTCGGCGTTCTCCAACCGCCAGTTATATTCTACAATTAAACCGTGGTTATTATAATTTTAAATATCTATTTAAATAAATGATTAGTTTGGTTGATATTTAAATAAATGGTTAGTTTTGTTGAGATCAACTGTACATTAAAAAAATATTGAAATGTTTTAAGTATTTTTTTTATTTTTAGTTTGTAAAAAATATTGAAAAAATTATTATATGGTGGATATTTATAGAAAATTTAAGATTAAATATTTTTTTATTTTTTTAAAATTTTATTAAATTTATTTCTCATCTATATTCTCTTTGATTAATAAAAAATGTAATAATTATATTTTAAAATTTATTTTTAGTTTTAAAAAAATTATTTTTGAAATAGAAAAAATTTACAAAATAAAACTAACCACATACAAAGTGAAAGACAGAGAAATTTAAGTTGCAAATAAAAAAACGTAGCTCTTGCTTGGAGACGAATAAATAAGTATATTAATGAAATTGAATTGAACAGTTATATGAAACATTTTCATTATAAGTTTTTGATATCATATTTAGGTTGGAATTTATGTTTTAGGATGAGATAGTCAATTTACGAAGAAGACCCGCAGGGCCGTTTTAACATTTGATGCCGCTCTGTTGACCTCTGCTTTAATAACAATGACAGGGCAAACCTCTCTATTTGTAGATTCTTCTTATGCGAGTTCGATACTCTTTGTCATAAAATACATGGGAAAGCACTTCTAAGAAGGTTGCGGCCTGTCAAGGCAACTTGGAATTTAATGAAAAGAATGGGCACCGAATCTCAAGCCATATACAAAAATATATCTTTCCGGGTCAATTACTAATCAATCCGTTTATGTTAAATACTCCATTTTGTAGGGCATATTAGAAGTTTGGAAATTCTAAAATTCATTTTTATTAATTATATATATATATATATTTATCATGTATTTTTTGTTGAATTTATTGATAAATACGAAGCTTGGAGTCTCTTTATTTTTGTATTTTACATTCGAAAATTTTCGGAATCGTGGAATGCTTGTTTGAAGGGTTTTGGGTCTTTTGACTTGCTTTTAAACATGGGCGACTTGCTTTTAAACCTGAGCGTTAGCCCCTTCTTCCTTACCAAGTTATGCATGTAACCACGCGCTGGAACCTAGCGTTGGCCCTAAAGGTGTTATTCGTAGGTCCGGGACTCTGACGCTTGGGAGGTTTCTTCAACTTCAACACTCTTGTCCACCAGGAGTGTTACCAGTCGAATTCGGTCATAAGCGAGGTTGACCAGAAGATGTAAGTTAAGCCTATTATTCCACTTACCTTCGTCAACAATTATGAACTTAATCGGACGACTCGCGGGAATTCTCCTCACACGAGAAGCTACGGTGAAGATTCTACTCTAGATCTCCGGGCTTCAGAAGTTATTGCGACTCCAACACACCTTAACTTTGAACTAGACAAGGTTGAAACCCACAGATCTTACAGTCCTTGTTTAAGCATCATCAACGATTAGGATTTACTACGGACTTCCGAACTCTAGGAGTTCCTTAACCTTTAAGATTTATGAATCAATTTCGTCGGAGTACCGAACTAACGAACTTCCAGAGGACGATGACTTAGAGATCTAATGCTCCTCGTTAGATCACTAGATCCACAGTTGTCCCTTACTCCGCGACTTTGGAGCTTCGGGGTTTTCTCCTCTTTCAAAACTTTTAACAGTTCTACAGAGATCATCAAACCGCCAAAGGGATCAGGGAGCTAACGACTTACAGTCCCCTTTGATCAACAGTTGACATCAACTCTGGAATTTGGGACTACGGGAGGCCCTAACCTTTTTGTAACAACGACTCAATTTTTTCGAAGTACTAAATTACCGAACCATCGAATGACGAAGGCTCTTACATATAACGACTCTCGTTCGATCACTAGATCTACGACTGTCCTTCACTACGGGACTTCAAAACTTCGGGATTTTCTTAATTCCTAACAGTTACGTCTCAAACTAGCAGGAGTATCGAATCCCGAATAACTTCAAGATCTACAACTCACTCTTATCCAATGATCTACGATCGAGATTAATTATGGGCTTAAGAGATTCGGGGCTCCTCCCCCAACAACTTTAACTATTCCAAACTGTCGAATTCACGAAGTCCGAAGGACTCATAGTTTAAGGAGTGTGCTACTCGAGTTGGATCAGACGATTGTGGGGATTTCGACTCCTCAAGGTTAGATCTCATCCACTAATTATTATCAAAGGATTTCACACTCTTGATTTACCACTTGGAACTCTCTACGCATTTTACCTCATGAACTTCACCACTTGTTGAAGTGAACTCTGACACTCCCTTGTGCTACCCTCCTAAACTCTGGACTTAAAGGATTGCATGTGCACCTTTTATGCTTATCTGTGTATTTTTACATTGTCTCTCCTGATATTATGTAATTCAGAAGATCAAGGCCTCCGCACATCCTAAGTGTGTTACGTATGCTCCTTTCACTATTTCTCCTAAACTTGGACTTTCAAAAGTTTCGTCTGCGCACTCCTTTCCTTGACACTATGCACACTTTGCATTGTGACTCCCAGAAGGGAAACTTAGGAACTTAAAACAAAAATTTCAAACTCCTTCTCAGAAACAAACATCACCTAGACGTATTTTTGCATCATCACAATATCTTTTAATTCAGAAAGTTCAAAGCAAGCTTACAGTCTTCTCTCAGGGATGAGAGATTTTCTCTTCTCTTTTTCAAGCAAACTTGAGTAAAGTTGAAAATTTCATTATCGATAGATTGCCCACTTAAGGTTTTTTGGTTATTACTATTTAATCCTATGTCTTGATATTATTAAATTTCTTCATATTCTTTTAAATAGTAAGATAATGAATTATTGTAATAATATGCAATTGTGTAATGGAAGTAGTAACCAAGTTACCAGGTTTTCTATGTTCTTGAAAAAGTTGTAATCAAGAATGTTGGTAATTCTAGTTGAACTTCATAATAGATTGAAGTTATGGGAATTAGATACTTCCTTGTTCCTTAGAACAATCACTAGTCGTGAGACCTTAAATGGTCAAGATCAATACAATGAATCCTAGACTTGAGAATTGATTATGTTTCTTGGAGGTCCTAACCTTGCAAAGAGATTGGATGGGTAGATATCCTGGATTGCTTGTGTTATGGTTTATTTTGTTCGAAGCATTGATGTTGTATAATGAAACTTGTAGTGTAGGATGTCAATGAGAAATGAATATGTAAAAATTGAAGTATGTTAATGTTGAGTAACTTTTGTCCTTGATATTCTCTTAAAAAAAAATATCCACTATTGTACTCACTTGCATTTATGTAGTAACAAAGGGGTTGTTACATATGGCATCAGAGCGGGTTCAAACCTGTGACATTGGATCGTTACATCTTCCACTGGGTTAACTAAATGCTGAAAAATTTATATTGTTAATTAAATTATGAAATTTCACGTGTAGGTAATCATGGTTAGAAGACGGAGGGTAGGTAGATGACATGGTGTTGGGGAAAGAGGTGTAAAAGCTTTGATAGTTCCCACGCCAAAGGAGTCTAACCCCTAGGGAGAATAACCGATCACTGAGAAGGAGCAGGTTGTTGTGGGAGATGTGGTAGGTATGATGAGATCTTTTCAGAGGATGTCAGAGGTGTTTATCAATCTCCTGGATAGAAATGATGGCAGAGTGTCTATGCCCAATGAGGGTTCACAATGCGCTCCAGCTGGTAGTAGTAGTATACACAAAAAACTTGAGAAGGTGAAATTTCCCAAGTTCTGGGGTGCCCTGGACGGCTTAGCCACTGAGGCATGGTTGGAGAACATGGTGATGTGCTTTTCACTTCATGATTACACCTCCAACATGAAATTTCACATCCTGTATTTTAGTTAAAGTGGAGTGATATTCTATCGTGGAAGACTCTCCTACCTCAATTAAACATCGTCGTTAAAGACGTATCATGGGAACTGTTCGAGGAACAATTTTGGGAGAGGTACTTGTCTGAGGGATTAATTGAGTGCCAACTTAATGAGTTCAATGCCTTACGACAGGGAGGTCATACGATGCCAGAGTATGAGGTCAAATTCATGGAGCTACTTAGGTATGCTCCACATCTGAACACAGAGAAGTTAAAGGTCAAAAAGTTTGTGTTTGGCCTTAACTTCAACATTCGTATGAAGGTGAGGATATTAATACCTTGAACATTGCATGATGCAGTTCAGAAGGCCCTGATAGTTGAGGAAGATATGAATGGTGGGGGTCAGGGAAGGACTCCTTCTAGACCGACTGGACATATGAATTCAGGATCACAACAACATCACACACCAACCAGAGAAAATTCAAGGAATAGAGATACACCTAGAGGATCTATGTTCACGACACCCCGGAGACAAACTCCTTAGCAGAGGATTCCTTACATAGGACCACAACAACAACAACAATGTCGTCCGCAACAACAACATCAATTTAGGCATGTTCAGCAGAACAGGCTCGGATCACAGACTGTTAGGAAAACAACTTCTACTTTTGGGACCATGAGCACTGGACCAAAGAATGGGTGTTGGACATGTGGAGAGCCACTTTACCAGCGAAACTGTCTGATTGAGAAGCCCAGAGCGACTGGATTATCAGGAATCACTACAATTGGAGATTTGGGCAAGGCCCATAGGATAGATGCAATGATGAACAACCGCCAGGTCTAGCACTAATCCATTGGGCTGGAGACGTGAGGAACAATCACCAACCAAAGCTTCAGTATATTGACATATTCAGGTATTATAGAAAGCTTTATCTCTAGTGCAGCACTGAAGAGAATTAAGGTAAAGGAAGTCGAGCAGGACAAGTTCACATACATAGAAATGGCATCAGGTGCCAAACAGAAGGTTGGAGGAAAGGTTACAAACTGTAGAATTAACTTGGGATACTTTGTAACGAAGGTAGATATTTTTATCATGATCCTAGGATCTTATGACATAGTGGTTGATATGGATTGGTTGGAATCACATGATGCAATACTTAACTATAGGATGAAACGTTTAAGTTTGACGGATGATTTGGGACAAAATAGAGTGATTGTAGGAAGAAACCAGGGAGTGTCCTTGAGGTTTATTTCTTCCCTACATTTGCAGAAGTGTATGTGCAAGGGATGCAAGTTATATGTGCAATATTATCCCTAAATGAAAAGGACGAGGAGGAAGGAATATAAAACCTTCCTGTAGTACAAGAGTTTGCAGACGTGTTTCTGGAAGAGTTACCAAGTTTACCACCCGAAAGAGAGTTGGAGTTTAAAATAGAATTGAAACCTGGAATTGAACCGATAGCAAGAAAGCCCGACCGGATGTCAACACCTGAGTTGCAATAGTTGAAAATGAAATTAAAGGAGTTGTTTGATTTGGGACTGATACATCCAAGCATATCATTGTGGGGTGTGCCAGTAATATTTGTTAGAAAGAACGATGGATTGTGGAGTCTTTACATTGACTACCGTCAATTGAACAAAGCTGCGATCAGGAGCCAGTATTTGTTGCCAAGGATTGACGATTTATTTGATCAAATGAAAGGAGCGATGATGTTTTCGAATATTGACTTGAGATCAGGACATCACAAGTTATGGATTAAGGAGGAAGATATCCCTAAGACTACATTTAAGACGATATTTGGACACTATGAGTTTACAGTTTTACCATTCGTATTGATGAATGCCCCAAGGGTATTCATGAGTTTGATGAATGGGGTGTTTCGTGAACTCTTTGAAAAGTTTGTTCAAGTATTTATTTATGACATATATATTTATTCTCAGACGAAAAAAAATCATGATAAACATTTAATATTGGTCCTACATTGTCTACGAGAAAAAAAATTATATGGGAAACTATCAAAATTCTCTTTTTACCAATCAACTCATAGGAGTTCAAAAGAAACAACATGAACTTAGACCAAGTGCAAGGAGTGCACAGAGTCAATGAGCGACTAAGTGTCGAAGAACCAGAGAAGAGAGTGCAAGGAGTGTGAGAAGAATTTCTTTCGAAGAAATCCTTTGATCTGAGTTTGTCGAGATCCCATAAACGCGAGTGCATGGGAGATCAAAATCCCTAAAGGAATCAAGATCAGAAGGGATAGAGAGGAGAAATATTCAAAAGGGAGCGAAGCTCTGAAGATTTCACAAAGTATCACTCAATATATGTCCAGGAGGGAGCGGGATCGTTCCAGATCATTGTATCTGGGAAAGGTGCTCGAGTTTTAAATCTCTTGGTGCGTACAAGAGAGAGGATTGCCAAAGTCTCGAAGTACCGAAGTGCATAGAGACCATTCATCGTCAAGAGGGACAAGGGGAGCAAAATATACAACTATGAAAGTTTGTAGATAAGGAGGAGGCTAAATCGTCGAAGAGCCGAAGTAAATCCTGACCATTGATCGCTAGGAGGTACGTGTCAACAAATCAGAGACTTTGGGTGAAAGCACTCAGAAGGTGGGTGTGCAGGAGTTGAAACTCCCGAAGCATGAAGAGACAAAGTGATTCACAATCGTTGATCTATGGGAGACACGCGTGGAAAGATCATCGACTTCGGGTGAAATCACTCAAAAGGTGGGTTTGTAGGATTTGAAACTACCGAAACCCGAAGATTCGAAGTGAATCATAGTCGTCCGATTTAGAAGGACATACGGAAGAAATCCATGGATTCTGGGTAAAGACCCAAAGTGAATCGTAGTCATCGATCTGTGAGGGACACGCGTCGACAGCTCGTCGTCTTCGGATGAAAGCATTCCGAGAGAAAGCGAAGGCTAAGAGTTGAAACTCCCAAAGCATGAAGAGCGAAGTGAACCACAATTGTTGATATGTGACAGACACGCATCGACAGATCGTCGACTTCGGGTGGAAGTACTGTGGAGGAAGCGAGAGTTGAGAATTGAAACTCTCGAAGCCCGAAGGGTGAAATCAATTGTATCTATCTATTTGGAAGCAGGGCACGTGTCAATAGATCATGGGGATCTGGGAGTGTTTGTGAAAGGAGGAGAAGGGTCGCCGACTAATAGTTGACTGAGGCCAAAAGAGGGAAGATCTCAATCGTCGATCAATCGGCACCGCCCATGATCACAAGATCCACGTTCTCGCTTAATTGCGGGGACAGAAAGTGTTCGAACTTTAAAAATCTGAGAGTGGGCTGCAATCGTAACCATTGTATTATCAAAGGGATACATAGTGATTAGTGGTGAATTGCAGGGAGAAAAGAAGTGTGGTCTCAAACAACTTTTGGCCACCCCGCAATCATGTGCTTATGAGAGGTCATAGCTCGAGGTCACATCCAGGAAGGGGCTAATGGAAAAGGGGCTAGCACCTGAAATTTGATAGTTCAACAACGCGAAGGGATAGGTTGTGGGTGTCATAGACCCTGCACCCAAAAGGCGAAAGGGCTTGTGTTTAATTACAAAATGAGACCATCAAGGTTTCAGAGAGCCGATTTGGCTCGGAGAATCATAGATCCTTGACCAGGAGGTCGCGTAGACCGAAGGAGAGTAGGGGGGCTGCATCAATTTGAATTTATCTACTAACTTTGAACCAACTTCCATTGAATAAGCCACTTCGCATGATGAGTGAAAAGAATCCATGCAAAAGGAATATGAATCTGTCATCAATAATATGACATAGAATTTGGTGGATCTTCCATTCAGAACCAAACCAATCGAATGCAAGTGTATATTAAAGAATAAGTACAAATCTGATTGCTCACTTGACCAACACAAAGAAAAGCTCATGGAAAAATGATTTCACATAAATAAGATATTTATTATGAGGATACTTATTCCCCCACAACAAAATGGGCTACCATCGATACTCTATTTTCCATGGAAACACAAAATGGATGTGAAGACTGGTTTCTTGAATGTAGACTTGAAAGAGAATGTTTTCATGTATCAGGTACAAGGATTTATTGTGAAGGGAAAAGAAGAGAAAGTATGCAGGATCATCAAATCCTTATATGGCATAAAACAAGCCCCATGAGCTTGGTATGAAAAGTTATTTGAGCATCTTCTGAAATTTACTTTCCAACACTACAATCTTGATGATGCAACTCTCTTTCTCAAGAAAGTTGGAAAATATATTGTATAACTTGTAGTATATGTAGAGGATCTATTGATAATAAGGAAGAATGAAAGTTACATTGCATCCATCAAGAAAGATTTGAAGAATGAATTTGAGATGAAATACCTCGGACATTTTGACTACTCTTTGGGCATTCAAATGAATCAAAATCCAAAGTACATATTCATCTCCCAAAAGAAGGATGTTGGAGAATTGTTGAACAATTTTAGAATGACTCAGTGTAATCTTGTTTCCACTCGACAATGGAACACAATTTGAATCTCGCATCAAAGGAAGTGAATGAATTTGAAGATGCAACCAAGTACAAACAACTTGTGGGAAGTCTCATCTACCTTACCACCACTAGACTATATATTTCATTTTTTGTTGGAATTATTTCTAGGTTCAAGGAAAAACCTTGTGAAGGACATTGGTCTCTTGGAAAAAGAGTCGTAAAATATTTAAAGGGAACTCAAGATTTTGAACTCAAGCAATCTAAGGTGAATGACTTCAACCTAATATTGGATATTCTCATTCAAACTTTCTTAGGGATAAATAAAATGGAGTTTCAATTTTAGGCTATCTCATGAGTCTTGGATCACCAACCATCTCCTAAATATCACACAAATAATTAGTTAGATCACCGGTTATCTTGTGACGATATTTAGTATTATTAATGTATTATGTATCTTTATAAAAATCATTTTAACTTATTATATATAATAATGTGTTACCATAAAAACTAAGTATTATGTGAGTGTGCAAGGGTAATATAGTGATTGTGGAATGATATTTCTCCCTATCATAGATACACAATTGGAATTTATTTTTGAGCTATAGGTTTATTAAATTTGAGCTTCTAATTTCCTATGGGACGTTATTGACTTTGTCGAGGTGTCTTGGCACTTTAAAGTGCATTTGGAAAAGTGTTTAAGAACTTTTATGTTGTTTTGTGACATGGGATTTTCTTCAATAGTTCCTCCTATACTCACAGCCTACATTGGGATTTACATCGTAAAACACAATAGCGAGTGTGATTCTAGAGGGGTGTTCTCATTGTCATATTCTTTTGGTTTGGACTAGTTTAATTCCTTGTACTTAAGCTTTAATGTTTTATTCCATGTGGCTTTGTTTCTAGGTTTTGTGTATATTGGAGTTGTTTGTGTGGGGAGTGTAGGCTAAGGATGTCTATGGTTTGTGGTTTGTGTTGCATTGTTTTTTTATGTTCATCAATGTTTTTTTTTTTAAACATTGGGTTTTTGTCGCATAGGTGCTACTTGTGGCGATGGTTTTATTTCCAATTATGTTAATAATGGAGCTCTTTGAGTTAAGAATGTAGGCTAAGGATGTCTATAGGTGTTGGTTTCTTTTGTACTAGTTTTTTTTTTTATTATGTATTTTGATTAGGTTTTAATACTTCACATGCTCTTAGAAATAACAATTTGCTCTTCATTTGTGTGGTAGAGGTGATCCTCATGATGTTTGTGATGGTGGGTGTTCTATATTTTCCTATTGTTGTTTAGTCTTTTCGTGGTGTTTGTCTTGGTTGGTTCTACACAGTGACGTCCTATGTTGAGATTTTCATTCAAGAACATGGGGGCATGGTGAATTTGTTTTCTGGAGAGGGCAGTTTTTTCATTGTATTCTAGTGGTTCAAAGTGATATAATTTTTTGTACTTGAGGTTTAATTTTATATTGGTGGTGGTCTTTTCCTATCTATATGGTGTTCTCCCGTAGTGGATCTTTTTATGTTAAGAATGTAGGTTGTAGTGGATCTTTTTATGTCAAGAATGTAGGTTGAGTATGCATGTGGGTGTTGCTTTGCGCTTTCACAAGGACTGGGAACCAATGGTTTATTGTTCCTTTACGTGGCAGAGGTGTTGCTCGTGCTTTTTTGTATTAGTGGGTGTTCTATATTTTTGTTTTGTGGTTTGGGAGTTTTTGGTGGCTCGCTATTCTTAATGTTCTAGTGGGATTTTTTATTTCATGGGTGTTGCAGCTTTGGCTCTTCTAAATTTTCTAATTATTTTTAATAAAAAACCTATTATTAAAACCATTTTTTTAAATTTTTGACTGGTTTTTGAACCAAACCAGTCATTACGTTTACATCACGTCATTCTGCTATGCTGCAAAATATATCCGCCGCGACCACTATTGGCATTACGGCTAATGAAACAATTTCTTATTTCTCATTAGATATAGATGTGGGTTGTAAACCATTCAAAATAGTTGTGATTCTTTTTCACTTTTCTTTTCGTTCACATTGTTTTAGACGACGAGGTAGATAGTCTGGACTTATGGGAGACATAAACAAGAACGATTAGCTATTGTTTGATTTGAGAAAAGCTGTATCACAATTTTTTTTATGTTTCTCCCTTCCTTTCGCCTAATCCCGCTTGTCGTGCTTGTCGTGCATGTGTGTCAAGCAATTTGTGTTAACTGTTAAGTATCTATAAAAATGAATTTAGAATTTGCAAGATTAATGTATGCCAAAACGGAGCAGCATTTTTGAATTACATAAAACTTTAGAAATTAGGAAAGATAACTTCTTCTTTTTTTCCTTATTGTGTTTTGCATTTAAAAGTTCATAAATATTTATTATTGTTTTTAATTTTAAACAAAAAATGGAATTGTGTTAAAAGACATCGTCATTATTTTTTAAAAGAAATTAATTTATATGGACAATTACCTAAAACTTTGGAAAATTAGGAAAGACAACTTCCTTTTTTTGATATTTACTATATTTTGTACTTAAAAATTCATAAATATTCATTATTGTTTTTAAAAGAAATTAATTTATATGGAGAATTACCTAAAACTTTAGAAAATTAGGGAAGACAACTTCCTTTTTTGGTATTTACTATATTTTGTATTTAAAAATTCATAACTAGCACAAAAACAAATTCGTGGTTGGTGAACGTCGAAAGGTGTAATTTTAGATTTAAAATGGTGCGAGATGATAGATATATGTCTGTTTTATTACCACGCTCATGCAATATGAAACCCGCCAGCTGAAACACGCGGACAACTAAGGAAATTTGCGGTAGAGAATGGGCAGACAATTGAAACACACGCAAGAACTAAGAAAATCTGCTGTAGAGAATGGTCGGACAACTGAAACGCACCAACAGTTGAAAAAATTCGTGGCTAATAATTCAAACGTGGTAATATCAAAGGTTAATCATTTAAACGTGGCAAGGTGATACAGTAATTTCTTAATACGATTAGGTAAATGTTAAAAAGTAAACGGATGCATTTAAAAATACAAGTAAGTTATGAAGAGTAAATCACATTCATTGATTTTGGAGTACGACTAAGAATATGCCAAAATCTTTAATTGTTAGCCATCATATTAGAATTTTAAATTTAAAAATGATTAATAAGTGTAGGCCTTTCAACATAAATATTCATTATTGTTTTTAATTTTGAATAAAAAATAGATTTTTGTTAAAAGACATAATCATTATTCCTTTAAAAACAAATAATTTATATAGAATAAAGATGTGATTATTTTTATTTTAATCTATATGCATTAAAGATGTGATGAATCTTATGTTATGTATTTCAAAAGTTTTATTTGAAAAAAATTGAATATTTATACATGACATGATATATTTTGTTTATAATATTTTTTAAGTTCGTAAGATTTTCAAAAACAAAATTCCAAGAAGCTACATTTTGATGAGGATGTGATTCTAATTTTATTTAAATCAAATTTTACTTTATTTTTTTTTTTAAGTCTGTAATTTAAAAAAAATAAAAATATCTAAACTACATTTTGATGAAGATGTGATTCTAATTTTATTTAAATCAAATTTTACTTTCAAATATCCATAAATAAAATTGAAAATATATCTAAATCCATTACTATAATGACTAATACTTCACAAAAATCATTGTACATTTTAAAGGATATGTTTTGAAATAATGCAAAACCAAATGTATGATCATATATATATATATATATATATATATATATATATATATATATATATAATATCTGTGATTCTAATTTTATTTAAATCAAATTTTACTTTCAAACATCCATAAAATCCATAAAATAAAGTTGAAAATATATCTAAATTCATTACTATATATATGATCATATATATAATTAAGAGTCAGAAGAGTTATTATTATTAGTGTATTATGTAACTTTATAAAAATCATTTTAACTTATGATACATAATATTGTGTTACGATACATAATAATGTGTTATAATAAAAATTAAGTATTATGTCACTGTTAATCAAGGTGTAATATAGTGATTTTGTAGTGGTATTTCTCCTTATCATACATAATTGCAATTTATTTTTGAACTACAAGTTTATGAATGTTTTTTTTTTGCCAATGTGTCGTGGCACTTTCAAGTGCATTTGGAAAAGTGTTTGGGCACTTTTATGTTGTTTTGGGAGATGGGGTTTTCTTCATTAGTTATGTTTATACTAACATTTTACATTGGAATTTCCATCTCAAAGCACAATGATTAGGGAAAATGGACTTATAGAGGGGCAATCTTATTTTCTTATATTTTTGGTTTGGAGTAGTTTAATTTTTTGTACTTAAGTTTTAATGTTGTATTGGAGGTAGATTTGTCTTTGGGTTCTATGCATAGTGGAGTCGTTTGTGTGGGGAGTGTAGGCCAAGGATTCCTATGGTCTCTAGTTTGTGCTACTCTGGTTACCACTTAACCTTTTGTGTTCAAAACATTCAGTTTTTGTGGCATAGGTGGTACTTGTGGTGTTTCTCATGGTGGTTCTTATTGATGTTTAATGTTGTATTGGTGGTTAATTTGTCTCAAATTCTACTAATAATGTAGTTCTTTCTGTTGGGAATGTAGGCTAAGAATGCTTATGGGTTTTGGTTTTTGTTGTGATAGCTTTTGCGTATTTTTTTTTATCTTTCAATCCTTCACATGGTCTCTAAAACAATAATTTTCTCTTCATTTGTGTGTTAGAGGCGCTCCTCATGGTGGGTGTTCTATATTTTCCTATTGTGATTTGGTATTTATATTGTGTTTATCTTGGTAAATACTTCCCACACTCATGTCCTATGTTGGGATTTGCATTTGAGAGCATGGAAGCGTTGTAACATCCCTAGTTTTAATCCATGCAAATGAAAATGTAATTGTATAAATATCATTTAGGATGGTGAGACGATATGTGTGGGGAAACGATCCCATATCGATTAATATGGTCAAGGGTCAAATTTTATATTATGAAAATTGACATAATTAATAAAGATGATAACTGCTAGTTGCGATACAAGAGGAATGAAAAACAATGGGGGTTATGATTCCACAAGAGAGAGGGATCCAAGGGGGGAATATTCATGGGTATTAATCCAACCCACTTTTCTTCAATTATTATCATTATCTATAACTTTATTTTTGTTGTTGAGTGTTCCCAGTGCCAATCATTAAACTTATGTAAGAGGTTGAGTCTGGGAGTCACACCCCATAGTTATTGGGGATCATGGGGATGAAGTAAAATTTATATTGGGCAGAGTGAGCAGTCAACTAGCTAGAGGAAAACAAAATGTGAATGGCCAAAAAATATAGTTTTTGCATGCAAAATTTGGATAGGCATAGGAAATGAGCTGAGTGTTTGGAAAAGGACCAACCCTATTGTTTTGATAGTCATTTTTTATCTATGTTTTTTGCTAGAAATATGGCCTTTGTGCATGTAGTGCATTTTCCTATTGAGGAAATGGCTCAAGATCCTTATGAAGGTTGTTGTGAGTACTCTTGAAGTAGTTGAAAGTTCCTAGAGTATCCAAATGAGATATTCATGTCCAATAAAGTGCACTGGAAGCCCTTATAAATAAATGGTACATTCTGAGGGAATGTGAGAAGCGAAGTGGGTACATTCCTTAGGTTTTGTAGGTTGTGGGGAAGAGAGAGCTAGTGGATTGGAACTGTTGTACTAGTTGAACCTAAGTTTTGGGTTTCTAAGTGTGGAGAGTGGACAACCAAAGGGCCTGATCTTGTTGTGTTATCATAACCCCATTTTGGGGGTGGTTTGTTGTTGAGAGAAAATGAACAACAATGCATATGGATGGGAGGTTCATCCTTTGTACATAGCTAGTTAGTTATATTTTATGAATCGATAAGTTTCTATTGTGTTTATTATGATTATTTTGTTGTGTAAATGATATTTGAATGTTGTGTGTTTGTTGTGTACTTACTATATGCAGTCATGATTTTATACATGTTGTAGATGCATGGTAAATCAACATAATGTTTTGTTGTAATTTTTATGGGTTTGTTGTTGATTAGTTGTGTTTTATGTGTATGGGGAATTTTTAATTTCATATTTAGCACGCTAGATCATTTTTGCAATGAAGGGACTTAGTAATGGGATATGGGCATGTTACATATTGGTATTAGAGGCACATGTTCAACACTGAGCCTACATGGGAAAGACTCAACATGAAAAAGCGGACTTTACATACTTAAATCTTAGAGGATTTCAACAAATTATTTGTTAAAATTACTTCACTGAAATTGGGGAAATATTCAACAGGAATTTGAGGAAATTGAGATTAGGGGTTAAAATCCCTAATTTTAACCTTGATTTAATCATTTTTGGGCCTATTATTGGTCGAATTATGGACATTACAGAGAATCCAAGGTGAAATTGAGAGAAAAAACCAATTTCTACACTGAAATTCATTGAGAAATCGACAGAAGAGTGTAATATTTATAGTTTAGTGGTCAATTGGACATGTATAAGGACGATTGGTCATGCACAATTGGACGACCCCTCTGTTACGAATAGGAAACGTGAAGCACAATAGGTATTTTTTTTAAGCAATAGGAAAATAACGTCAACACATAATTCAAACAATGCATAATCAAACAACATCATAATTAAAAGAATTACAAGTGACTCGTCGTCGTAATCAAATAACATCGCAATCAATGCATCAACATAATTAATAACGACACATAATAAACACATCATCACATTTAGATATCGACACATAATCGACAAGGATCATAAATGGTGATGCAAAATCAACTCATCAAAATCAACTCAAATCATCAATACTTTTAATCTCTCAACTCATCACATAAAAATAATATAAGATAACTAAGGATAACATAAATATGAAATAAAGATACTACCCTCCCAACCTACCCTGCAAGGTTAGAACCTCCAAGACACATAGGCAACGCTCAAGATTAGGATTCATCCGATTGATTTTGACCACTTAAGGTCTTAGGGATGGCGTTTGTTCTAAGGAACAAGAAGGTGTCTACATCCCACTAACACAATCAAGTCGAAAAACCAACTAGCTATATCAACAACATCAATGATAATCAATGACATAGTATTGTTCTAATAACCAATCACAAGTCACATAAATTCCAGGGTGCAAGAGAATTTAATTACTAAATCAATCATACAATGACAAAAGTTAAGACGAAATGTAATCAACTTTATTTTATATTCAAGGCACAAAATCAGACATCTACTTTACTTCGAGGAACATGACTAATCAACTATTTAATTCAATAATAATCAACATTATCTCAAGGTGTGCATGTGATCCGATGACTGAATTAGAAATAAATCAACATTCCTTCCATGGTGTAAGGGAATTCATTCACTCAATCATGTTTTCATTAATATTTAGTGGCGCAAGAAGTAATTACACCCATGACCCTCCATACGTATCATGGCGCCAAATAATTATCAATTAAATTTGATGGCACAAAATAAACATGTTCTAAAACAAACACAAATTCACATGATTTATGGCATGAGAGTAGATTGATTACTAAAGAAATTCTCAGTCAACCTTGTAAGAATGCATAGAGTAAACTGATCACAATAAATTCAGGGCGCAAGTGAATAATTACAAGGCAATCACATTTCAACTTCATTTAAGGCATGCAAGTAAATTTAAATACTAAAAGGATCATGCATTACAATTATTTCAAACGCAAGAGAAATCAATAGTTTTGTTCCTTGAATTTATTTAGGAGGACCCAAGTTTTTTTTTTTTAAACGACAGGTGAGACCTCATGCACCCTACTAACATATCTAAATATAAAACGTATATTACCTTTTCGGTTTAAATTATAATACCTTGATTCTTCCTCACTTGGATGACTTTTATAAGTAATAAAACTGAAATTGTGTGTTTTTATTTTCACTTAATTTCCCATTCTTATATGCATATAGGTGTGAGAATAAAATAATACATTTAATAAAACTATATATATAAGATATCAAATACACCAATTAACAAAATCTATTTATATGGAATAAGGAAAAAATGGGATGATTGAAAGCTTATCACAATAAAAACGCACCACTTCAAAGATAGAAATCAATGCATCATGAAATATTGGTAGACTTAAACACATGATGAATTTAAAGGGTGTCTTAGCGTGAACATGAGGATTAAGTAAACGCCTAGTGATATGGAAGGTGATGCTTACGTTGGAAAGCGCATTCCCTTTTTTAGGATAAACGCAAAGATAATTTAGGGGAAAATGTTAGCCTATGGCTTACCTTATCAATCACTAAATCTAATTGTCACCTATATTTGTATTATTCATTTAGGATATTAATAATATATCCTCAAGTGATGACTAATGAGTTAGTTAAGATTGTCTAGCCTAATCATCATGCATGATTTTAGGATCTAAAGCAAATCTCTCTATGAATTCACATTACCTATTGTACTATAAATATGTAATATTGATGTGAATACATTAGAGTTGGATAATTATCCTTTTCAGTTTTATTGTTGTTCTTATGCATATTTTTTCAATTGGTATCATAGCTCCACATATTTAGACTCTTCAAGGAGAGTGGTATGATGCAAAGGGCTTGATGTATCCATGGGAGATGAAGTGTGAGCTGAAATGAAGTATCTGCACCAACAAATTGTAGATCTAAATCCACTTGAAGGTGCAATGGAAAAGTCAAGGTTTTAGTTCTCTTATTGTTTACAAAGCTTAAATGCATGCTGGTTGTAAAGGATTTTGCAAAACCGATTCCTTTAAAAGATCAGTTTGATTTCAAATTTTTGGTCATACCAAATTCTCATAGTTGATGGTTACACAAATTGCATTTGATGAGCGATATGGTGTTGTGATTTGCCTCTCTTTCACACGATCTAATCTTTTTCCAAGCAAGGATTTTCATAAGAAAGATATTTGATTACTTTTATCAAAATCGGCTTCAAATGAATTTATTATCTCAAAATGCTCCAAAATATGTAATCAAACTTGATTTTCGGCCTGAAATGTCATATTTCACCATTGTCTTTTTAGTAACCAATAAGTGCAAATCATCTCCCCCTATCGACCAAAACCACACGAGCATCTTCAACAAAACAATGCTCTTTTTCTTGAATCTTCACACCCAAGGTTTCAGCTACCAGATCATGTAATGCCTTAGACCATCCTTTTGTTCACCTATATATATCATTCTGTGCACCTATTTTTTCGAGCGGGAATGACCTAATGATTGAATGATGAATTAATATGTGCGGTAAGCGTCTCTAGATGTGCACAATCGGTATACCAGTCAACTATAGCTCATCCCAGCAACCAACTAGCTAGACTACCCAAAACGATCCGAGATCGTGGCTGGGTAGTTGAAGATATGTTCTGTGGATTCAATCGTGTGGCAGGAAGTTGTAATTCTTAAGATCAATGTTGGTGTCAACCATCATCAATATTCCTTGTGATGTCTCTGATTTTTAGAACCTGTAGAAACTCATTAGCGCCAAAAACGAAGGACAATGGAGGCCATTGCTGATTTGAGAATAAAAAGAACAACGAATTGTTGATACAGTGACAAGGAACAAAAATAGGCGAATTCAAACCTTGGTGATGCATGAGCTCATGCGGGCTTGATTCACACTGATTTAATCAAGATTCTTCTCCACAAAATGCTCCACGGATTCCTCAACGAAACTGTTAGAACTAATTTTTAAATCTTCTCAAATTCACCTAAAATATCTACTCAGTGATTTTCTCATCCAAATTCCACACCAATTTTCTCAACAAATGTACTCTCGTTCCCTCCATTCCACATGATGATGGTGGAAAAGTCTCAACGACCTCCAGCGTATTCAACATTGTGATTAATCTTTTCGATTAGACCCAAAATGGGCCAATTTTTTAACTGTTCATTAGACGGATGTGAGCTGCCTGTTGTTGGTCAACAAAATCCTGGCTTATTCCAAGGAAGCATGATTTGTAGATGCTGGTGCGTTTCTTAGAAGAATTTGTCACGGTACAACTACAAATTTCAACAAAAGAACAAGTTGTTGATTTTGTTCAAGCCACCAGGGTTGGCGCATATTTTTTATTGATTTTTGATTGCATGAAGAGGTCAGGAGCTGATCATCGTTTGGCCAGCGTTAAAAGAAATATGGATTCAAGCCTGGATATGAGATTCTCGCCAGGTTACACGATGTGGGTATGTGTTTGATACTCATGTATGGCCTTGAGCAGATTGAAAATTGTTGATTTGACTACATTGTTGTAGTTTTTTCAGCCCATCTTGAACATGTTTCTGCACTCACTGGAGATGTGGAAAAACCCTTCAGGTAGTTTCCTTTCGTGCTATGTTTAAAATTTTTGGTAAAGGTGAAACATATTGATTTCTTGAGCATTATGAGGACTATGCTTTTGATGTGCTCATGCTCTTCTAGGTGCGAGATCCAACACTATGGTTAAATTCGCACTAGTAATGAAATGTGCAGGGTGAACGATGTATTTGTGTGATGCACAGTTGTGAACGGTTTATTGTTTGAACCCACGAAACTAGCCAAATATATCAGTCCGAGACAGAGAGACAAGGAAATGCCATTGTATAATCCACAGCGCTGAGGTGCCAATTTTTCCATTGAACTAAGAGACTAAATGCCTACACATTCTTGAATGAGAATGCATACATATGTGCAGTAATGTCATATCTTCAATAGACGAGCAAAGAGCCCGATTACACAGAATAGAGCCTGCATGAAGGAGGCACGTTTGTTATCCATGTGAAGGAAAGCCACCAAAAAAGCCACCGTTCATTGTTCGTTGGCGCTCAAAGATAGATATGGTTGGAAAAGACCTTGTAACTGTCTGGATTATCTGACTTTGTAGCTAATCCGATTTGCAAAACTTACCTGCATAGAAGTATCATATCTGGCTACCATTATTCTATTTTGGATATAAGAATTGATCGGGATAAAATACCAAGCATAATTTTTAAGTGTTGGCATATTGAGCAAAGTTGCTCCTGTGTGTTGCATCAATTTGCCTTTGCCAAGGGCTCCAACTCCAAAATATTGGGTTTGTGAACTGTGACCGCCATAATCTGAGAAGACTATATGGTAAAGGTACCATTTTTTATTATTTTAGGATTCATTAAAAAAAAGAAAATCAAAGTTTAGTTTTTGCAACACATATATTTGTTATATATTTGGCTTAAAGCACAAAGGAAAATGAAGATGAGGGCATTTGTTGGCTTGGTAGTGGGAATGGAGAAATAATTAATCTTTCCAACAATGGGCATTGATACTATATCTTCTATTATTAAAATAGAGGTGGGTATCATCTGCTTCTACCGTGGAAGGTTTGAGTTAATTAGGAATGTTTGACCTCTCATTGAGAAGGAAATTTCTTAATAGTGTTAAGAGATAATTGTATTTGGGAGATGTCATAAGAACATATATATCCATAATAAAATCAATTTATTTTGTGGTAGCTCTCATTCTAGACTTGTCTCAAAATTGAATAAGGAGTTTTGAGGACGATTGTGCTTGTGTGATGGTGTTTTTCTTATGGTTGATTTAGGTGGTGATTTATGTCTAGTTTTGACATTATAAAACACACAAACTACAAATAAGTTAATGAAATTCAATCACAATGAAGTGTATGTAATGAGGAAGCAACAAAAATTAATCAAATGTGCAATTCAAATCATTGCAGCTGTGGACACAACAAGCTAATATTCAAGCTGAACTCAAAGCATCATCCAACACTTAAATTTGAAGATCAATTTTGGAATCAACATTCATTATAAACTTGCAATAGTCCTTTGTAAGTGTCAGAATCAAACTTATGTTGAATTTCTTATTGGGTGCATTCTTGGTTGAAACCGACACCCACAACATGATTGTATCATTCTTTTACTGATTCTATAGGTTGAGTGGCTAAAATCCAAATCATTGTAAACATCAAAGTTTGGGTCCATTTTTGGTGGTATCTGACACCCTCATCTTGCTAGAGACAAATTCAAATGAGTGTGACAAATTCAAGCGAGCGTGAAGTTCAAGAGAGCGATTCAAATGAGAGAGTTGCAAGTAAGCCTTATTTTGTTGAGTCAAATTGTAATCAAGATCTACCTACACAAGGATACCTCATTTAAAGTTTTGAAATGGCTCTAAGTCTCGAATTATTAGAGTTTCTGAACACTCTAATAAACATCACTGAAGAAGACAAAGTGGTATTGAACAAATAAACTCTTTAATCTATTCTAATTTGTTTGCAGGTGATGGAAGCTAAAGTTAGACTCCTTCAAACACAATACCAGTTGTTGAATGATGAGTTGATATATCTCAAAAATCAACTAGTGTTCTGAGTTGATTCACCCCCCTCTTAGTATCAACAATAGAGAAGAGTGTTCTGAACAAAAACTAGTTCAGAACACTCTTCTCTATTGTTGATACTGAGAGGGGGGTGAATCAGTATCAAGTACAATTTAAAAAAAAATTCAACTTATACTTCAACCAGATTATATATTCAATTATATCCAATGAGAAATGAACAATATTATAAGATTTACACCAATACACCACAATACACCATTGTTACACATGATTTTGGTCATTCTGGTGATCTATTAACAATGGTGTATTCAGGCTCCCAATGAGGACTTTTTGCCTGAGAGAAGTGGATCTTGTGTCCTTCCAAAAACATATTTTCAAAGTAAGTTCACAGGATGTATATGACCTAGGGTGTGAGAATCCCTCATTCTCACAGGCCACCTACACCTAGGGTGCGAACTTCTTGCAGTTTGCTCCATACATAGTGTGCGAACCTGTTTTCAAGCTTGGAAAAGAGAAGAGGTCTCGAGGGTTCTATAAGGGAATCTTCTAGAAAATGGGTTGGCATTCATATGGTTGTCATTTTACTGACTTCTCATATTTGATTTGATCATCCTCATCCATGTAACCATCTCTCCTTCTCCTATATATTGAAAGGTTTCTCATGGAAAATGTTAAGTAAGATTGACTGAAGAATTGGTGAAAGAATTGTGTGAAGAACCCTGCTTGGACAGAAGCTTGAAAGCTCTAGTTGGTCTATCAAGAGGAATTAGATCTTCTTCATGCAAGTACAGAGAAAGTATGTGTGTTGGAACCAAGGGTACCTGAAAGGAAGCTTGCGACATCAAGTCAATCAAGTTGTATCTTCTACTTTCAATTAATATGATGCTGCGACATGTCCCTTTCCCATAAAGTCACTCTTACTTTATTGTGTAATTCCTTGATCATATGAATAAGTTGACATTGAATACATTTTGCTATCTTCACTTTGGTTGGTTGTTGTTGTCTTGGACTTGACCTCACGAGAACACTAGAGCGAAGTGGGAGCAACAAAGACCTAAGGAAGTGATGCAAAGGTATGTCACTTGTTCCTCCTTACTAGTAGATTCAATGATTGCAACTTAGGGAAAGAGTCATGTCTTGTCCTGTTTTGTTCTAGATCCACGTGGATCTAGGGAGATCTGTTAGTGTCTACACCTATTGATTAGTCCGATAACAAAATTAGCAACTCCACTGGGGATGCAACCCATTTTTTAGTGGTTTTTGGTGTTTTTCCTTGGCCATTTGCTCTTACCTTACCGTTTTTCATCTCTATCAATCTCTGAGTCTTCAAGAGACCCTGACAGACTCTCTGGGTCCAGAGGTTCCTTCAATTTTTTGTCTTTTTTCCACATATTTTCTTGGTTTCAGTCATTCTCTCATTGAACCCTTCTCTTGCTTGCGAGAACTACTGGAGTTCACACCCTACTGTGCAGTCCAGTGAGAACCTCTCACACTCTTCTTATGGCTAGCCTGCGAGAATGCTTCATTCTCGTACTATACACCACTGCTTGCCTGCGAACCCATTTTGCAAATTTTTTGGATTAAGGTCTTTTGTATGCCTAGATACCTAGATTTGTATGTGTGTCTAAAGAGAACTTCTTGGGCCACTGATTGCTTGTTTCTTGACTTCGGATTTTGTGAATGATTAGTCTTTGGAAATCGAAAGCACTTCTTGTTCGTTTTTCTCAACTCTTGCCTCTTGACCTTTTCTTAACAAGGTTATAATCTCCGGTCTTGAAATCCAAGTGCTTGTTTGGTTGGGAGCCAGTGATCGGTTTAAAAGTTGGGATTATTTGTCATTTTCAATTGCTCATTACTTGGAATGTTGTCGCCCTCATGCATTTGAAAAGACTAGTCTTATCTGCTTGTTATGTTTGTCTTCATTGAAAGATTGGTTTGGGTTGTGTTGTATCATGCTTTTCATTTGTTGTTGGTTTTTCTTAGTTTCACCACTGTTGTGTGGTTTCTATTGAAAATTACAAAAATAAAATCTTTTTAAAAACAATTTTTTATTTTGAAAATATTGGCGTTCAATTGTTGAAATAAAACGAATAAAGAATTGGCATTGGTCGTGATTTGTTGATATTGGATTTTCAAAGAAGATTATATTTCGTAGTTAAAGATTGTTCCAGAAAACTCCTCTTTCCCTCCCGTAAATAGGATTCATCGAACAATAATTGATATTTTTCATTCCTATCTACGCATTGTTGGGTCAGAGTCTCACACAACATCGGTTTCATTTCTGTCTCCTTTGAGTAACAACATCCTTTAATAATATTGCGTGAATTTTAAAATTTAACTAGTAACTCTTTTCTAGGACTCTATTACACCAACATTAGCTAGGCTAGAGCTTTGGAATAGGCAGAGAGATACACTCTCCAAAGCACAAGACACACAATAGCATCTTGTGGTAAGGAGTGTTAAATTTCATTTGCAACATTTTGTCCTGGGAAGCCCTTCTCACACAAGGGTCAAACCCGAGGTCGCATTGATATTGACAGAGTTACTCACCCTGCTTTTTTGATATCGGTGTAGAGATTGCACATATTACGGGGGTCACTTGAAGGTATACCCACAATGATGAGTAGAAACCTCTCAAGTTGATTTCAGGCTAGATACCCTGCCCTTGCATGTGGATCGGATTGTCGACTGCTCCCCCAGGCTTTGTTGTTGTTGGTGGTAACCTTAGTGGCCTATCTTCTTAGGGTCTTACACAAGGTGACTGTAAAGGGGCAAGTCTTCACGGTACTTGGAATCGACATTGGCCAAACTCACTCGGTCTCCTTGGAGGGTATACCCACGATTATGTGTGGGAGCTTGCACCAGGGCGTAAGTCCGTTAAGCAGGTCATCAATGTAAATTTTCCACCCTAGCCTAGCCCCTTCTCATCTTGTTGTTGCAACATTGGATTCCATCACCAACTAGTGACTTTGGAATTTGAAGGTCTTGTTTTCTTGGTGTTGTTTCCTAGATTTTTTACTAGCGCATGCTGTTTGTTTACCCAATTTGAACATAGAATTTTCTTTGTCAGTTTTTTAACTCATTCACAATTGACCTTCCACGTCATTCACGTAGAATGCAGGGCTTACCCCCAGAAAATCTGGAAGGTTCTTAACCCTTTCTTGCCAACTCACCAGAGGGATCTCCTCAACAGAGTGAAGTCCAAGACATCACCACTCCATAAGTGGAAAGAACTGACTCTCTAGAACGATTCTAAATGATTCTGAATTTCCAATTCTCGAGAGGAATTTTGACTTCATCCTGACTCTAAGAGACGTATTATGTGAGTAAATTCTTCTGGAGACTTGGTTGTTTTGTCTTTTGGATCACCGACTGGACCTTTTCCAGGACCTGAGGGTCAAGATCCTTTTTGGGCTACTGGCATTTTTAGACGGGATTTCTTTGGCTCAGGAGCAGGCGTTGATATCACCATCTCCCCTATGCTACCTGAAACATCTGATCCAGATGCAGTACCTTTTACTACTGCTTATTATTTTCCTAGTACAGAAGCTCCACGAGCTGACCACATCTTGACTCTCCCTTTACAAATGTTCCATTACACAGATACTACGAGTCCTCACACCATGATTACTGTGGCTAGCCAAGACCCTATTGGCACACTGCTTTCACCCAGAGTCACCTCGACTCTTCCACCCAGATACAGTGCGTTGAATTCCTCTATTCCCGTTCCTACGCAAATCACATACGAAACTCCTAGTGGTCCCTCTTCTTTTGGGCACTCTCCTACCGATTTCATTATGACACTTCCTCTGCCCCCTTTCAGAGGACCTTTTCCATCCTCCATCGGAGGCACTAATCCTAGTGGCACCATGCCGTCATTCACACCAAATTACCAGATTCCTGTTGGTGGACAATTTCACCAAGGAGGCCCAACTCAACCCCCCCTTGTAGGGAAAATCTCAATTGGAACACAACCCATGGTTGCAACACAACCCCCTATCGGAGCACAATCCCCATCGACCCCACCCTATGGACAACACATATCTCCATCCTTGGCCCAATACTGGAACCATCTGATACAACATAATCCTCAATCGACTGGGGGGAAAAAACCTCTAGCTACATCTATTATACCCCCTAGTATAGGCGAACCATATCCAGGTATGTCTAATCCTATTTGGGGCTTGAACGTTCAACCCCACACCCCTGTTCAAGGGTACAATCCCATGAGTTACTTGCTTCCACAACAACCACCAAATCTGCCTAGATCTTTGCATTATATGCAGACTACTTATGGTCCCACTGGTTTGCCTATGGGACTCCCTTCCCAAAGCCACCAGGACCCACATGTGAATAGACAATTACCTTTCTTAGCCACCTTGGACCTCCCGGATCTTTCAAGGATTTTAAACGATCCGATCCGTCACTCTCCCTAATGGCCCACCATACCAACCAAACTCCCATCTGACATCCCTAAATTCGATGGCAAAGCGGGAGATGACCCAAACAATCACATAATGACTTTTCACCTTTGGTGCTCATCCAATTCCTTGATGGATGACTCTATTCGTTAACGCCTTTTTCAACGAACTCTCACAGGTTCTGCCACGAAGTGGTATATCGAATTACCACAAGGTTTCTTTATCGTCTTCAACACCCTTGCTATGGATCTCCTCACCCACTACTAGCTACTGATCTGCTACGAAACTGGGACCGAGATTTTGAGCTCTTTCAAACAAACCAAAGCCACTCATATCTTCGATCACATTCATGAGTGGTGACAGAGACAACGTCTCATCAAACTCAAACTTCTCGATCAGTTGTTGGAAGAATGGTTCACGAAATCATTTGTGAACAACATCGGTCATGACATCGCCATGGGTGGAGTTGTCACAAAAGAACAGGCCATTAGTCGTTCTCAATACCTTGACCTCGCTTACTCACAAATAGGTACTCTTTACGACCTACTCCTTGATGCACCTCATCCTTCTACTTCCGCCACTTCAACTACTCATGTTGCTTCTCATGCGGTCGATGGTGTGATTGGCACCTTCCATGCCCAACCTCATTCCATCTAAACCTCCAACAACAACCCCAAACCCATTTCTTCTAATGTTCAAAATGCTTAGTCTCCTACCCCTCCCACCAGCAAGACTTCTGAGGTAAATGTTGTTCAAACCACCCTCATTGGTAAAAAAAAATCTAGAAAGGGAAAGGGTAAGAATAAGGAGGACAAATATAATTTGCAAGCAGAAAGAACCAAAACACCACCTGTTGAAGATAGGGATAAGTGCAAACCCCGATACCCTTGTCTTGTCTGTGGTGATGATTACTACACTAATGATTGTCCACGATGAGCCGAGGTTACTAAGTTCCTTCAAGGGACCTCAAAACCACCCACTTCGGCCGTATTGTCACAACCCTTCCCTTCTCAAAAACAGGCCCATTTGGTCATTCACGACCAACCCTCCCCCTCCAATACATCCTATGTCTTAATGTGTACAGGAGATTTAAAGAAAAATGACATCGCACTTACCACTCGAGCCAAAGATTATTCCTCCTCTAAAGAGAAGGTTGATGCTATACCTCCTTCATTGGTTCAACCATCTCCCATGACTCCACCTACCAACAGTCCTCTTCATCTCGAACAGTCGAGCCTCGACACAGTCCTTCATCCTCCTCCAAAGGGAATCGTTTGAAAATTGTCTTTCAATCCTCATGCTCATGCCGCCCAGAACTACAATATTGTTGAAGATTTGGCCCAAGCACCATCCGCGATGTCAGCCCTCGAAGACCTTCAAAATTGTCCTATACAACAGAAGGCACTGTTGAAAGCTATCGGTGGAATCAACCCTACAGATACAAATTTAATAATTTTTGACTTGGAATATCACATTCCAAGGTTAGCCCCTCAACTCACATTCCAAATACAAGTTATTGTCTCCGACAAAAACATTTGTAGAACTATTATCGACGAGGGTGTCTCGATGTGTGTCATGTCTATTACCTGTTGGAAACCCATCGGCTCTCCCCCTTTGACTGAATCCCATAACACACTAAAAGCCTTTAATGGCTTAGGTTTTAAGCCTTACGGTGTCCTTCTTTCATTGAAAATCACGTTAGAAGGAAAAATGGTCCAAGTTGAAGTGGAAGTCTTTGATGCTCCTCTCGATTACAATCTTCTGCTTGGCCGTATCTGGATTGATTCCATGCACGTAGTTGTGTGGACTCTTTTTCATGTTGTACGTTTCTCCCATCAAGGAAAGGTAATTACCGTCAACCAATTAGTCTTCTTTAACTTGGATGCGCGTACTGGAAATGTATTGTTCATCACCAAAAACCCCCTCGGATACGAGAACATAGGTGTGGGTCTCCTTAAAAATTCCTCATTAATGGGTACCTTCCCCATCCCACCACCTAATGTTCCACATCCATATGTCACTTCAATTAACATGATCTCCACCTCTATTCATGTAACCCTTGTGTCTCACAACCCATGGATGGTACCCGACCCCGACGATCATCTTCATTATGGCGATTAAATGCCTTTGAGTCCAGTCAAATCTGCCTATCAGGTCATTGAATCGACAACCCCTACTACCCCCTCTCTCGGTGATTTATTTCCAAATGCTTTCTGCGTCATTTTTCCCATGGATGAAATGATTATGTCTGTCATGGAAGACACCCCTTGGGATGATGGGCATCATCATTCCCTCCTCTTCCTGGAACAACACACCATCGAGAGCTACCAATAGATCTCGACCCTGTCGACCATTGTCGTCATTTCCACCATTCCCGAGTCCACACATGATGTTTTTTCCAAAGGGAACTTAAGCAATATCTCACCCACCATTCCCCTCGACATATCCATAAAACCTGGACTAGTAAAAAATGTGCATATCAGAGCTTCGTGTTCCCTTGAAGAAATCGTCACCTACAAGTCACTTTTCAAAGAATTTCGTGACATCTTCGCCTGGAGCTATGAAGAAATGTTGGGTATTGAGCCTGACATTGTGATACATGAAATCAAGACATACCCAGACGCTAAACCTGTCCAACAACGCCTTCATCCAGTCCACCCACGTAAAGCGGTCGCTATCAAGCTTGAAGTCAAGAAACTTCTCAAAGCCAACTTTATTTACCCGGTGGCTCTCACTGAATGGGTCTCCAATCTTGTCCCGATCGACAAGAAACAAGGAACAATTCACATGTGTATTGATTATAGGGATATTAACAAAGCATGTCCTAAAGACAACTTTCCTACCCCTTTCGTCAACCATATTGTCGACGATTTTGCCGGAAGTGAAATATTCTCTCGGATCGATGGTTTCTCCAGATATAATAAAATCAATATTGTTCCCGAGGATCAACAAAAAACCACTTTTATTTGTCCTTGGGGCACTTTTTCCTATCGGAAACTTCCTTTCGGTCTAAAAAATGTTGGTGCAACCTTTCAGCACGCTATGTCTTATTCCTTCCATGATATCAAGCACATCGTGCAACCATATCTTAATGACTTATCCGCTCATTCCATGCGCTGGGTCGATCATCCAATACACCTCCGAGCCATTTTCCTCAGATGTCGGTTTTACCATATACGCTTGAATCCTCACAAATGCGTTTTCTGCATAGAATCCGACCGACTTCTAGTCTTTATCATTTCATGTCAAGGGATCAGGGTATATCCTTTAAAGGTTGAAGCAATTATCAATCCCTCCTCCTTCTACACTTCACCAGTTACAAAGTTTCCAAGGTAAAGCAAACTTTCTTCGTCGTTTCATCCCCAACTATGCCGAGATAGCTCTTGGATTTATGCGACTACTCAAAGAGGGGTTCGAGTTATTATGGGATACCATCGCAAACAAAGCTTTCAAGTCTTTGAAACTGTCCCTGACACATGCTTCGCTTCTCTTCCCCCCTGATTACAGTCGCGATTACTTCCTTTACCTCGCAGCCTCGGATTACACCATTGTTATGGTTCTCATCCAGGAGGATGATTCTCATGATGAAAATGTCATCTATTACTTAAGTCAAAGTCTAACACCTACCCAAACCAATTATTTACATGTCAAAAAACTGGCCTTGGTAGCCGTCCAAGAAGTTCAACGTTTCTGGCACTATATCCTCTCTCGCAATACTATGATAATTTCTACCTGCAACCCTATGCAACACATTCTCACACGTCAACTACTAGGGGGAAAATACTCCAAATGGATCATGATACTCCAGGAGTTTAACTTAGAATTCACACATGCTAAGTCCAAGAAATCCTTAGTGTTTGTCGAGTTGATATGCGACTTTCCCTACTCTGAGACGGAAAAGGTAGCAACTGATTCATTACCTGATGAATCCATTTTCCTGATTAGTTCTGATTATCTTTGGTACAGAGATATCATAATATATCTCCAAACCCAGACTTTCCAACCCAATTTGTCTAATATTGATCGCCATTGAATACGCTACCAAGACCATCATTACATTATCCTCGATGATACCCTTTATCGTCGTGGGATTGACTCATTTTTTTGACGCTGCCTCATGTTTGACGAAATCGAGAAAGCCTTAAATGACTACCATTCTGGAGCCTGTGGTGGTCATACGTCTGGGTATGCTACTGCCCAGAAGATTTTGTGAGCTGGGTATTTTTAGCATTCTTTATTCAATGATTGTATAATTGTCATCCAAAAGTGCCACGCTTGCTAGACCTACAACCATAAAATACGATCACATCCCACTCCTCTTCACCCTGTGGTCCCTGTCGATCCTTTTGCGAAATGGGGTATCGATTTCATGACATGTCACCCTCACTCAGTCGGGGGGCATGCATACATTATTGTAGCCGTAGATTATTTTACGAAATGGGCAGAGGCGATGTCAACATTTGACAACACCAGGAAGACCACGGCATTATTCATATTCAATCACATCATAGCTCATTTTGGTGTTCTTTAGGCTATCGTCACCGATCACAGTAGCCACTTTAGAAACTTCATGATGTCCGAACTCACTGAAAATTTGGGTCTTCACCATGAAAACTCAACACCCTATTACCCACAAGCCAACGACCAAGTAGAAGTGATTAATAAAGTCCTCATAACCATTCTTCGACGAATGATAGGGATTCACAAAATGAGTTGGAACACAATGTTGTGTTCAGCATTGTAGGCTTACCGGACCTCCGTTAAGTTTGCTACTGGGTTTACACCATTCCAGTTAGTCTATGGTCTAGAAGCCATCCTACCGATTGAATGTGAGATACCCTCCCTAAAACTAGCCGTTGAACTCCTACCAAACACTTATGTTGAAGAAGAACGTCTGTTGTATCTCATGCGATTGGACGAAACTCGATGTGACACTACTCTAGTCATAGAAGCCCAGAAGAAATGTGTCAAGGCCCAATACAACAAACATGTCAAGCCTCACATTTTCTCCGAAGGTAATCTGGTTCTCCGTTACGAACAAGATCGGGATATGCTAGGAGCTGGAAACTTTGAAGCTATGTGGTGAGGTCCTTACATCGTTAGATGAGTGCTACAGAAAAGAGCTTACGAGTTAGTACATTATGATGGTATCCCTTTGAGTGAACCCAGAAATGGGTTGTACTTAAAAAAGTACTATGCCTAAGATCACTTGTGCATGAGTACTTGTATTTTATTATATCATACTTCTTGTGTGTTACTATAGTATGCTTTTTTCGTTATTTTGTCTCTACCCTTATGTTATGTTGTGTTTGGTTTCCAGATGTTGGAGTCTTCCCTACCCCACATTGGCTTCACTAATGGCGGTAGCCATAGTACTCAAAACCTTACTTCTGCTGCTTGGGCAATTTACGCCCCTACAAATGAACTTATCACTCTACGAGGTGTGTGTCTCGACCATGCGACCAACAATATTGTAGAGTATAGTGTCATTATCGAATTGTTGATTGATGCTATCTCACTCGGTATCCGTCACTTGGTTGAACGACTCGATTCGCAGATAGTAGTACTACAGTTAAGTAATGTCTATGATATTCGAAATCCTACTTTATTGCGGGTATATTTATGAATTCACCTCTTGGAACATTATTTTGATTATATTGAGTATCAACATATTCCTAGATGTTTAAATACATTAACTGATGCATTAGCTAACTATGTATTAGACAGAAATTTGGGCCATTTATAAACCAATCACATCACATGTATCACATAACACAAGATAAGCCGGTAGAAGTCGTATATATGTATATAACGATCAATATTTTTTTACAAAAATTTATGTCCAAGGACCAAAATTTTAAAATCTGAAGCTCATAGCTTCTACAAAGTAGCGTCATGGGTGATGCTCATGATAACACATGATTTCCCAGGCAACCCTATGAAGCAGTCGACCAATAGACTTTGACACGCCCACTGTATGGAGCTGATAATGCCGAGATATCTCTCCGATAGGCATGTTCAAAATGTCAATAGTCAACCCCTCTAAGTTTTGCTCCACTGCCTCATAATTTTTAGCATCCCATCGTGGCACTAGATCCACCTCTCCTCATCACTGAATATGAGAGGTACCCAAAGGTCAATAAGGCCCCACGTCTGTGTCATCAAAAATAGTTTTTGTAATTAGACCTTGGACAAACATAAAAACATTGCATATGATAAAACTCACAAAAACATTTAAAAAGTGAAAAAAAGTGTACTTATTACCTAGATCTCCCCACTGAGCATCCTCAGGTAGGACCAAATCCAGATCCCCTTGGAAATCCAACCTGGCATAGGCATAATCGTCAACCATCAACATCTGTGGCTGCAACCAGTCAAAGAAGGAATCATTGTATTTGATGATAGGCCCAGCTACATGTCGGGCCATGAGGTTGCACCACCTCAACATCCTCAGATCCTATGGGGCCGGTAAACCCCACTCAACCTATAAGCTCAGCAAGGGGACCCTCTTGAGAAAGAAGGACACCAAAAGTGATCCATACCTGAATTTCTTTAGGTTACCTCTCCTGCATTTTGTCAACTACCTCTTCATACTGCGAAGAAATGTGTCTGCCCAATTGAAGACTCGTGGCTCTGTACACTCGATGGAATACTATAAGTAGATTTGGAGAGCCATGTGTGGAGCTGCGCTCCCAGCCATGCGAGAAATGGTGAACAAGATGGTGCGAAGGGTCAAATCTTGGACCCCCCAAATAGCCACATTTCCTTTGCTTCTTTCCACCTATGTGACACAGTAATGACAACAATACTCACTCATAGGCATCCCACTACCTCGGCTACTGGCCAAGCTATCATGGTATCCACGCCATGACAGTCCTATTAGGAAGTAAATGTCTTCGATATCCAAATACAATGTGTGGACCTCCATGTGGAATACTTGTTGGTCCACATCCCACATATGAACGAGGTACTCCAACAACCTGAGTTGGGCCCTCATGCCCGGGATCCGAAAGAATTTCAAGAGATCACAGTCTCGAAGAGTGGCAACGATGCTTGGGTCATTCATGGCAATAGCATCATCCTCTTCATGCTCTCTTTCACACCACTCCAGCATCGTGATGGTTAAATGCTTGCACAAGAACCATAAGAAGAGAGTCAACAACTCATTTCAAGACTTGGCATATTTTTCATTGAGAAAAAATCAAAGTAAATTTTCATTTTGTAGCCCTCGCAGGTACGCCTTTAGCACAGTGTGAGGTTCTCACAGGTGCCTTTGGGGCCACCTACGATAATCATTCATTCTCGTAGGTCCCGTATGGCTAGCCTGCAAGAATGCCTGGGCACAAGTTTTGGCCCTAAAACAAACTCAAAAACTTGAAATTTACCAATGAAAACAAAAAATTGAACCATGAAAAGGTAGAAGATAGAGAGTTTACCTCGCTGATGGAGATGGTTCGCCAAATGGTTGCTTGTACCTTCCGCAATCGAGCACTAAAATTCAAGGGCAAAAGAGGGGTTTTGGGCTAAATTCTTGGCAAAGTCACAATGACTATGGTAAAATCCCTTTTACCCACTTATATTTACTTTTTACCATATTTGTTGATTTTTATATTGTTTTATTCATCAAACATAATGCCTAATAGCCCTATGAGTGCAACGTTTTTCAGATATAATGACTTTGAATTCTAAACGAAGGAGTATGGGTATTTTCTCTTTTTCATCGCATGCTTAGTTGTTTTTTATGGTTTTTAGACAAAACCTCGAGCTTGGTATTTGTTCATTCTCATGCTCGAAAATACATGAGAATGTAATCGAGCACACTTTTATCACTTTTTCGAGCACATCAAGGTTATACGAAAAAGGAACCCCCTGGAGTTCTCTTTAAGCTCTTTTTAGACTCTCTAAGCATGAAAAGATTGTCGAGTGACTTGCTATTTTCACACTCATTAAAGCATTTGAAGAAAGCATCTGTTGAGCAATAATTTATCTCTTTTTCGATCTCATCAGACTACTTTACGAAAAAGGAACTGAGAGAGTTATATTTTGAGTGTTTTTTCAAACTCTATAATCATGAAAAACCTTCGAGTTTTCTATCTTTGGACTCGTTAAACAAACATCGAAAGACCCGTAACGAGACCGAACCACTCCTTCCTAAGGTTCGTTAAACATACTCCGAGGGACTCATCCGAAGGATGAGCTTACATCAACAAGCATATGCTATCCTCCTCAAGCTTGCGTTAAAATAAAGAGGTACTCACCAGAAATGGTGGGGGAAAATTTGGGAAAGGGATGTGTTTTCGTATTCATATTTTTTGGCAGTAAGTGTCGCTCTTGAACATGACATCCCCTATTCATTATTTGAATCCGGTTTAGGAAATTTGTTTGTCTCGCATTCAACTTGTCACAAGGTCATATCCTGAGTCATCTCTGAGTCAGTACTACCAAATCATTGGTCGTGTCGTTCATATGTTCAAGAGAAGTTCATCTGAAACCTCTATTGAGTCGTCCATCTGCAGTTGACCATTCTTACCGATTCAGCCTTTCTTGTGTCCGTGTCCATCTATATTCATACTTTGTTTCACCTTCAAAATATGTTACTTATTTCGTGTCATTGATGGGGGATACATCAAGCCCCCCCCTATGATGAGTCTTGTTCCATCAACTCCAACTCATTATCTGGAAACAAGACTTAGAAATTATTTGGTACCTTGGAACTTGAATGCCTCAATGGCAGGTTCTCTTTCTTTCGACAATGGGTTTTTATTATTGACCTCTAATCGGGAGATTCCATTGAATGTTCGACCTCAGCTCATTTATTCACATTCATTGGATTGTACTAGTGTACCTTGGGAGTCATTGAAATTAATGGTGATTTCCCTCGAACTTGTTAATGGTTTCATCAGTGACTGATAATAAAGTGGTTTCTACCATGTTTGACTTCAACACATGTAATCACATGGCTAGATTCGTACTTTCAGGTGATGAGATTGAAGACCCTGGGTTTCATCTTTTTTATCCAGGCTTCGATGAAGTATGTATGATTTGCATCAACACATAGATCCACTTTGTATGTCACGTGGCTATGTCGTCCTAATTTGAGTCTTCTCGCACAGATCCACAGTGTATTCCTAGTGGCTATGCAGGATTGTTTTACGGCATAGATCCATGATGTATAGTTGGTGGCCATGACCTACGTTCATGATGTCATCCATTTTTTATCTGAGTATGGGTATGCCTACCTCAGAACTGATATTATATTCTGCAGATGCTTGGTTGTTTGCATGTTTTCAATTAGGTGCACTCCTGGGTTCTGACACACACACACACACACACACACACACAGTTTACAAAGTATTTTGGTTGTCACTGATTCCAGCCTCATACTTTGGGGGTCATTCTGTTACACATGATTTTGGTCACTCTGCTGATGTATTAACAATGGTGTATTCAGGCTCCCAACAAGGACTTTTTGGCTGAGAAAAGTGGATCTTGTCTCCTTCCAAAAACATATTTTCAAAGTAAGTTCACAGGCTGCATATGAACTAAGGTGCGAGAATCCCTCATTATCGTAGGCCACCTACACCTAGGGTGCAAACTTCTTGCAGTATGCTCCATACATAGGGTGCGAACCTGTTTTCAAGCTTGGAAAAGAGAAGAGGTCTCGAGAGTTCTAGAAGGGAATCTTCTAGAAAATGTGTTGGCATTCATATGGTTGTCATTTTACTGACTTCTTAGATTTGATGGGATCATCCTCATCCATGTAACCATCTCTCCTTCTCCTATATATTGAAAGGTTTCTCATGGAAAAGGTTAAGCAAGATTGAATGAAGAATTGGTGAAAGATTTGTGTGAAGAACCCTGCTTGGATAGAAGCTTGAAGGCTCTAGTTGGTCTATCAAGAGGAATTGGATCTTCTTCATGCAAGTACAGAAAAAGTGTGTGTGTTGGAACCAGGGGTCCCTGAAAGGAAGCTTGAGAAATCAAGACGATCATGTTGTATCTTCTACTTTCAATTAATATGATACAGTGGGATGTCCCTTTCCCATAAAGTCACTCTTACTTTATTATGTAATTCCTTGATCATATGCATAAGTTGACGTTGAATACATTTTTCTATCTTCACTTTGGTTGGTTTGTGTTATCTTGGATTTGACCTCACGAGAGCACCAGAGCGAAGTGGGAGCAACAGAGACCTAAGGAAGCGATACAAAGGTATGTCACTTGTTCCTCCTTACTAGCAGATTCAATGATTACAACTTAGGGAAATAGTTGTGTCATGTCCTGTTTTGTTCTAGATCTAGGTGGATATAGGGATATCAGTTAGTGTCTGCACCTACCAATTAGTCCAATAACAACCATGCACAATATATGAGAAATAATCAATAATTATTGTTCAAGGGAAGTAATGACTTCCAAGGGAAGCTACAACTTCCAAATATAAAGGGAGGGATAAACCTTAGAAAGGAAGATACAATCCTCCAATATCAAGAGAGGGTTGACCTCTTCATCCTTTCCCCTTCCTTCCACCCAAGAATATATGAGAGATAATAAAACTTTACATTAAATTATCACCATCAACCAAACATCACATAGAGCCTAATAATGCTTCCCGAGACTTCTTCAACTTCTGCAATTATTCACTTCTTGGAATACTGTGATCTTGTAGATAATATTACTCAATGTATTCTCTGAAAATCATCCAAGTTTCACTCCTTGAATGCTCCCAAAAAAGGATTTATAGAGAAAATGGTAGACCTTATTCAATTATGGTTTATTTATGAGAGCGAACTTGTACAAAATGCCTCATGCTCAATTTTTAACAGAAGATTCTGAAATTCATACAAAAGAAACAAAATCTCATACTATTTCCAATTCAATTGGTCTCACTTCATTTCGATTCTCTATGATGAAGTTATGACTGTTTTACCCAGAACACTTGTTTATGACTAGCTTCTGGACTAGTCAAAAACCATATCTTCCACAGAGTGTATCTCCAAAATTATAATGAATAAAGAGATGGAATTTTTACAAAATGTACCTAGATATATCTTCTCAATAACCTCCAAATTTCACCATCTTAATCGTTCTAGAAACAAAGTTATAGAGAAAATGGTAAAATGACCTGTAAATAACATACCTTAGAACACATCACCAAAAGACTTCATCCTCCCTTGAAATTCAGCCTTCTTTACTTCATATTTCCTCTGAAATTCAACTTATATCTCATTTTTCATTAAAAAACTTGTGTGTGTTTAAAATGAATGTATAATGATATGTATTTATACCATTTATATCACTTCATTTTAACATTTGGGCCGATATGTAGTTTCTTCTTCAATTCACATTGTCATCTTCAAAAATTCATTTCTCCTCAATCGTGAGTATCCACGTGATGTGACACATACCACTGGAAGAGGCATGACTTATACTATTCATCCATGGGTGTTGTATCTGCATGTGTAATTTCCTTCATGTCTATATACTTCGATCAATTGTGGGTTCCAAAAGCCAATGGCTAGGGCTGACATCAATGAAAACAACCAATATTCCAACATCTATGATGATGATGATGATGATGATTTTCAACAACAGTCAGTGAAGGGGAAACTCTGTAAGACAACTCCATATGAAAATGAAGATGAAGCTATTCTTGAAACTACATTTCAAGATTTTTCTTTTGATCTCACTGAATAAAACCTTTCAATGATACAACAACATACAATAAATCCACTTCCACGGATTTCAATGCAATAGGTTCAGAATATTCTTTCCAAGCCCATCATCAAACCTTGGGAAGAAATTTTCTAAAACAAGAATACAACAAGACTTGGATATGAGAAGGAAGTTACCTTTCATATTCTTGATTATTCTAGACCAATCCAGTTCCAAAGTGAAGGATTCCTTCAAGAAGCTTCAACTTCACCTATTCAAGTTCAACATCAGAATGCAAAGTGCCATAATTGTAATCGAGTTGGTCACAAGGAGAATCAATGTTTTGATCTCCATCCTTGCCAACATTGTGGCAAGCATAAACATTCTTCAGATAGATGTTCAACACTGAAGAAACTTGCAAGATTGAAGATTCACTATGAGTGGATCGATCCTTGGAAGTGGTCATCAACAACCAAGTGATTATATAATTCTTACCGTAGAATTAAATGTCGAGTAAAGACCAATCTTGTGGAACATAGCCTTTTTGTACCTCACTTAACGTAACGGGTCCCCTTATGGCATAGATTTCGAGCATGGCCCTCACGAGATGAGATAACATGTGTTTTTTTCTGCATGCCCACTTTATGTTGTACAAAAATGGAACAAGTATGGTACTCTCTTGAGCCTAGAGGGGGTAGTACAATGATGTAACTCTTCTTTACCTTAAGGGGGGAATTTGAAAAATCAAATGATGATGGTTCGTGAAACCACTTGAAGTCTCTCCTTTTAGTTCACAAAGGGTGTAATTGATGATGGAATTGAAGATTGTTGTCAGGCCGAAAGTGTCGACAACAACAAACAACAAATATGCTAAATGGTCATCAAATTTTCCAGATGGGAAATTGTAGTCTGTAGATGATAGACTTTGGCAGAATTATGATTCAATGACTTCCAATTGAATCATACACATGATACATTAGGATGTTGTTGGACACCTAAAAGTGTCAAAATTGGTTAGTGGTCATCCAAAAACCATCAGATACATGGTATCAATTGGTTAGTGGTTATCCCAAACCATAGATTTAGAGAGCACTTCAGTGATACAATGATAGTAGAGTGGTGATACTACATCTTCACCATTTAGTAGAAGAAATCATATTCGTCTAGCTCAAATACTTGGCAAAATGATCAAATTGTCAAGTAATCAGGGAATGTTCAGATATTCCAACTGTTCACTTCCATATCTTAGCTCTCTTCCAGTTCATTTCAGATGAAACCTTCAACATCCAGATTGGTTGTTTTTGAGGAAGTTCTTCGTTGAGGCTCAGCTCAGGAGTTTCACTATGAAGACTTTAAATTGATACTTGTTTATGCTTCATTTATGGTATTATTGATCGGAGTTGTGATTGAGGGGGAGAATGTTAGCTTATGTCTTACCTTACCAATCACTAAGTCTAATTTTGACCTATATTTGTATTATTTATTTAGGATATTAGTAATATATCCTAAATTGATGACTAATGAGTTAGTTAAGATTTCCTAGCCTAATCATCATGCATGATTTTTGGATCTAGAGCAAATCTCTCTATGAGGTGGAAATACCCATTGTACTATAAATATGTAACATTGGTGTGAATATAGTAGAGTTGGCTAGTTATCCTTTTCCATATTATTGTTGTTCTTATGCATATTTTATCAAAAAAAACAGATACTATTAAGTAAAATGTAGTCCCTCTTTAAGGAGAATCCCAGAGAATATGAAATAAAAAAAAACATAGAGGTATCCAGTTGAAAATCAAGGTAAAAACCGCAAGGAAGGAACTCTAAATTTGGGAGAAATTGAATTGCCAAAAACAAGGATGATTCAAGGAAATAAAATGCCAGGAGGGAACTCTAAATTTGGGAGAAATTTAATTTCCATACACAGAGATGATTCAAAGAATTAAAATGCCAAGAGGGAACTCTAAATCTAGGCGAACTTTAATTGCCATACACAGAGATGAATGCATAAAATCGTTGAGTAATAAAGTATAAATTCATTGAGAAAAGGGAGAAAGGAACAAAGCTCATGACTCTTATTAAAACTACAAATAACAAATGAACACAATCGCTGAGCAATGAAGTATAAATTTGTTGAGTAAGGAAGTATAAATCCGCTGAGTAATGAACCATGAATTCACTGAGCAAAGGGAGAAAGGAATAGAGCTCATGAATCTTCTTAAAATCGTAGAGAATAAATGCATACAATCGTTGAGCAGTGAAGTATAGATTCGTTAAGTAATGAAGTATAAAATCCAATAAAATTTGCAGAGGAAACATGCAACACAGAGATCTTGTATGGATTCGTTGAGGTGATAAAATCCATCAAAATTTCACAGAGGATAAATCTGTAAAGAAAACGCTAAAGGGAATTACAAGTTCATTGAGAAAAAGAGTGAGGGTGCAGAGGTGAATACAAGATGAAAACACTAGGAATTGTAATGTGTGCCAACTGGGTGAATGCGTTCAATTGCAAGGTTAAATAAGGGTTTCCATACTGGTGTAATTAAAAACACAGTGGATAAATTTCCATTAAAATTTCGCAAGGATCTACCTACAAACTCATAGAGATCTTCGAAGAAAAATCACATAGAAAAATTTGATTCTAAATTTTTGGCCAAGGAGTGAAGGTGCAAAAAAAAATACAATTCATTTAAGATGAGATTAACAAGGATTCTAGACAACGCCAAGGGACATGCAACAATCAAGGAATGTGAAAATTTTATGGAATTTGAAATGACGAAAATGATTAAATATGAGGGAAATGTATATATTGCAGAACCATTTTTATTCTAAATACATCTTACAAAATTGCATGGACCATCTATATTCTAGTTACATCTCACAGAAAAATAAATGTCGGAACCAATGTTTAAAAGCTTGTACATATTAAATCTTAATACAATACAATTCTCAATAAAATACCATAGTCGATGACGATAATTCGAAGATGTTCTCCTGTGCTTGTGCTCCATCCAACTCCCCGCTTGCTAACTGTGGAGACTTCATCAGTACCTCCCAACCAACGCTAGGGGTAATCTTCTTCTCCCTTATCACCCTTGAGCCACAAAGGGGCCATGCACAAACACCACCAGAATCCTCTAGCTCCCCGCTTGTCTCGCACGGTAGAACCACCACTCTCACTCTCGAGCTGGGTATCCCAACTCTCACAAGTAAAACCCAATCAAAATTTTTGCAGCATAACCTTACTCATAACCAATGATTCCCTCTCTAAACTCAACCATTTGTTTTATATAATTTTCCTTAGTGACACCTTGCCATTTGCACATTTAATTCATTTTTTTTTAAATTAATTAGGAATTATCCCCCCCATACGTTTGTCACCCATTTCATTAGTTGCACCAATAAATACACAATTTAATTTAATTAAATGTCGATTTCCCTCACCCATTCTAAAAGCGCTCCTAAAATTGCTCCTAGTTGTCCCTTTATTCCCTTCATTTCTCATTTATAACTGACACCTTTCTAAAACAAAGTTGAGTTAAAATAAGAATGGTCTCTAGTTAGACTACACTATAGATACATTTCTATGCTTACACATTCTTGTATGTTGTATCCCTTTCTCATTTTAATTTCTAATTTTGGTATTTACTTGCACAATGTGTATTAAATCAATCTTTATATTTGTTTTAATTTTTATTTATTTCTTAAACTGATTTACTTCACCCCTCATTATTTAATTTAAAAATTAGCTTTTTTTAGTCTTCTCACTAATCTTAGACTTATGTTTAGTTACATTTTTTATTTGCATGAGCTTAGACCCATATAGATTATTCTTAATAAATTCATTCTTTAGTTAATTAATTAATTAATTAATTAATTCAACAAGTGCTCAAGATTTTACAAGGTTTAACATTTTCTCAAAATTTTCTAGGCCACCTAGATTCATTGACTTACCCTTTTAAATACCATGTCGTTCCCTTCAAAACACACTTTTTTCTCCAAGGGTGCCACTTTCCTTTGATTCAAATTTTAATTACTCAACGTGCCCTTCAAGAGGCACTTCGTGCTCCAAGGGTGCCACTCGCCTTTGACTGGTTTTGTTAGTTGTCAAACCCTTGGAGTTAGTACTCCATTCGAGCAAACTTGTGAGATACTAAGGACCTCTAAGGAATAGGGACCCTTCCTTTTTGTGGATCCCTTAGAATGTTAGTGAGAGACTATCTCAGTCTTCCCTCATGACATCGTGGATCTCTAGAACTAGGTAATCGTTAAACTACAATTCAAGCCATGACTAGAGTGCTAGTAGGCTGTGACAGGAATGTTGCCACACCTCTCCCTCAATATCTGGTTTCTTTGCATGGCCTCTTTACTCCTTATGTGAGTCATATTAGAAAGAAATTGTCAACGTGCATCCATCAACGAAACACTATCAAAGATCGATAAAAAACATCATAATATAATTGATCATATGTTACATATGCATAAATGAAATACTCAAACCAATACAATCCACTCCCTAACTCGATCCAGAGTCCATGGAGTTCCATTGATTCCATCAGCATCCTCAATTTGTCAAGTGTCCTCCACACTCATGGGGAACTCATCAATAGCATATGTCAATACATAGATACCAAATAACATAACATCATAATCCATCAACATCATCATAAGAATCCATAGGAGAAACAAACAACATATATTAAAACTGAATCACTTGCACACAAGTGTCCTCAAAGAATAATTCGATAACATGTTCTGGCAAGAGTGGGATGTTACATACACTCCCTCTTGTTTTAAAATTCGTCCCGAAGTTTCACATTATATAAATACAATAAATAAAGAATCTCATGGGATCTAAATATCTAACTATCAAATAAATATGGAAACTATTGATGCATATCTTATGTGTCCTCTCAGGTAGCTGAGTGTGGACTATAATTGTCCCACTGGACCTTGACCTGATCAACTGTTCAACGTCATAGTTGTCAAATGCGATGGTACAAAATATGGATTGTCTCTACTATTAATGCACCCTCATCCAACACCTACAAGGGACTCATGTCAATCACATGTGTAGGATCACTAACATAATGTCTAAAAACAAATACATGAGAAACATCATGCATACGCCTCAAAGAATCAGGAAAGGCTAGTTTATAGGCCATGGGCCCTTTCTTTTCCACAATTTAGAGAGGTCCCACAAACCTAGGAGAGAGTTTAGCACCCTTTCCAAACTTGATTGAACTCTTGTGCGGTTTCACCCGCAAGAAGACTCGATCACCAAATTCATAATTATGGTCAATGCAATGTGCATCAGCATAAATATTCTGTATATCTTGTGCTTCTTTAATCCTTTGTCTTATCATTTTCATTTGGTCTTCCATTTCTTGGATCGATTATGATCCTACCAGGACCCTATCCTCAAGTTGATCCTAACTCAAAGGCATCCGACATGATCTCCCATAAAGAAACTCAAATGGTGCCATATTAATGGTGCTTTGATAGTTTTTGTTGAACACAAACTCTACCAGTGGAAAGAACTCTTTCCAACTCTTTTCTTGTTCCATCACGTACATATGAAACATATCTTCCAAAATTTGGTTCGTTCTTTTTGTCTACCCATCTGTATTAGGGTGATACGTTGTATTAAAGTTAAGTTGGGTTCCCAAGGCCTCTTGGAAACTAGTCCAAAAATGTCCTGTGTTGGCACTAGGACGAAGTGGAAGGAAGGACGATAGTGGGAAAAAAAGCATGAATAAACGGAAGTAAAAACTGGAGAAAGAACAACACGCGTGCATGCAAGAAAGCATGCACAAGGAAAGTGACAGTTGGAGGAAGAACAACATGCATGCACGGGAGGAAGACCTAACATCAATAGGGTTAGGGTTTTGGTAATTTTTGGTATGAATGATAAAGAGTCTGAAACGTATAAATATAGATACACAGGTATCATATAGAGGTTGATTGTTGGTTGATTGGGTTTTTATATATTAGGTTTTCACTTTTACAGTAAGTTTATTGTTTTGTAAGGATTTAGGTTCATATAACATTCCATTAGAATAAGGCATGAATGAAGGCGTTATGCAATATTTTTATGTACCAATTTTGTAAGCTGATGAGCTATAAAGAAGGAGAGAAGGTATATTTGAGGATTAATTTGCAGGCTGTAGAGCCCGGTGCGATCTAGTTCGCCTCATATAGATCTTACCCATAAGAGGGGAATTGTAAGTGCGCGGCACTAGAAATGCAGAACCATCATAATAAAAGAGCCAAGAGCCAAATCTTTGTGGATGTAGCCTATGAGGGGGTGAACCACGGTAATATTTGTGTAATGTGATGAATGTATGCATCTCTTTAATTTCTTTTAGCAATTTATTGTTATGCTTAATAAATGAGTTAATATACGGTTATGGAACATAGATATGTTGCTCGGGAAGTAATCTGTGTAATGGAAATGTGTACCTGTGAGGAATAGGTAGATTACCTTCATAGCTTATAGGGCATGGATTAGGTTAGAAAACCCCTATATCATACTCAATCCTAGGCTGTAAACACTTGAGTCTTACATCCACCCAATTAAATCTATCTCGGGTGAGACTGTGTAGTGCATTATGTGTATTGTGTTTCCTTCTAGTTCACCAGGAGGGCCAATAGTTTTAGAGGCTTTGTTGGTAACCTGAAAGATATGAACCTTGGGTCAACAACTCAGGTAGTAGAAGAGAGCAGTTGTAAACCAACAAATGGTTCTACTGTAATGTTAAGAGGAACAAGAGAGGACCGAGTAGGCAAGATAGAGTGCATGAGAAAAGAATGAGTGAAACAAGAAGACCACTGAGCCATTAGAAGGGAATGTTGAGACCTTGGAACCCCACAAAAGAATAAATCAAAGGTTGGTTGAGAACCAAAGAGCCAAAGTTTACCCAGAAAGACAATAGAAAGCCTAGCATTACACCACATAAATATCTGGATAAATACATATTTACTGATTTACATGAAGTTTTTTTCTTTGATTTTCCTCACCTACTGCAAAAGTGGATACTAAGGTTGAAAGATAACCATGCGACGAACCGAATTCGATAGCTATATTGGACCCCGGTACAAATTGAGAAGTTACAATAGGTTACTTTTGGCTTGATAGTATTGTGGCAGGCTTCATCACTGAGTTTGCAGTCAACACAGTGAAGTCATATAGTGTAGTCGAGAAAGAATTTATATGCGGACCTCGAGGAAGGTACATTCAATCATTGTATACTTCTATTAAGATACTGCTATATAACAAAGGTGTAATGACAATGGAATCAGACAACTAAACTTCCCTGTGTGCTTGGGGGAAGGGGGGAAGCACTGACAGAGAGAGGATAAATGGAAGGAGGTAAGGATAAAGGCAAGAAGGAGGAGGAACCTTTGGACCCAATATTTATGGATGAAGACAAACTTAAGTGGATATTGGCATCATCAGGAATGACACGTAGCAGAGTACCCTACCAATATAAGTTGAATAGTAAGAAGAGAGCCATAGTTGCGAGGGAGGGATTGGTGAGCGATGAGGAAGAGGTAGAGGATCTCTGAGTTATGGTGCAGATTGAGGAAATCATGCATGCAACATACGTGAGGAATATGAGAGACCCAATAATAGGAGGAGAATGCATCCATCCTATCCATATTAATGTCAATGTGGAACCCAGAAACCAATACACCAAAGAGAACACCACCGTTTAGACAATCGAAGTTCAGAGGAAGTCCGACAGCATGAAGTACACCTACACAAGGAGAAAAAAATGGAGAATCCATTTCATGCAAGTATCTAAACCACGCGAAGGAGGTAGTAGTTCAGTATTTAGAATGGTAGGACACGATCCCACTATCAGATTACCAGACTTTAGAGGAGAAGCAACAAAATACCCTGAGAAGCATTTGTTCATTTGCACAAAGATCTGGGAAGTGAAGTAGATCATGAATGAAGATACCAAACTCGCGCAGCTAGCAATCATACTAAGAGACCGTGCACTAGACTGGTACATGATTCTAGACACAAACAGTGCCCCTGGGATGACAAGGAAACTGGAAGACACTAAGAAGCTACTGATTAATGAGTTCCAAAAGTTGAGCTCAGAGGATTAGTACATGAACGAGATGATCAAGATAATAGAGAAACCAGGAGATTTTGTATGGGATATTGATCAGAGATTCAATCAACTGAAGGGAAAACTAAAATACCTTATGACTGAGATGCAACACTGACACCTATTTGTCAACTCACTACTCCCACATCTAAACTATCTCTTACAATAGCAGAAGTTTCAGATGCAGGCATAGGCTCTGTAGGCAGCCTTACAACTAGAACATAACTAGTACAAGAAGATGAACCCATCTATTGAGGAATTGAAGGAGGATTTGAATAATTTAACATTTCAGTTGAACCAGAATAAGAACAAGGACAAACGAGAAGTTGTTTGGTGCACCACCTGAAGGACGGAAGGACACCACAAGAATGAATTCCCAACATTCATATAGTATATGTCCATAGGTATGCCAAACCCACTACCACAAGGAGGATTATGGTGCGAAATATGAAAGAAACTGGGTCACGACCCTTATCACTGCACGATGATGCAGAAATACCATACAGTTCCAAATATTTCATATTGCACCTTTTGTAAGTCAGTGGGCCATGATGACAAAGATTGCATAACTATGGATCTGATGTGGGAAAGAACATCAGATGCATATAGAGTATAGGCCTAAATGATGATTGGGCAAGCAATGCCCCAGTTCAATCAAGCCCCAACCCCATACAACACTGCGCAACAACCGTACAATAACGCACAGCCATAGTACAACCTGGCACAACCCCAGTATAATACCACACAGTATAATTAGACACCATAGTATAACGTGCTGAGAGGTGATTGCACAGGCTATAGAGGAAGAGGATGAGCCAGAGGAGGTTTCGGATGCGGTAGAGGATCGATCACATGTCACAATTGTCAGCAACCATGACATTATGAACGGGAATGTCCACTTCCACCAACAACTTGTATGTATTGTCATGTATGAGACTATGATACAAAGGAATGTCCAACACTACTAGTAAGATTCAGGAAAAAAGGAACCAGAATAATCAGAATGTTCAGTGGATTTCAGCTGAAGCAAGGGATGACAGACGAAACATCAACATAGTCACTCATGGAGGAACCAAAATAGGAAATGACGCAGTTCGACAGGAACCAACACAGAACCAATGGATAAAGAAGAATACTGACCCCAAGAAGCAGTTTGACGCACCTAAATAAAAGGAGACTTTTAGGGAAGCCAGACAAGAATTTCAGAAGGAGGACACAATGTCGACTTTGACTGTGCAACTATTCAAGGAAGTCTCAGCATATGAGATGCCACAATCGCTGGATCATACTAATGGAATGCAACCCAAGGGACAAGTAAGTACAATCAAAGGTCTTTTTCAATCATGCGTAAAAGCATTAAGTGATCCTTCATCTATGAAAATATTGCAAAACATACTAGAGAAATGTAGCAGCGAGACAGAAGAAAAGATAGAACCAAAGACCATCAATCACCTACACACCTGAAGAAGAACAAATAGGGAATTTAGACTAAATTCTAACATTGGGGATTTCAATATGGGAGACATTATACTAGACATAGGATCCGAAGTGAATGTGCTACCCAAGAAGACCTGGAAATTCATGGGAGAGCCAACATTAGGATACTCAAATGTCCAATTAAAACTAGCAAACCAACATAGAGTCCTACCAATAGGTAGACTGAAAGGTGTAATAATAGCTCTTGATGGAGAGCGCACTAAAGAAGACATTGAAGTCATTGAAATAGTAGATGGCACAACACTGTACCCGACACTACTCATTCTCGATTGGGCATTTGAAAACCAGGCCATAATTAACGTAAAAAAATGGAAAATGACATTTGAATCTGGAGATTATAGGGTCATAGCACCACTAGATTGATCAGAGGGGGAGAAGTTCGTAGAACCCATTTGCCTAGACTTAGAGGAGATCGACCAGTTGTAAAGGACAACTACGTGTGATGAGGATTACGTAAACCCAACTGCAGACGGGGTACTCAGTTGGTGGAGCATTACTTCATGTGAAACAACCTCAGACACAGTGTTATAAAAATGGCAGTAGAGACTACATGAAGTCTCCACGAGAAGATGTGCAAGAATAGACCGCACAGTAAGGTGGATAGGCATAAAAATTAGGCAACAAAGTATTAGAAAACCAGAGACTACTAGAACTGGATTTAGTAGTGAAGACCACACCCGGAAGATGGTGAGGCACACATAAGGAGACTATCATAGACTGGTATTAATGTAAGTGATTACTGCACATATGGTTCGACACAGAACAAGCATATAAAAAACAACAGAAATATGAAGGACTAGGGATACCAGCGAAACACTTGGAGGAGTGAAAAACACTATGGAAAATGACACCACCAAAGGAATAGCCTCATCAATTCATACATATTGTACAGGGCATACCAACAAACTAGTATATAGATTAGGAATTGTGAAAAGGAACCATGACATGGAAGACATTGCAACAAAACTTTATAGTCACTTTTTCATTCGAGCATCAGAACCCCAACATAGACACAACCCTGAAATGGATCAGAGGAATCATATTCATTGAAAACCAGAAATATAAATTATTACAGAAGAGAAACAATGGAGTAAGTAGATAATCAAGGAACTACTCTCATGTTACCATGTATAGAAGGAAGCACCAGAAGAAGATGACCCACACGATATTTAGATTGAAGAGGTCGAAGGCAAAAGACATGTGGAAGGACCACCCATAGAGTCAGAAGCCATTTCTGTGCTAATGAAGATAAAGAAGGTTAACATTGGAACCGTCAAGCAACCCAAAATAACCAACATTGGAGATTATTGGGATGAGTATACCTTAGAAAGCATCACAGAATTGTTGCGCGAATATAGAGACCTCTTTCCCACAACATTTATAGAGATGAAGGGTATAACTGGAGAATTAGGAGAAATGAAGATACCACTCAAATCCAACATGAGACCTATCAAACAATGACCCTACACACTGAATCCCATATATAAACATAATGTTAAATATGAGATCGACAGGATGCTCGAAACCGACATCATCGAACTAGTAGAAGAATCAGAATGGATAATCCTGATGGTAGTATAGGACAAGAAACAAGGACGATGGATTAGGATATGCATCGACTTGAGGAAACCCTCTAGGGGAAACATTCACAAGAGACACAACATTTATCCTGGGAAACCCTCTAGGGGAAGGAAACCCAGCAAAAACTTCCTTATCATAAATTGCTAATACAATGTTCAAGAGATAACTCAAACCAATACAGATAGTCCTCTCCAAGAGATGCACCACTCTTCTCCTTCTCTCTCACTGGTAAGTTGCAGCTTGCCTCACAAGAATGAGCAAGTGTGTTGTGTGTTAAAGTGAGGCGCTAGCCTCCCTATATATACAAGACTGGAACGCGTGAAGGGGCTTTGATGTAGGAGCATCACCAACATCAAGCGAGTGTGGGGCAGGTGCCAATGCATTTTGGCACATGATAAAATTATTTGAATGTTTTTGAAGTGAATACGCCAAACTTAAATGAAACAATTAAGGAAGGGCGTACTTCCATATTGTAAACAGACCTTAAGCGTCCCGCTCTCATCTGTATTAGGTGAAGGAATTTATGTTATTGAATGTAAGTAGGTAGAATTGAATTCCTAGATTAGACAGTTTTAGGAGCCGGAGGGAAAATAGATATAGACACCCTCACTTGTATTATTGTAACAATTAGCAGCATTATGAGAAGAGAGCACAGGAGAGAAGAAGCAGAGAGTTGTGTAGAGTAAACCCCATGTACAGAAGTTCTAGATTAATACAAATATCTTTAGTTCAGACTCATGGTGTCCAATTGCTTTCTGTGTTGCACATGCTGATTTATATATGTTTGTTTACCCTCTGTTATGCATTTTTCTTTGCTACGTGAATGTATGATTTCATATTGAATGTCTGAAACCTGAAGAGAGGGAGAGCAAAGAATGAGTTTCAATTGTTTCTTTGTCTGAGCAAGAGTTTTCCTGCAAGGAGTGCAGTGAAATTGTCCGCAAGGTGTGCATAGACAGAAGTCAGATTTCATCTCTGCAAGCTCAGGAGAGATAACACTATTCTCATTCTCGCAAAAGTGCAAGTCAAGAATAGGAGCCGTGCGAAGTGAGCGCTGGCTGAGAAGAGTCTCAAGGTTTGCAACCTAAGTGAAACTGTCGAAAGACTGTTTTCGCAGAGAGTGCATAGAGTTGAAGAATTCAATACTTGGAAGTATTGAAGAGTTGTCGCAAGGAGTTCGTGTAGGATTCTTCTTGAAGGCTTGCATTTTTGAAGAAAAGCTCAAAGGAATTTGTGCCTTAAAATGTTGAAAGGAGGTGCCGTGATATCGTTTCATGGGTGGACATGTTTTGCGAAAGAACACTTTGTTCATTTCACGGGAATTGTTAAGGAGGAATTTGATGGTCAGAATTCTCCATGGAGAATTCACAAGGTTCCGAGAACCGTCAGATATTACAGAGGAGAAGAGAAGTTACGTTGGGAGAAATCGGACCGTTGGATCACTCACGGAACTCATTTTATGGTTTTGAGAGTTGAAAGGTCGAGACCTTTGCACCAATATTCACGAGATCACGAAAGGCAAAGTCACGAAATCCCGAAAGGAATCTGAGTCATCCAATTGGAAGGACACGTGTCACAAGATCACCCGTATCAGGGATTCGGGCATCAGAGGTTAGAAGGAGAAGTTTTCAACTTCGTGAGTGGTGAAGCTGTGAAGTAATCCAAGCTGTCCATCAGAGGAGGACAGGTGTCGGAGATCAGAGGATCTCATGAACTCAGAGGTTCGTCGTGTGAGAGCCCAAAAGTTTGGGTGCTCAGAATTGTGAGAAGGGAAGTCATGAAGTGCCGAGAGCCAGCACGAGGGACACGTGGAAGAACTGCATAGTGGACCCAGGAATTTAACCAGCAGACACTCATCACACATTTGGAGGATTCAACACCCCATTGATCTCTCGCGTCTTGGGGACTCGGGATAAAAGGGAATGAAGGTTTGAGCCCTCGACTCGCGAAGTTGCAAAAAGCAAGAATGAGAGGAGGAAAGTCAAATCTTGCCTCTTGGGGGTTCGGGAAAGAAAAGGGGCAAGGCTCGACATTTGAACTCGCGAAGGCACAAGAGGCGAAAGGCACTAGTGCCTATCCTAGCTGGTAGTTGCGCAAGGAGAGCGTTGAAGAAAGGGGAGCCATAACCATTTCGCGGTCTCAAGTGTCACGAAATTGGAGGAGGAAGGCTCAGAGTTTCAACTCGCGAACTCACAAAATCATGAACTGCAAAAAAGAACCTATGGATCGATTTGAAGGGGGATTCCAGTAGAGAATCCGAAAGAGCCGATCTAGCTCAAGGGTGTATACAATGATCCTTTGAGAGGATCTCGGTCCCGAGGGGCCGATAGGGTCTGCATCAAGTGGTATCAAAGCACAGAGATTCCTTTTCTTTCTGTAGCAGGGAAAAGGAAGATTCACCATGCCGTTGAGAAGAAGGGACAGGAAAACACTCGATCCACCAGAGGAGAGGGAAATATCGAGAACAAGGGGTAGGCAGATGCCTGGTCTAGCCATAGAAAGAGAAATGCATGACCTATGCACCAGACTTGAGGATATGGAGATAGCACAGAGGCGTACAACTGGTGCTGGGGATCTTAGTGATTTTGAAAGTGAAGATGAAGTTGGACATGCAGGAGAAGAAGTCACAGCAGAAGATGTAGTAAACAAATGCCTGATTAGGGATGTTGCAAGAATGGGTGCTAAGGAAAAAATGGATATTCCAGTATACGAGGGAAACCTGGATGCTGAGGAGCTTCGAGACTGGATTAGAGCTCTAGACACATATTTTGACTATGAAGATGTCGAGGAGGACAAAAAGGTCAAACATGTTGTCATGAGACTTAAAGGACATGCAACATTGTGGTGGGATGAGCTACAAGCTGACAGACACTACAAGGGCAAGAAGAAGATCAAGAGTTGGGATAGGATGATCGCGAAGATGAAGGCGAAATTCATTCCCAGGGATTACCATATTACTCTATTTAGAAGAATGCAAAATTTGAGATAGAAGCTGATGACAGTGAAGGAGTACACTGAAGAATTCTATAGGCTGAACATCAGGGTAGGTCATCACGAAAGTGATGATATAAAGGTTGCCAGGTACATGAATGGTCTAAGATACGATATTCAAGATGAGATGAGCATGATGACCATCCGAATGGTGGAAGATGCTTATCAAATGGCTCTAAAAGCTGAAGAGAAGCTGAGCCAAAAGCAGGGTCAAAGAGGTCGAGGCAGAAGTCAGCCCAGAGGCAAATCAATTTCCCAGGATAGAAATCAAAAACCCAAGGAAGACTGGAAGAAACCTCAGACTCAAACTGAGAGAGGTGGAAGTTCACAGAGAGGGCAACATACCGAACAGAGAGGTCAATATGCTGATGCAAACATTTTCCCTCATACCAGAGGTAGAGGAAGAGGAAGAGTTCGAGTAGTGAAATGCTTCACATGTGGAAAGAATGGACACAAGTCTTATGAGTGTCTAGAAAAAAAGAAAGAATGTGGTGAAACTCACATCACTGAAGCATAGAGGCGGAGTGTTGAGGCAGAAGAAGCTGAAGGTGGAAGATTGCTGATGTGAAAAGTTCTCTTAATGCCAGAGAAGGAGGTGGAGAATCCAGTGCAAAGAAACAGTCTTTTCCGGACTACTTGCAAGACCAAAGATAGGGTATGCAAGGTCATTGTGGACAGTGGTAGCACAAATAATCTCGTTTCTACAGAAATGGTAGAAAAGCTGAAGCTGAGACGATTGAGCATCCGATCCCATACAGAGTTTCGTGGTTACAAAAAGGACATTAGGTAAATGTCACTAAACAATGTTTAGTTGAGTTTAAAATAGGAGGGTATAAGGATGAAATACTCTGTGATATCATTCCCATGGATGTTTGTCATCTATTGTTGGGTAGACCGTGGCAATATGACAGAAATGTGATTCATGATGGGAGAAAGAACACATACACCCTAGAGAAGAATGGGAGAACTCACATGTTGCTTCCAATTAAAGATAAAGAGGTGAAACCTCAAGTAAGCAACATTGTACTTCTCATGAGTGGGAAGGAACTTATTCTTACAAAGGTTAAGAAGAAGGAGGAACCACAATTCATTGTGGTCAGGAAGCCAAAAATTGTTTTAACTAGTACAAGGGTAGATGATTTACCAGAAGAGGTTCAAAAACTCTTGAAAGAGTTTGCTGACATAGTAATGGATGAACTACCTCGTTCGTTTCCACCGATCAGAAGTGTGAGTCATCATATTGATCTCATACCTGGAGCTAGTTTACCAAACAAAGTAGCATACAGATTGACGCCACAGGAGAATGAAGAGGTCAAAAGACAGGTCCAGGATTTAATGGACAAAGGTTTGGTTAGAGAAATCTTGAGTTTGTGTGTTGTTCCGATAGTAATCAGTCTGAAGAAAGACAGAGGCTAGAGGATGTGTACTGACTCGAGGGAAATTAACAGTATAACCATTAGGTACAGATTTCCATTGCCAAGGATGGATGATTTGATGGATTGCTTGAGTGGAGAATTTTTTTTTTCGAAGATTGATTTGAAAAGTGGATATCATCAGATTCGTATGAGAGAAGGTGATGAATCGAAGACAACCTTCAAGACTAATGAAGGGTTGTATGAATGGCTTTTTATTCCATTTGTCTTAACAAATGCACTGACTACTTTCATGACGTTGATGAATGAATTCCTAAAGGAGTTCATCAGAAAATTTGTCATTGTGTATCTTGATGACATACTGATTTTCAATAAAATAGAGGCAGAGCATTTGGAACATTTGGCTACAGTGATGCAGAGGCTACAACAAGAGAAACTGCTGATAAACATAAAGAAATCCTCATTCATGAAGATAGATCTCATTTATTTGGGTTTTGTTATTTTTGCAGATAAGTTGAGGATGGACCCAGATAAGGTGGAGGTAATTAAGAATTGGCCATCATTGACGAGTATATTTGAGGTGAGAAGTTTTCATGGATTAGCTAGTTTCTACCGAATGTTCATTAGGAATTTCAGTGGAATTAGTGCACCGATGATGGACATAGTGAAGAAGAGACAAAAATCTTTTCGCTAGACAAAAGAAGCCTAAAAGAGTTTTAATTTGTTGAAAAGGAAAATTACGGAACAACCAATCCTGGTGTTGCCTGATTTCCAAAAGACATTTCAAGTGAAATGTGATGCAATTGGATTTGCAATAGGGGCAATTTTGAGTCAAGAAGACAGGGCGATAGCATACTTCAGTGAGAAGTTGAATGAAGAGAAAGTGAAATACTCCATGTATGACAAGGAGTTCTATGTTATTATTCAGGCATTGAAGAAATGGAGAGACTACTTGATTCATAAGTAGTTTGTCTTATACAGTGACAATCATGCTTTGAAATTTGTGACTCAACAGGAGAAGTTGAATCAAAGACATGTTAAATGGGTTGAATACATGCAAAACTTTACTTTTGTAACTAAGCATATTTCTAGAACTGCTAATAAAGTTGTTGATGCTTTGAGTAGTAAATGTTTGTTGTTGCAGGAGTTTAGAGTCAAAACACTGGGTTTTGATGATCTTAGGGACATGTATAGAGATGATCCATATTTTAAAGAGGCGTATGAAGCAACTGAGAATCCAATTCTCAGGGAAATAAGCCAATGGATAGAATACATGATCCAGGATGGATTGTTATTTAGGGGCAATCAACTTTGTATTCCAAATTTCTCTATGAGGGAGAATTTGCTGAAGGAGAAACATAGTGGAGGATTAACCGAACATTTCGGTCATGACAAGACGTTCGCAAAGTTGAATGAGTCATATTTTTGGCCAGGAATGAGAGAAAATGTCAAAGGATTCATGGACAGATGTAGAATTTGTCAGCATTCAAAAGGAAAGAGGCAAAATTTAGGCTTTTATCAACCATTACCCATACCTGACAGGCCATGGGATGCAGTAGGCATGGACTTCATATTGGGGTTGCCAAGAACACAAAGAGGGTTTGAGTCAATCTTTGTGGCAGTGGATAGATTTTCCAAAATGGCACATTTCATACCGTGTCAGAAAACCAGTGACACAACTCACATTGCGAATCTGTTTTTCAAAGAAGTCATTCGACTTCACGGCTTACCAAGGAGCATAGTTTCGGATCGAGACACCAAGTTCGTGGGACACTTCTAGAGAACCTTTTGGAAAAATCTAGGAACAAACTTATCGTTCAATTCATCTTATCATCCTCAGATGGATGGATAGATAGAAGTTGTGAATAGAAGTTTGGGAGACTTGCTGAGGAGCTTGGTGACAGAACACCACAGTCAGTGGGACAATATTCTTGCTTATAATGATTCACTCAACAGAAGAACATGGCAGAGTCCGTTCCAAATTGTTTATGGGATGTATCCAAGAGGAGTTTTGGAATTGAGAGATTCATAACAGAATGCAACTAGGAGTGCTAGTGAAGAAGATTTCACTGAAGCGATGAAGGAACTTCACATCTAGGTGAAAGAGCAATTGCAGAATTCGAGCCAAGAGTATAAATGCAGAGAAGATCAACAGAGGAGACAACTTCAATTTGAGGTTGGTGATTTGATTTTGGCACATTTGAGGAAGGAAATATTTTCGAAGGGGACATATAACAAACTAAATATGAAGAAGATCGGACCATGTAAGGTCTTGAAGAAATTTGGGGCAAATGCTTATGAGATTGAATTACTCGATGGGATCGGAATTTCTTCGATATTCAATGTCTCAGATTTGTACCCTTACAAAGATGTGGAAGAAGAAGCAGGTAATAAACAACTAGAGGTTTAGTGGACAAAACAAATTCCAGTTGTAGAGAAGCCACAGATGGAAAGCATATTGGACAAGAGAGTTAGAACGAGGACTAGGAGAAAGGAATACTTTGAATACTTGGTCAAGTGGAAAGGACATCCAGTTGAAGATGCTAGTTGGGAAAATGAAGCAGAGATCCGGAAGCATGGAAAGACCATGCGAGAGCTCATGGACAGGAGCCCATGAAAATTTTCAATCGAGGGAGTTTGATGCAGGAGCATTGCCAACATCAAGCGAGCGTGGGGCAGGCGCCAATGCATTTTGGCACATGATAAAATTATTTGAATGTTTTTGAAGTGAATACGTCAAACTTAAATGAAATAATTAAGGAAGGACGTACTTCCATATTGTAAACAGACCTTGAGTGTCCTGCTCTCGTATGTATTAGGTGAAGGCATTTATGTTATTGAATGTAAGTAGGTAGAATTGAATTCCTAGATTAGATAGTTTTAGGAGTTGGAGGGAAAATGGATATAGACACCCTCACTTGTATTATTGTAACAATTAGCAGCATTATGAGAAGAGAGCACATGAGAGAAGAAGTAGAGAGCTGTGTAGAGTAAACCCCATGTACAGAAGTTCTGGATTAATACAAAGATCTTTAGCTCAGACTCATGGTGTCCAATTGCTTTCTGTGTTGCACATGCTGATTTATATATGTTTGTTTACCCTCTGTTATGCATTTTTATTTGCTGCATGAATGTATGATTTCATATTGAATGTCTGAAATCTGAAGAGAGGGAGAGCAGAGAATGAGCTTCAATTGTTTCTCTGTCTGAGGAAGAGATTTCCTGCAAGGAGTGCAGTGAAATTGTCCGCAAGGTGTGCGTAGACAGAAGTCAGAGTTCATCTCTGCAAGCTCAGAAGAGATAACAATGTTCTCATTCTCACAGAACTGCAAGTCAAGAACAGGAGTCGTGCGAAGTGAGCATTGGCTGAGAACAGTCTTAGGGTTTGCAACCTAAGTGAAACTGTGGAAATACTATTGTCACAGAGAGTGCACAGATTCGAAGAATTCAATACTTGGAAGTATTGAAGAGTTGCTGCAAGGAGTTCATGTAGGAGTCTTCTTGAAGGCTCGAGTTGTCGAAGAAAATCTCAAAGGAATCTGTGCCTTAAAACATTGAAAGGAGGTGCGGCGATATCGTTTCGTAGGTGGACATGTTTTGCGAAAGAACAGTTTGTTTATTTCACAGGAATCATTAAGGAGGAATTCAACGGTCGGAATTCTTCATGGAGAATTCACAAGGTTCCAAGAACCATCAGATCTTACAGAGGAGCAGAGAAGTTACGGTCGGGAGAAATCAGACCATTGGATCACTCACGGAATTCATTTTGGGGTTTTGGGAGTTGAAAGGTTGAGACCTTTGCACCAAGATTTGCGAGATCACGAAAGGAGAAGTCATGAAATTGTGAAAGGAATCTGAGCTGTCTAATTGGAAGGACACGTGTCATGAGATCACCCATATCGGGGATTCAGGCATCAAAGGTTAGAAGGAGAAGTTTTCAATTTCGTGAGTGGCAAAGCTGCGAAGTAATCCAAGCCGTCCATCGGAGGAGGATAGGTGGAAGAGATTAGAGGATATCGCTAACTTATAGGTTCGCCGGGTGAGAGCCCAAAAGTTTGGGTGCTCGAAATTGCGAGAAGCGATGTCGCGAAGTGTCAAGAGCCAACACGAGGGACACATGGTAGAACTACACAGTGGACCCGTGAATTTAACCAACAGACACACATCACACATTTGGAGGAGTCAACACCCCGTTGACCTCTCGTGTCTTGGGGACTCGGGAGAAAAGGAAACGAAGGTTCAAGCCCTCGACTCGCAAATTCGCGAAAAGCAAGAACGAGAGGAGGAAAGTCAAATCTCACCTCTCGGGGGTTCGGGAAAGAAAAGGGGCAAGGCTCGATGTTTGAACTTGCAAATGCACGAGAGGTGAAAGGTGCTAGTGCTTAGCCTAGCCAGTGGTCACGCAAGGAGGGCGCTGATGAAAGGGGAGCCATAACCATTACGTGGTCTAGGGTATCGTGGAATTGGAGGAGGAAGTCTCGGAATTTCAACTCACGAAATCGCGAACCGCGAAAAAGAACCTGTGCATCGATTTGAAGGGGGATTCTGGCAGAGAATCCAAAAGAGTCGATCTCGCTCAAGGGCATATACAACGATCCTGTGAGAGGATCTCAGTCCCGAGGGGCCAATAGGGTATGCGTCAGGCTTCACTGGCAGGGCCGACCTCTCACTCTAGGTGGGTAAACCCACCTTTAATTTAATTCTGGGTCTCAATAATAACTGTTGGGGCCGACTTCTTATTTTGTCTATTACAATTGTCCGATGACCAATCCACAAAAGGGGATTTGGTCCTAATAAAATTACCGACATGATTAATCCACAATGGGGATTAATCCAATGAATAAAATAACAATAATAATAAGAATACTCTTCGTAGTTACATTATTTCAACACTCCCCCTTAACAAGAAGGGTCTTCTTCAATAGCATCAGGCGAGAGAGGTTTGCATCATCAATGACATCAGGAGGAAAGTATCATCAATATCATATTGAAACATTCACTAGAACATTTACAAGTCATCGAAAGTTTTCTTCATTGGCAACATCATCATTCTCGAAAGAATGCCATCATCATCTGCATCAATATGTATCAATAAAAATGATACCTCATCACAACACTAGGCTGCAACATCACAGTACTATGCTAGCTCAATGTCACAACTGATAAGCTGGTAGCTTAGTGTCAGTCACATCTTGATTTATGTCTAACAACAAGGTCAGAAGAAATGAATCATCTTACTTTACGTCTAACAACTAGGTCAGAAGCAAGGAACACATCAACATCTCACTTTACGTATAACAATGAGGTCAGAAGCGAGGAATCATCTTGCTTTACATCTAACAACTAGGTCAGAAGAAAGGAATCACACATCATCTCGCTTTACGTCTAACAACAAGGTCAAAAGTGAGGAATCATCATCATCTTGCTTTACATCTAACAACGAGGTCAGAAGTAAGGAATCATCTTGCTTTATGTCTAACAACTAGGTCAGAAGAAAAGAATCACACAATATCATGCTTTACGTATAACAGTGAGGTCAGAAGCAATGACTCATCTTTATTTATGTCTATCAACGAGTTCAGAAGCAAGGAACACACATCGTCATGCTTTACGTCTAACATTGAGGGTAGAAGAAATGACTCATCTTTCTTTACGTCTAACAGCGAGGTCAAAAGAAAGGAACACACAACGTCATGCTTTACGTCTAACAACGAGTTCAGAAGCAATGACTCATCTTTCTTTACGTCTAACAACGAGGTAAGAAGCAAGAAATAAATATATACTCCCCCTTTCAGGGAGGGTCCTTTCGAACTATGCCAAGCTTATCTCGAAAGTGTTCAAACTTTACACAAGATAGAGGTTTGGTCAACACGTCAGCAACCTGTTCATCCGTGCTAATGTACTGGAGCTTCAAGGATCCTCTCTGTACCATGTCATGGATGAAATGATAGCGGATTTCTATGTGCTTCGACCTATCATGGAATAGAGGATTCTATGTCATCTTTATGCAACTCTGGCTGTGACATAGAATCATGATTACTCTCATCTCCAAGTCGAAGAGGTCAATCAACAACTTTCGAAGCCATATAGATTCATAGCTAACATAACATGCGGCAATGTATCTTTCCTCTGCTGTGCTGAGAGAAATATTGGATTGCTTCCTACTCTGCCACGAGATCATGGCTGATCCCAAACTGAAACAACATCCATAAGTTCTTTTTCTATCTGCAATGCTTCCTGCCCAATATGCATCAGTATATCCACTCAATGTGAAGTCATGATCTCCATCATAGCTGAGACCATAATCTATTGTACCTTTAAGGTACCTCATCACATGTTTTGCATCCACTAGGTGAACACGTCTAGGCTCTACCAGAAACTGACTCAAGGTGTTCACTACAAAACAGATGTCTGGTCTGGTGTTCGTTAGGTACATCAACGATCCAATAATTTGTCTATATAGTGTGGCATCTATCAAGTCTGACGAAGTATCAACTAGTAGCTTCAGCTTCACTTCCATGGGTGTATTCATGGGCTTGCATTCTAGCATGTCGAATCTCTTTACGATTTTGACCATGTACTTCCCTTGGTTAAGGAAGATCCTTTCTGGACTCTGCCATACCTCAAGACCTAAGAAGTAATGCATTAGGCCAAGGTCTTTCATTTCAAATTATACAACAAGTCTCTGTTTACATTCAGCGATGAGATTTTCTTCTCCAGTTAAGAATAAGTCATCCACATACAATAGTAATATTACTGGTTCATTATCCATAATTTTGAAGTAGATATTTGAGTCTGCTTTACTCTTGGTAAAGCCTAAGCTCGTCAAGAAACTGTGTATACAGCCACACCAAGCTCTAGGAGCTTGCTTCAATCCATATAAGGATTTCTTCAATCAACAGGCATGAGACTTCCTATCTTCAACGTCAAATCCTTGGGGTTGCTCTATATACACTTCCTCTTCGATAACACCATTTAGGAAAGTTATCTTCACGTCCATCTAGTGCAGCTTCCATTTCATCTTGGCAGCAAGAGATATAATGGTTCTGATCAAAGTGTATTTGGCCACAGGAGTGAATGTCTCTTCATAGTCAATGCCTTCCTTCTGGGAAAAGCCACGAGCGAAAAATCTTGCTTTATATTTCTCAATACTTCCATCAACAGCATGTTTTATTTTGAAGAGCCATTTTGATGATACCACATCCTTAATTTTTGGTCTGGGAACTATTTCCCATACATCATTCTTTATTATGGATTGGTATTCCTCTGTCATAGCATCTACCCATTCCTTCTTTTGAATGGCCTCTTTAAATCATGTAGGTTCTTCATCAAGTAGATTGCACATCAAAGCCGTGTAACTGGAGAATGGCTTTGGTATTTTCACTTGTCTTGTGGTTCCTTCTGGAACACCATACTTCTCTCCATCCTGAATAAGCTCTCTTTCCCAAGTAGTATTTCTTTTATGGGAGAAGGTCATTTGAGGAGGTTCTTGAACTTCTATTATATCATGGTCTTCAGGAGCCTCCTCATCAGGGGAAGTTATGACTTCCCTTACAGGTTTTGCAGCTTTGGGAACTTCCCTCATAGATTCTGCAATCCTAGGATTTACAAGTTCCTCTTCATATACTTCTTCAAGTTGGCATCTTCTTGATTTCTTAATTGTTGCTTCTTCATCAAAGGCCATGTCATTGTTGATCTCAATATGGCTGTGACTAGGTATGTAGATTATGATGGCCTTGTATACCTCACAGTATCCCAGGAATATTCCCTTCTTTCCGTAGGGTTCTAGCTTGTTTCTTTTCTCTTTTGGTATATGAATAAACACTGGACAACCAAATATTTTGAGATGGCTTACCTTTGGCTTCTTTCCGGTGAACATTTCTTCTAAGGTCTTGAACCCAAGTGCACTATGGGATAATCTGTTCTTCACATAAACAGTTTCCATTGTTTCTTCTACCCATAAGCACATAGGAAGATCTTGATCGTGAATCATGGTCTTTATAGCTTCCATAATTGTTTTGTTCTTTGTTTCAGCTACACCGTTTTGTTGAGGATTATAGGGAGTAGTAAGTTCCCTCTTGATCCCAACATCTCTGCAAAAATTTACGAACTCCTTTGAGGTATATTCTCCTCCATTATCTGACATGAGTATCTTAATCTTTCTTTCAGAAATATTCTCTATCAAGGATTTGAATTCCTTGAATTTACTGAATACTTCATCTTTAGATTTTAAGAAATATATCCAATTCTTACGAGAATAGTCATCAATAAATGATACATAGTATACATACCTGCTAATGGAGGATGATGGCATTGGGACACACACGTTTGAATGAATGAGTTCCAATACTCCTTCTGCTTTGCTATCCCTTTCCGGAAAAGGGTTCTTGATATTCTTCCCTTCCGCACATCCATTGCATATGCCTTCCTGATCAACCTTGAGTTATGGAATACCTGTGACAGCTTTGCATATGTATGGCAGTGCCTTGTAGTTGATGTGGGCCAATATTTTATGCCAAAGTTCACATGAGTTTTTGATGGCATGGGTCATGGCAGTTTCTGGGTGACCCTTTAGCTTGTATAAGCCATTTTCTTCACTTCCGATGACGATTTATTCATTTAAGGTTTCTCCTTTAGCCTACAGAAGAACTTCTCCATATATGAAGGAAACTCTGTAGTTTTCCTTGTCTAAAGTGGATATGGAGATTAAGTTCTTATTTAAGCCTGGTACATAGAGTACGTCCTTCATTGTTATTGAGTTTTCTGAATCTAGCTTGTAGTTTGATTCTCCTATTCCCTTGATGGGATATTGATAATCATCTCCAAGAGTCACTTTCTGAGAAAACTTCTTTTCTGAAATATAAGAGAGAGTTTTTTTATTACCCATCATATGTTTTGATGCACCACTATCAATGAGCCATGTGTCCTCTCCAGGTGATACAGATCTTGAGAGAGCTGAGATCAAGACATGGTCCTTAATCATCTTCATAGGAGGTTCTTCATCTTTGGCTATGTGAGCATGTTGCCTTTTGTGCTTCCTCTTGTATTCTTCTCTTCTAACTGGACAAGAATTCGCCTTGTGTCCCATCTTATCACCATGATAGCATTGTATAGATGAGAGATCTCGTCCCTTGCGTTGTCCTTTCTTCTGAAAATTTCTTGGATGAGATTCTTGGTTGTTGAATTTGTTTGATGGTTGTGGTTCTCTATGAGATTCCCTTTTGAAGTAGGGTTTCTTCCTTCCTCCTTTTCTATGAGTAGCTAGGGCTTGATCATCATCCCTTGCTAGTATTGCTTCACGATTGTCTACCCTTGTCTCTTCTTGGATTCATTCTTCCCATAGGCTCTCAAACTGTAGTTTCTCCTCTCTGACACATGCGGACTGGATGAAAGCATCCCAAGGTCTTGTGAGACCATTTAGGGCCATTATTACGAATTTGTCTTCATCGATGGTGTCTCCAATCTCTTTTAACTATTCTTTTATTTCTAAGATTCGAGAGAAGTATTCTTGAATCATTTCTCCTTTTTGCATCTTGGTATTCTTCAATTGAGATCTTAGATTCATCTTTTGATTGATGTTCTTTCCTTCATATAGTTTTCTTAGAGAGTCAAACATTTCCTTTGGATTTTTCTTGGACGATACATATGGGATCAGGTGGTCTTTGATTGAATCTGCAATGATTCTTTGAGCCCCGATCAAGTCCTTCCGATGCTTTTCTTTCTCTACGGCATATTCAGGTTCCTCCATTTCTTCTTTGATAAATTTTGCTAGGTCATTCTCTGCAAGGATCAGATCGATCCTATACTTCCAGGCATGGAAGTTGTTTATGCCTTCTAGTTTCTCAACAAGCTTTGTGCTTGCAGACATCTTGTACTTGAGGCTATGAAAAATGACCAAAAATGAAAATACTTAAAATCAAATTTTGACCTTACCAGGAGGTGCGCTTGGCTGAGGCGAGTAGCTTGGTATACTTGGATCTGAGAAAATCCAATTTTTACCCCTTCAAATCTGATCTACAGATTTATGGACCAGTGCTTCTGGTACTTCTGGTACTCTGGTACTTTTGGTACATCTGGTACTAGTTTTCTAGTACTTCTGGTACTTTTGTGAAACTAGGGTTTCACATTTCGGAAGATCCAGCTAGTGAAAAGGTGTGATCTAAGTGCCAAAATGATCCTTGGGGGAGGGTGCAACTTTCTAGGTGGTTTTAGGGTTGAAAAGATTCACTTTTGCAAAACCCTAATTTGCAGGTACTGCAACAGTGACATTTTTTTTCTTGCGAAATATGTTTCCTTCAGGTTGTCTCTGATACCATGTTAATTTTTATGCCATTATTATAGTTCTTTGCATTTCAATAGATAAGAGCATCATAAGAACAAGATCACTGAGAAATACGCATTCACAAGAGACACAACATTTATCCTGGGAAACCCTCTAGGGGAACAACACCCAACAAAAACTTCCTTATCATAAATTTCTAATACAATGTTCAAGAGATAACTCAAACCAATACAGATAGTCCTCTCCAAGAGATGCGCCACTCTTCTCCTTCTCTCTCACTGGTAAGTTTCATCTTGCCTCACAAGAATGAGCAAGTGTGTTGTGTGTTAAAGTGAGGCACTAGCCTCCCTATATATACAAGACTGGGATGTGTGAAGGGGCTTCACTGGCAGGGTTGACCTCTCACTTTGGGTGGGTAAACCCACCTTTAATTTAATTATGGGTCTCAATAATAACTGTTGGGGATGACTTCTTATTCTGCCTATTACAATTGTCTGATGACCAATCCACAAAAGGGGATTTTTTCCTAATACAATTACCGACATGGTTAATCCACAATGGGGATTAATATAATGAATAAAATAACAATGATAATAAGAATACTCTTCGTAGTTACATTATTTCAATAGATCGGAGCTAATAGTATCTTACGAAGGTACGTATTAGAGCACAAATGACCAAGAATTTTAGCAGAATCCCATGAGGGAATAGCAGGAGGTCATTATGAAGGAAAAGATACTGCACATAAGGTACTACCCATAGGAATATGGTGGCCAATGATCCACAGAACCTTGAAAGAGTATTGCCAGCGATGTGATGTCTGTCAAAGGATAGGCAAACCCAACAGAAGGGAAGATATGCCACTACGACCACAAGTAACATTACAACCATTTGAAAATGGGAAATAGACTTTGTGGGACCAATTAACCCACCAACCAAAAGAACAGGGGAAAGATACATCATCACCACGACGGAATACCTAACAAGATGGGCAGAAGTTGCACCAGTAAAATACTGCAGTGCAAAGATAACTACACACTTCTTATTTGAACAAGTAATCACCAGATTCAGGTGCCCAAGATTTTTGATGAGCGACCAAGGCACACACTTCATAAAAAACACCATATGTGCGATGCTCGAACAGTTGGAAGTTCATCATCAGAAGAGCACACCATATCATTCAAAGGAAATTAACACAGTAGAAGCCTTCAACAAAATTCTTGATAACGTGCTAACAAATATCTGGAACGTCAACATAGATGACTGGGACCTCAAAGTACCAACAATATTATGGGCATATAGGATGACATGAAAAAATTTGACAGGGAACACACCATTCAAACTAGTCTATGGCCAAGAAACATGAGTGCCATTAGAAGTTTTAGTACCAAGCTTACACATAGCAACTATCACTCAAATGACAGAATGAGGCCCAATAGAGGAAAGACTGAATCAATTACTTTCAATGGAGGAAGACCGAATCCTGGCAGGATTCGATCAACAAGTGAAGAAATATAGAGACAAACCTTGGCACGATGGACACATCAAGAAGAATATGTTCAAAGAAGGATATCTAGTATTGCTCTATGACAACAAATCGTTTCAACACCCAGGAAAGATGAGAATGCATTGGTTAGGACCCTCCTAGGTCAAATGTGTAACAAATGGAGGAGTTGTACAGTTAAGAGTTTTAGCAGGCGCAGACCTCAGTGGAATGATCAATGGGAGCCAATTGAAGCTATACAAGGATAGTTGACCACCCACCGCGCAATAAAAAAAATAAAAAAAAAATGAAAAGTGTGAAGCACTCCATAAATAGAAAGATTGCATACCATTTGAAACACGAATGCAACAAAGACAAGGATAATAGTCATATCAAAAAGGGAAACAAGAGGGAAAAGGAAAGTAGGAAAAAATAGTATGATAGGACAACACAAGATGAAATTAAAGCATGACAAGGACTAATGGAACATCACATTAGACAAGCCAACTGGAAACGACAGAGTAAGCATAATGGAAAGTATGAAACATCCACAGATGCATTGAACCCATAGTTACGGTGCATTAATCGCATCATGGAGGAAGCGTCCTCGACAGGCTTCATGACAATCCCATACAATACGCGAGCATGGGAGTGACTGGTCTATTCGTGAAAGACGAATAGAGAGAGAGAAATAGTAGCCACAACAAACAGAGCGAGACCAAAGATCTCACCGAAGCCATTTGAACCCAGAAAAAATTCAACAGTCACCATTATGGCACCTCCGAAGCCAGCATAACCCGACTAGATCATCAGATTGATCAAGGTTCAAACTAGCTCACGAGGACCACTGGAAGAAAATGAGCAGCAACATCCGGATATCATCAATATCCATGAGATCCCATCTCCAGAGATGATACAGGTGAACTCTACACCGATATTGGAAGAGATTCAATAGCCACAAGTAGAGGCCATGAAAGTGGATACGCCAGCAGCAATGCAGGAGCCTCATAACGAGGAAGTGGAAACCCAACGGGAAGTGCAACTAGAAATCACTGAAGAAGTCATGGAAGGTAATAGAATGGCATAGAATTTTGGAGTAGCAGTGCAACCAGACAAGTCATAGGCACCCAACCTTGGGCAACCACTAGAGGAGACCATTGGAACTACCCTGGCTTGGCCAGAGTGGATTACGGGGGAGAAAATGGGAGTTGTTGGAACTTCTAACCAACCACTACAATAGGAAGATAGAGTTCATATACCGAGATTTCCTTGCAAGAAACTTGCAACAGAAATTGTGCTACCACACATACAAAATGGAGTACAGGTAGAAATGTAGGCACTTGGTCACATTGGGAAGCTCAAGTATTCCAAGGATGACATATCAGACGATACCAAGTACCTAGAACTTGCACCAAAGGTTTTTATGCAGACCATAACTGTAAACCAATTTAGTGAAACAATCAGCCAGCCACACTAGTGGGTAGATAGGCTAGAGAGAACAATAATCTTAGGTCTATTGAAGGTACTACACTTTGGAAGAGGCTAGTACGCGACAACATGTGTGAAGCAATTGTTAGAAGTCATGCACAGAGGGGATATATGGTTTGATAAACCCATTCCCATAATTGTTGAGATCATCGCACACATAATAGGACTACCCAGTCGTGGTATGGATCCTGCACTGATTCTGGATGATAAATCCAAGGAGAAAGTGTTGGCCTATGAAATGAAGAAGAAATATGGAATTTCCAGGGGAACAAGAGGCATCATAATCAAATGGATCATTAATGGAACCACACAATTCGGCACAAAGATATTATCTTGCAAATTACTGAGAAAATTCCGCAAAGACAAAGTACCAGTAGGAGTCATTGCAGTTGCAGCTCAGTGCGTAGAAGGCACCTTTATGAGCTCGGTGTCATATCTCTTGAAATTGTTTCAAGTGGACTGCAAGGATGCACAAGACATAGGTACGAAATTCCATTAATCATGGTTGATCACACTAATAGCCTTCATGGAATGGCGGGAACTCGAGTATGTATTTTGTTGCACTAGACCGCAATCAGCGGGAGAGAGATACCTATTACTGAAATCTGGGCCATAGGCTAGGCATAAGAGGGAGAATGGAATCATATTTGAAGCATACCTAAAGGACATATAGGAATCCATCAACCGATCATGGAGAATAACACTAGAGGCTGTCATGCGATATGTGGACATCGCCAATTTCCAGGCCTCACGATAGATAATGTGGATACAACCAAGGAAGGATCCAGATAGATAGTGGCTATCGATGTGCTAATGCATCACCGAAGGTGATAGAGACATGGTCATCAATGAATGTCCCAACGAATGGAGGATCCCAGCCATTACCTGAGAAGTATTATAAATAACAACAACATGAGAGGCAGTGCAGGCAGAAACACAGCTTCCAGAAGTCCTAGTTCCCGAGAAACCAAGGACGGTCCAAAACAAGATGACTCAGGAAGACAAAGGTTCAAAGAATATAGGAACCCATAAGGGGTAGAAAGTGACCAACGAATAGTCGAAACAAGCTAAGGGAGCGCATGAGACTGCCCCAAACCCCATCACACAGAAACCAGAGGGAACTAAGAGACCAATTGTACAGGCAACAGGTGCATGAAATAAATCAAAGGCACAATGATCATTACCGAACTATACGATCATGGAGGAAGATGGAGAAATGATCACTAGAATGGTCTAGGACTGTCTAGCAGAATATTTCGATCATGCAACACATCACATGGATAAAATGCAAAAAGAGTTGGCAAAAATGAGGCAGCTCCTCAGGACACTTGGGGAGGCCCAGAGAGCAAGTAGCAACAAAAGAATAGATCCATTGACAACATAGACCAAAGAAAGAGCGTAGGTAGAAGAACAAGACCCAGTTCTTCCAATGTTCTTCCAATGCCACACACACACACAACGGTCTACATAAAACCTACCATGTTGTGCATGGACAAAATTGTTGGACAGAAACCATTGAAGGACTTGGACCACATCCAATTGGTCTTGACACAGATTCCAGCAAGAGAAATATACAAATTGCAGGTTATCATTGACCACGAGATGCAGTCTTGGTCACATAAAAACTTAGTCGAGCTACAACAAGCAGCAAAGAAGCGGGAAATGCTGGAAATTTTTTGTGAAAAAGATAAATCCGAAACTCAGGAGGAGAAAGAGTGTAGGAACAAACTGGAATGAAAAGTGGGAGAAATTTTTGGGAAACTTGCAAGTAGTGCGCAAGGAAATGAACTCCCAACCGCAGAAAATATCGACTAGATTTCACAGGAAATTGATCGATATCAGAAGGAGATCGAGGGTCTCCGAGAATAGCTCACACTAATGACTCCACCAACAATAAAGGAGAAAAGAAAGTAGGAAGAAATGACACAACTACAGGAGATAGAGAAGTAGGTTAGTATAGCAGCAGAATTGTTCGATAAAGCAATGAAAATTTGGACAAGGTTGGAGGAGGATCTGCTGGTTCAATGTTGGGACAAGGAAAAGGAGAGGATCAATGCGGCGATCCAAGAACTCAAACAGTGGTAGAAGACCATATCAATAATAGAATGAGTCAAAGGGACACAAAAGATAAAGAATATGCAGGCAGAACTTATCATTGTGCAGACACATAAACAAGAGTGTCAGGCTCAGATAGAGCCACTGCAGGAATGGGTAGCAGAAGTACTCGCACAGGTAGAAGGAGCTAGAACACAGATAGCACAAACATAGTCAGAATGTGCAGGATTATTGAGAGACAAAGTGGTAGTTCAAGTAGTGGATACCATCAAGGGTAAGACTGTGCAGGCACTGACAAAAGCATCTGAACTGGAAGAAAAGTTCCAGATTATTTCCAAGGAGATCGAGGAATCTCAAAGAGATTAGGTGACTCGAGATGAGTCACATGTCAGTGTTGGGGGCATGCTGGCACTAGGCTAAAGCGGAAAGAAGGACAATCATGGGAAATAAAGCATGTAGAAATAGAAGCAACAGTTGGAGAAAGAACAACACGCGCGCACGTAAGAAAGCATGCACAAGGAAAGAAATAGTTGGAGGAAGAAAAACACGCGTGCACGGGAGGAAGACCTAAAGTTGGTAGGGTTAGGGTTTTGGTAATTTTTGGTAAGAAGGATGAAGAGCCTAAAATGTATAAATATAGATACACAGGTATCATATAGAGGTTGGTTGTTGGTTGATTGAGTTTTTATATATTAGGTTTGCGTTTTTATAGTAAGTTTACTATTTTGTAAGGTTTCAGGTTCATATAACATTCCATTAGAATAAGGCATGAATGGAGGCGTTATGAAATACTATTATGTACCAATTTTTTAAGGTGATGAGATAGAAAGAAGGGGAAAAGGTAGATCTGAGGATTAGTTCGTAGGATGTAGAGCCTGGTGCGATCTAGTTCACCTCATGTATATCTTACCCATGAGAAGGGAATTGTAAGTGCGCAGCGCTGAAAATGTAGAACTATCATAATAAAAGAGCCAAGAGCCAAATCTTTGTGGACGTAGCCCAAGAGAGGGTGAACCACGGTAATATTTGTGTAATGTGATGAATGTATGCATCTCTTTACTTTCTTTCAGTAGTTTATTGTTATGCTTAATAAATGAGTTAATATACTGTTATGGAACATGGATATGCTTCTCGGGAAGTAAACTATGTAATGGAAATGTGTACCCATGAGGAATAGGTATATTACCTTCATAGCTCATAGGGCATAGCTCTAGTTAATAAACCCCTATATCATACTCAATCCTAGGTTGTAAACACCTTAGTCTTACAACCACCCATTTAAAGCTATCTCGAGTGAGACTGCGCAGTGCATTTTGTGTATTGTGTTGCCTTCTAGTTTTCTAGGAGGGCCGATAGTTTTAGAGGATTTGTTGGTAACCTGAAAGATATGAACCTTGGGTCAACAAATCAAGTAGTAGAAGAGATAATTTGTAAACCAAAATCCTATAAATATTGATCCTCTATCGGATATGATTCTTTTAGGAATGTCATGCAATATCAAAATAATCTCAAAATATCGTTGATAAAAACCCTAGATATGTATGGTGCCGTATACATCGTGCATAGAGGAATAAATTGTGAACTCTTCATCAGAGTGTCTACTACCATTAAAATCGAGTCGTGCCTCCTTGTCGTCAATGGAAATTCGACAATAAATTCCATCGAAATGACCTCCCATTTAAATTCTATAATAGCGTGTGGTTGTAGTAATATTTTTGGATGTTTATGTTCAACCTTTAGTTGTTGACATTCCATACACCTCACCATGAAGTTAACTATGTCTGCCTTCATTCCTTTCCAGAAGAATATGGGCTTAAGGTATGCCCTCATCTTCATGACTCCTAGATGAGCCATGTACACTACTCTATGAGCTTTGTTTAAGATCAAATTTCTCAATTTGTCATTAGGCGATATGTACATCCAGTCATTATACCTCATCAATCTGTCGTTGTAAAAAGTATATCCTTCAAATTTTGGTACCAACATGGTGTCTTTTCCGATATTTTCCTTAACCTCTTTATACCATTCATCATTGTGTTGTATAGTTAGAATATTTTCTCGAAGATTCGTCTGAACAGGTATCACCAGAAATATACGTGGTCTCAGACTCAATGCATCTGCCACTTTGTTCATTATTCCCTTTATGTAAGTAATCTCAAAATCATACTCACTAAGCAGTTCTAACCAACGCCTTTGTCATGCGTTCAAGTCACTTCGCATAAAAAAGTGTTGCAAGCCACAGTGGTCTATTTTTAGTTTTAATTTCTATCCAATCAGGTATTGTCTCCACACTCTCAGGGCATACATAATGGCCAATAACTCTAAATCATGCATCGAGTAGTTCTCCTCATGCTTCCTTAATTTCTTTGAGATGTAATCGATCACTCGACCATCTAGCATAAAGGATCTTCTTAAGCCTTCCTTGGATGTGTCTGTACATACCAACAAGTCCTCATCCATGTCAGGGACTTTTAGTATCAACGTTTTCGTCAACAATGCCTTGATCCTTCGAAATGATTCCTAGCATTTCTCGGTCCATACAAACTTCTTGTTTTTCTTTTGCAATTCTGTAATCAGATTTTATATTTTTGAAAAACCTTCAATGAACCATCGATAATATCCTTATAAACCCATGAAGCTATGTACTTTTGGTACATTTTTTGGCGCATTCCATTCCATAATAGCCTCTATGTTTTTTGGATCCACAACGATTCCTTCACCGAAGATAAAATGCCCCAAATAATGAATCTTTGATTGATAAAAAGAACATTTTGATAGTTTCCCATACAATTTGTTCTCTCGTAAAAATTGTAGTACCAAGCACAAATGTTCATCATGTTATTTCGTCGCCAGAAAATATATCAATATGTCGTTAATGAATACTTGAACAAACTTGTCCAAGTATTCACAGAACACCCCATTCATCATGTTTATAAATACCCCTAGGTAGTTTTTCAGTCCAAATGGTAAAATGATAAAATCGTAATCCCCAAACCTCATCTTGAACTCGGTCTTAGGAATGTATTCCTCTTTGATCTGTAACTAGTGATATCTTGATCCCAAATCAATATTTGAAAACACTGTCCTGCCTTTAATTTGGTCAAACAAATAATATATTCTTGGAAACGGATATTGATTCTTGATCGTTGTCTTGTTAAATTGACGGTATTCAATAGAAAGTCTCCACAACCCATCCTTATTCCGTATGAAAATAATAGGAGCACCCCAAGATGACATGCTGGGATGTGTAAGTCCCAAGTACACCAACTCCTTCAGTTGCATTTTCAACTACTACAACTCAGGTGTTGACATCCAATAAGGCACTCTTTCTATCAGTTCAGTTCCAGGTTTCAGGTTGATTGTAAACTCCAATTCTCTTTCTGGTGGAAAACCCGGTAACTTTTATGGGACCACGTCCGCAAACTCTCGTACTAATGAAAGTTTTTTTAATCCTTCCACCACGCCCTTGTCATTCATCGATAAGATTTCATATAGCTTGCATCCTTTACGCATGCTCTTCTATATCTGTAGTGAAGAAATGAACCTTAAGTAAACTCCCTAGTTTCTTCCTACCATCACTCATCTCTGTCCCTCATCATCAGTCAAACTCAATCATTTCATCTTACAATTGAGTATCATATCATGTGATTCCAACCAGTCCATACCGACCACGATGTCATAGTATCCTAAGTTCGTGAAGTACATGTTGGCCTTCATTACAAAATCTCCTAGGTTAAGGCTATAGTCCGTAACCTTTCCTCAAACCTTCTACTTGGCACTCAAAGCCATTTCCACGTAGTTAAACTCGTCTCGTTCGACTACCTTTACCTAAATTATTTTTATCGTTGTACCAGAAATAAATCTCTTTGTAGAACTAGGATCTATAAAAATACTAAAGGTCTGGTTAGTGATGGTACTTAACGTCTTGAGCATAGTAGACTGGTGCTCGGTCTTACGGTTATTCACAGTTGCATGAATCTGGTGGGCCTTGCCAAAATATCCTACTGTAGTGTGTCTGACTGACCCAACTTCTTTGGCCTTCTCAACCAAACAGTCACACTGGTAATGTGTCTCTCCACATGTTTAGCCTCCATTCTTTGGTTTAGTACTCCTGATCCCCGAACTAGAAGTTGTTGGCCCACCCGCCTGAAACCCTGGTTTGTTATACTAAAGAGGCCTAAAATGCAACTGTTTTCGACAACGTTGTTGCTGGTGTTGTGGTCCTCTATAGGGAGTCTGTTGTTGAGGCACCAGTTGTCGTGGTGTTGTGAATGTGGATCTTATCAAACTACCTCGAAACCCTGATGAATGTCTAGCTGGTTTCTGATGTTACTGCGCACCAGATGTCGCCTGCCCCATTGATCTCGCAGGAGTCCCACCCTGACCCCCACTGATAAGCTCTTCCTTAGCTATGAGGGCCCTATGGACTGCATCGTGCAATGTCTGAGGCATTAGGATCTTCACTTTCACACAAATTTTGACATTAAGGCTGACACAAACTTGTTGAACTTGAGATTCTCAGTGTTTAGATGTGGATCATACCTAAGAAGCTCCATGAATCGAGCCTCATAATTGGGCATCGTATGACCACCCTGTTGCAAGGCATTGAACTCATTGAGCTGGCACACAATGAATTTATCGGAAAAATACGTCTCTCAAAACCATTCCTCGAACAGTTCCCATGACACATCTTCAACAACCATGTTCAGATGCGGTAGGAGTGTATTATACCATAGAAGAGTGCTCCCCTTTAGCTGAAATACCGCCATGCAAAATATCATGTTGGAGGTGTAGTTTCTAAGTGAGAAGCGCATTTCCATGTTCTCCAATCATGCCTCAACGGGCGCACCACCTGTGGCACCCAAGAACTCGGGAAGCTTGACCTTATCGATTTCTCTATGAACATTTCCATTATCGTCTCGGGTGCATTGTGGACCCTCAAGGGGTAAGGTGGCATGGCCTTATCTCTATCTGGTTGGTTAATCAAGGCTTCTGAAATCCTCTAAAAGGACCTCATCAACCCAACCATATCCCCCACAACAGTCTTCTCCTGTCCAATGACTTTCTCTTCTCCTTGGGGGTTATACCCCTCTGGAATGGATGTTACTAGAGGTATCACACCTCCTCCCCTAGAACCTTTTCATCTTCCTCCACAACGTCCTCTAACCATGATTACCTACAGGGACAAAATTCAATTTGATTAGTCATAAATTATTAATCAAGTGTTTAATAGAGTGGAAGGTGTTATGATCCCAAGTCACAGGGTTGAACCTGGATCTGATACCATATGTGACGAGACCTATGTTACAACTAGGAAAAGAAAAGAACAATAGGTAAAAAAAAATTAAGCATTAGGAAAATAGCATCAACACATAATTCAAACAACGCATAATCAATCGACATTATAATTAAAATAATTACAAGAGACTCATTGTCATAATCAAACAACGTCACAACCAACGCATCAACATAATTAGTAATGACACATAATTAAAACATCATCACATTTATATAATGAAACATAATCAACAAGCATCATAAATGGTGACGCAATATCAACTCATCAAGATCAGCTGTAATCATCAATACTTTTAATCACTCAACTCATCACATAAAGATAGCATAAGATAACATAAGATAACATAAAGATAACATAAAACATAAAGATACTACCCGCCCAACCTACCCTGCAAGCTTAGGACCTCCAAGGCACATAAGAAAGGCTCAAGCCTAGGATTCATCTGATTGATTTTGACAACTTAAGGTCTCAGGGTTGGCAATTGTTCTGAGAAAAAATGAGGTGTCTACATCCCACTAACAAAATCAAGTCCAAAAACCAACTAGCTATATCAACAACATCAACGATAATCAATGACGCAATAGTGTTCTAATAACCAATCACACCTCACATAAATTTCATGGTGCAAGAGAATTTAATTACTAAATCAATCATACAACGACATAAGTTAAAGTGCAATGTAATCAAATTTATTTTGTTTTCAAGGCGCAAAAGTAGACATCTACTTTACTTCAAGATGCACAACTAATCAACCATTTAATTAAAAAATAATCAACATTATCTCAAAGTGCATGCGTGATCCGATTACTGAATTAGACATAAATCAACATTCCTTCCAGAGCGTAAGGGAATTCATTCTATCATTGATGTATTCGTTAATATTTAGTGGTGAAAGAAGTAACTACACCCATGACCCTCCATACATATCAGGGATCCAAATAATTATCAATTAAATTTGATGGTGCAAATAAACATGTTTTAAAACAAACATAAATTCACATGATTAATGGCACAAGGGTAGATTGATTACTAAAGAAATTCTCAATAAACCTTGTAAGAATGCACAAAGTAAAATAATCACAATAAATTTAGGGTGAAAGTGAATAATTACAAGGAAATCACATGTCAACTTCATTTAAGGCATGCAAGTAAATTTAAATACTAAAATGATCATGCAATACCATTATTTCAAGTGCAGGAGAAATCAATAGTTTTGTTCCTTGAATTTATTTAGGAGGACCTAAGATTTTTTTTTTTTAAATGATAGGTGAGACCTCATGCACATTACCTACATATCTAAATATAAAACTTATATTACCTTTCCTATTTACATTATAATACCTTGTTGCTTCCTAACTTGGGATGACTTATATAAGTAATAAAACTCAAATTGTATGTTTTTATTTTCACCTAATTTACCATTCTCATATGCATATATGTGTGAGAATAAAAAAACACATTCAATAAAACTATATATATAAGATATCAAATACACCAATTAACAAAAGCTATTTATATGGCATAAGGAAAAAAGGGGAGGATTGAAAGCTTATCGCAATCAAAACGCACCACTTCAAAGATAAAAATCAACACATGATGAATTTAAGGGTGTTTTAGCATGAACACGAGGATTAAGTAAACACCTATCGATATGGAAGGTGATGATTACCAATCTTAGAAAGCATAGTCGCCTTTTGAGGATAAACACAGAGATAATTTAGGGGAGAAACGAAGATACAATTAAAGAAAACATAGTCCCCTTTTAAGGAGAATCACAAGGAATGTGAAATAAAAAAATGCAGGGGTATCCAGCTGAAACACAAGGTAAAAAACTCTAGGAGGGAACTCTAAATCCGGGCAAAATTTAATTTCCAAAAATAGGGATGATTCAAGGAAATAAAACGCTAGGAGGGAACTCTAAATCTTGGCGAAATTTAATTGCCATTTAAAGAGATGATTCAAGGAAATAAAACTCTAGGAGGGAAATCTAAATATGGGTGAACTTTAATTTCCATACAAATAGATGAATGCATAAAATCTCTAAGCAATGAAGTATAAATTCGTTGAGAAAAGGGATAAAGGCACAAAGCTAAGGACTCTTCTTAAAATCGCAGAGAACAAATGCACACAATCACTAAGAAATGAAGTATAAATTCATTGAGTAATAGTATAAATTTGTTGAGTAATGAAGTATGAATTTGTTGAGAAAATGGAGAAAGGAACAAAGCTTAAGACTCTTCTTAAAATCATAGAGAATGAATGCATACAATCATTGAGTAATGAAGTATAGATTCATTGAGTAATGAAGTATAAAATCCACTAAAATTTGCAGAGGATACATGCAATGCAAATATCCTATATGGATTCCCTGAGGTGATAAAATCCATCAAAATTTCACAGAGGATACATCTGTAAATAAAACACTAAATGGAATTACAAGTTCATTGAGCAAAAGAGTGAGGGTGAAAAGGTGAATACAAGATGAAAACGCTAGGAATTGCAATGTGTGCCAAGATGGGTGGATTCCTTAAATCACAAGGTTAAATAAGGGTTTCCATACTGGTGTAACAAAAAATGTAGTGGATAAATGTCCATTAAAAGTTCGCAAGGATCTACCTACAAACGCGCAAAGATATTCGAAGAAAAATCACAACGAAAAATTTGATGCTAAGTTGTTGGGAAAGGAGTGAATGCACAAGGAAAAAAATGCAATTCGTTTAAATTGATAATAACATGGATTCCAAAAAACACCAAGGGACATGCAACAATCAAGGAATATGGAAATTATATGGAATTTCAAATGACCAAGACGATTAAATTTGAGGGAAATGTACATCTTGCATAACCATTTTTATTCTAAATACATCTTACAAATTTGCATGGACAATCTATATTCTAGTTACATCTCATAGAAAAATAATTGTCGTAACCAATGTTCATTCAACGAAGTTTAAAAACTTGTACATATTAAATCTTAATACAATAGAATTCTCAATAAAATACGGTCATCGAAGGCGATAATTCAAAGATGTTCTCCCATGGTTTCGCTTCATCCAACTCCCTGCTTGCTAACCGTGGAGACTTCACTAGTACTTCCCAGCCAAAGCTAGGGGTACTCTTCTTCCCCCTTATCCCCCCCGAGCCTCAATGGGGCCAAGCAAAAACACCACCAGAATCCTCTAGTTACTAGCTCAAGTCATAAGGTAGAGGCACCACTCTCTCTCTCTCTCTTAAGTTGGGTATCCCAAATCACACAAGTAAAACACAATCAGAATTTTTGCAGCATAACCTTACTCATAACCAGTGATCCTCTCTCTCAACTCATTCATTTTTTTTTATAGAATTTTCATTAGTGACACCTTTACATTTGCACATTTAATTCATTTAAAAAAAATAAATTATGAATTATCCCCCCCCATACACTTGTCACCTGTTCCATTGGTTGCACCAGTAAATCCACAATTGAATTTAATTAAATGTCAATTTCCCTCACCCATCCTAAATGTGCTCCTAAAATCACTCCTAGTTGTCCCTTTATTCCCTTCATTTCCCATTTATGACCGACGCCTTTCTAAAATGAGGTTGAGTTAAAATAGGAATGTTCTCTAGTTACACTAGACTCTAGATATCTTTCTATGCTTACACATTCTTGTATGCTTTATTCCTTTCTTATTTTAATTTTTAATTTTGGTATTTACTTGCACAATGTGTATTAAACCACTCTTTAGATCTGTTTTATTTTTTATTGATTTTTTAAATTGATTTAATTCACCCCTCATTATTTAATTTTTTTTTTTTTTTTAATCTTCTCAATAATATTAGACTTAGGCTTAGTTACATTTTTTATTTGCACGAGCTTAGACCCTTAGGGATTATGCTTAATAAATTCATTCCTTAGTTAATTAATTAATTAATTAATTAATTCAACAAGTGCTCAAGATTTTACAAGATTTAACATTCGCTCAAGGTTTTCTAAGCCACCTAGATTCATTGAATCACCCTTCTAAATACCACAATGTGCACTTCGATATGCACTCTGTGCTCCAAGGGCGCCACTCGAAATTGATTCAAATTTTAATTACGTGACGTGCCCTTCAAGATGCACTCTGTGCTCCAAGAGTGCCACTCGCCTTTGAATGGTTTTGGTACTTGTCCAACCCCTGGAGTCAGTACTCCATTTAGGAGACCTTGTGAGAGACTAAGGGATTATAAGGAATAAGGATCCTACCTTATTGTATGTCCCTTAGAATATTCATGAGTGACTATCTTAGTCTTCCATCATGACATCATGGATCTCTCGATCTAGGTAATAGCTAATCTACAAGTCGAGCCACGGTGGGAGTGCTAGTAGGTGGTGACAGGGATTCTTCCACACCTCTCCCTCAATATCTTGTTGTTGTGCATGGCCCCTTTAATCCTTATTTTAGTTAGATTAGCAAGCAATCATCACCCTACATCCATCAACGAAACACTGTCAAATATCCATAAAAAACATCATAATATAATTGATCATATGTCACATACACATAAATGAAATACTCAAACCAATACAACCCACTTCCTGACTTGATCTAATGCCCATGGAGGTCCATTGATGCCATCGACATCCTCAATCTGTGAATTTTCCTACACCCTCAGGGGAAACTCGTCAATAGAATCTCTCAATACATAGATATCAAATAACATAGCATCATAATCCATCAACATCATCATAAGAATCCATAAGCGAAACAAACAACATATATTAAAACTAGATCACTTGCATGCAAGTGTCCTCAAAGAATAAGTAGATACAATGTTCTCGCAAGAGCGAGAAGTTAGACACATGGATGAAAATTGGTATAGGAAGTGAATTACAGATATTACATGGCATTTAGGGAAGAAATTTATATATATATATATATATATATATATATATATATATATATATATATATATATTTTTTTTTTATGTCTGGAGGAATCAGCAACTAGTTGGGCACGTGCTCGCATTACATGTGGCTGTGTTATCCAACTGCTACCACTATAACCTCTAGTTGTGCCCATGAGGCCCCATACGCGGCACACATTGTAAGTCGGGGGGAATTGAACTCGAAACCTCATGGAACTTCATTTTCACGGCACTTGCCAATTGAGCTTCCCCCCAGGGGCGGAAGAAATTTAAATTTAATCATTCATGATTTTTTTTGAAATTTGGGTAATTTTTCGTACCGTGATGTTATCTTGATGTGAAATTTGTGATGTGGAATTCCATGGAAGCAAGACTTGTGTTGGATTTCCAGGGGAAAAATATCCATGTAATGTGTTTATTTTCCATTGTATCTTTTTTGTTCTTTTATTTGCAAATTTGTTTGCAGTAAATAATTGAAAAATGTTAAAATATACACCTTGGTGGTGGGGTCGTAGGCCATGGTGGAAGGTTATGTAGTGTGATATGGTGGTTCCAAAAACTGATGTGGGAGGCACATGAGTGGGGTGGTGATTCGATACCATAAGAGGTATCACATCAGTCACAAGTATTTCTCTAGGAGGTCTTTAGCAATGTGAAACTAGTAAAAATGAACCACTTGTGAGGGCATTTTTGTAGTGTCACATCGTGGAGCGGGTGTTAACCCTAGATAATGTTGGAAATATGAAATGGATTTCATTTCATTAATATCCTGATCATCTCCACCTTCTGATTGGCGAGCATTAAAGTTCATGTGTTGAGGGATAAAGGGTGCAAGATTGGACCTACCCATCCCAACAACTTATGTATGTGCATGAGGTGGAATATTGGTAGGGGATATGGAACATGCCAACGGCATGGGACATTGTGTTGCTACCATCCGATAGCTAGTATGGGTGGGTCACCCAAAAAATATTTTATTATTATTTTAAATATGGGTACAAACTTAAGTAGAGAGAGAGAGAGAGAGAGAGAGAGAGAGAGAGAGAGAGAGAGAGAGAGAGAGGGAAAATATTGAGGGGTTAAGGACAAGATGTCCATGAGGATGATATGGCATCACCTCAAGGTTCCATATAGACCCTAAAGGACACATTAATAGCCACATCAACAAGGATGATATAGGAACTAGTTTACTACGGTTTAAAAAAAAAAAAGTATGGAGAAAAAATCATATTTTGGCCATAGAGTGAGCATAATAACTGAGAAGAGGATATTATTTTATGGTTTTTTTCCATAGTTTCAAGGGCTATAGAAATTCCATAGAGGGCCAATGGTCAATTTTTTTATGATTTTCTGGAAAATTCAAATAAGTGGTTTTTAAATATCTAGGTCCATTTTAGTTATTAATATCCAGTTTAGGCTGAAATTTTTAGAGAGAGTTCCAAAAGCAGAGATGAAAATAACCAGTGAAGGAATTGGCTAAAATATAAGGGGTTTGGAAAGGGGATTCCAAAATAGGCCAAAATATACTATCTGAGCTTCTTTTTAGGTATTTTTGGTATTTTGAAAGGAGGAAAATGGTCACGAGATGGAAAATATAGAAAATTGTATTTACTTGAAATTTTGCATACTCATCAAGATAGACAACTTTGGTTTAGTGAAATGTTTCTAAAAAATGTACAGTTTGGGAGATAGCTAGTTTGACTAAAAATTATAGGTTTGGAAACAACGATAAAAAAGAACAAAGTTGTCATTTCCACATAGCTACAATTTTTTACTACAGTATCAGATTGAAAAAGTTGTCTTGAAATCCTTGTCATCAATATTATTTTGGACTCATACAAAATTTTCCCTGGTTCCTAATAGATTTTTTAACACACTATTTCCCCCCATAATTGTAATTATGATAAGACTTCATATAATTGTGATTATCAATCTTGTAACTATGTTTTGATTAATGAAAAACATGAGGAAGTTGACTAAGAGGGGAAATACATTGAGAGTATTGGCCATGATATCACATGTGGAATTGATGAAGTGCACAAGTGAGGTGGAGTTGAAGTTTTTTAGTGAAGAAACTAGGAATCTTGTTTGGCACGGTAGCTTGTTCTTACAAAGAATAAATGCACACCTACAAGCATACCTAGAATTGTAAGGAGGCATGTGACCAGTTGTGGAAGACAAAATTGGTAGTTGAGGAAATTAATACTATTACCATAAGTACATCAATGGATTTCCCCTTCAAATTTGGATCCCTGACTGGAGTTTTCTTCTAATAGAAGCCACGAGAATCCCAAGTATTGGTGGAACAAGAGACAAAAGGTAGAAAAAAATAATATGAGAGAAAAGAAGGGATAGAAGAAAGATAACGGAGAGAAGCAAGAGAAATAAACAATGAGAACATACACACACAAATATGTTGATACATAGAGGAGAATGAGCAAGCGATGAATTGGTTTGGTAGAAACAAAAATCCTGGAAGAGTTAGAGAGTCATAGACTCACAAAAAAATGGTGTGATGAACTGAGGAGTTCAATCACACTGATATAATCAAGAGGATAAATTAGATAACTTTCCTTGAAGAAAACATGAAGCTTGTCCAAATTATTGATGATCACCCTGACACATAGAAGACCTGCATCCCGGCTGGAAAAATTGGGGGATGCAACTTGGTACTAATTGGATAAAAACTTGAACTAGTAAGGGAAGGTCATCGTTTGACTGTATAGTAAATAAGGGGCTCCCTTGTGTAGAGGAAATATAGTTTGAGAGGCACCTGATAACAATACAAAATCCATGAGCTTAGTGTGAAGGGGAAACTTCTATTGTTGTCTGAGGAAGAAGGAGAGTAATCTTCCTAGATCATCCTAAAATTTTAAACTAGTTGAATCATTCCCTAGTGATATCATGTATTGGCACAAGGGTGGAATACTGTATGAAGGAACTTTGGATTGGAAGGAAATGTTTTCTCTCTTAGTCAGTTGGTTGTTGATATTTTCCCTGAATAGATAAGTGTCTAACTTGGCTTATTTGATGAATGATAATAATGCAAATATGTGGTTTCTCATTTAATGAAAAATATGAATGCTTGTAAATGATGCATTCAATTCTTGAGTGAAATGGAACGTGTTTATTTTCACTCACTATTTAAATTTTTTAAGTTATGAAGTTAAGTAAAGTCAGGATGGTTCGTGTCCTTGAAAATATTGTATCTTAGGAGGAAGGTTTGCAAGATATGGAAAACAATATTCATTTGAGAGGGTACATGAGTACCATGGTACCTAGAGAGTCCTGGTAAGGGTTTGAAATCCTTAATCCATGTGATGAGTCATCTGTATTAGGTGTAAATCTTTCCAGACGTTCAAACCTTCACCCAATTTCCAGATGAAATTCCTATTTCTATTTAAACCTACATTTCCAAAAGCTCTTAGAAGTCTAGTAGAACCTTAGAAAAAACTAGAGGAGGAACCATGAAAGGTTTAATTCTAGATTCATACTATTACCATGAAGGAAACCTATGTTATAAGATGGGTCAGATTGCATCCATTGATTCAAAGAACGAGCATATATAGACGGTTGGTTGGATGATACTACCTTCTTAGTAGCTAGATTTACGTTGTATTTGAACTCTGATGGGGAGAGACTTGAGTCGACAAGGACCTTCAATTGATGTAGGCCCCCTCTCTTCTAGGGATTGTGTGACCTCCCGATCAAGGATATTGACTTCACTGAGCTGAATCATCTCTTCAGGCCTCTTCTAGACCCTAAAATTAATTTTCACAGGTCCCCCCTTGGTTACCCACATAAGCTCAATTCACCCGCACACCCTTTCTTTGATGCTTATGGTAACTCTAAGTGGGGAGCATTATTTCCTCTTCTAGTCCCTACTTCCTTATGACCATGGGATATGGCCTCTATCTATCCCCCTTCACGACTTCGAGCTTCGACTGTTTTGAGTATAAGTGATTCCTTTTTCCCCAAACTCCAGAACGAGGAAATCACCCTAACAAGATCTATGGCCCACTATCCTCCGACAACAAATGACTATGATTCACTTCGAGACTCTCACTTCAGGAGTTTTGAGTGTTCCAAATACTTTTTTCCCCAAAGTTCTTCGTACCGGGAGCTAATGATCCAACGTCAGGTGCTCACCTCGACCAATGGTCAAGATTTGTTCCTTATCCCTACTTCAGACGACTCCCAATCAACGCTCCTCTACTCATCTTTATCCTAAAGTGTAAATCCTCTGAAGTAACATATCTTCTTCCATGTCTCTTGTTCCAATGGAAAATTCAGATGAACTCTGGTGCTTCGACCTTTAGGAGTTCTGATGCCTTCACACTTCACTTCTTCTGGAGTGACTATTCTCTGGAGTGAATCTCTGCTCTCCACATGACCCTCTGTTTATCAACGACTCTTCTTGACTTCGACCTTTGGGAGTTAAGAACTTTGGGAATATACTCTCCAATTTCCCCGAAGTGTCCTATCACCGAAGTGATATATTTGATGCCATGTGTCCAAACCATTGATGTCTAGTATTAGCTTCTTACCACTTGGAGCTTTAGACGACTTCCGATAAATGACTCCGCTTCATCCTTTATGTTTTGGAGTGCACTCTTCCTTATTCCACAACTTGATGACACATGTCCCTCTCACATCGACGACCATGATTTACTTCTCTACTTTAGGCTTCGAGAGTTCCTGTTCCTCCACACAGACTTTTCTCTGAAGTTCTCTTCTTCCAAATTACATGGATCTTCGCCATGTGTCCTTTTGGGTCCAACGGTCTAGATTTCTTCGGCCTTAGCGACTTCGGCATAAATCCCTCTTTGCTTCATATAAATATTTGAGAGTTTTATCTGCTGGACTCTTTGATCCGTTGCCACATATCCTCCTTGATACTGACAGCTAGGATTTCACTTCTCCTATCAGATAATTCGACAGTCCCTCTCATTAAACACTTTCAAACCTATGAATACATGAAGTTACAAAGGACTTCAAATACTATCCTCCATGAAACTCTCCCAGATCTCTCGGTTTCAAAAGATCCTAATTCCTCTGAATGGATATTGCTCGTTTGTTATGAAATTTTCAGTGGGCTCCTCCTTAATGAATAATTTCCATCCGCTATATTTTATGATCTTGTTCCTCCTCAAAAATTTAAGCTTCTTAGAATTTTTCTTCGACACTTAGCTAAAATGTCAACCCTGTGCACACCTTGCAATAATTTTCTTTCACTTAACCCTTTTGTGGGAAACTGTGCACTCCTTGCAACAGTCCATACACGACTCAATTGTTCCTCCTGAACAATATGAAGTTGAGTGTGTTTTATACGTACACACACCTTGTATGGTGCTTTGTACTCTTTTCAAGTAAGGCTGCAAGTTATCCCTCTTGAGATTTTGAGTTGAACTAGACTCTGTCAATGCACTCCTTGCGGACACTATGCACACCTTGCATATAAATCTCCACATTATCTCTCTCGAACTTCTGAGTCACACTAGACTCTGTCAACGCACTCCTTGCATGAGCTCGTAGAAGATAAAAAATTAAAACTTATCTAATCCTCACAGATTCATGCATTCAACAATGTAATGCATTCATAACATAAGAACAAGTAATAACAAAGAATTGCAATTAAATAGAAATCCTACCATTCATTCAGATAGACATAGTAACAACAACACCAAACATTTTTTTATCAATGCCTCTATTTTATATTCATTCAAATGATATGTACATAGGTTCATACAACTTCGATAAGCTTCAACAATATCAACAATAGGAACTTCAGATAACTTTCAACAGCTTTCAACAACCTTCAACAACCTCATTTGGCCATACAATACACATATTTATACAAGAGGGATAATAGAGCTTTTACCTTCGACTACCTTAGTGCTATCCTATCAAATTAAAAGCTTTCAACTATTAGGGATTATTACAATAAATGATCGGTATAGAGAGATAAGAGTGAATGCTTAAGATCTATACTATTATTAACTACATTTAAGAAAATAAAATATCCATCAATCTCACACGATGGTTCAACCTCTTAACATTTAATATATTATTTAATTACAATATTTTCAATATATTTTGTGACGTGACATGTTTAAAATTCAAAAACACTTCAAGAATGTGGGCTAGTACGTTGAGTTTTCCTCCACTTGCACTTTGATGATGATGCTATTGAATCATATTCGTCTAGACAAAAATTCATGGAATCCTTTCCATGAGCTCCTGCACTGACCTTCTATGCTTCTGAATATCTTCTTCATTTACCCAAATTCCATATTCTATCGACTTCCCTTTCCACTTTACCAAATACTCAAAGTAATTATTTCTCCCGGTTGTCTTACCAATCCTCTGATCTATGATCTTCTCCATTTGCGACTTTTCTTCTACAGGCATCTGCTTCTCCCACTGGATCCCATTTTTATCTTCTGATCCTTTGGTGTCATCTTCCTTGTAAGGAAACAGGTCTAAAATTTTGAATATGGGTGATATCCTCGCATCCTTTAGAAGCTCTATCTCATAAGCATTTGCCTCAAATTTCCTTAAGATATTGCATGGTCCTATCTTCTTCAACTTCAGTTTGTTATATGTTCCCCTTGGGAACATTTCCTTCCTAATATGTGCCAGAACTTGATATCCCACTTCAAGTTGAAGTTATCTCCTATGTTGATCAACTATGCATTAATATTCTCTGTTGTTGTTATGCAACTTCTCTTTGATCTGATTTTGAAGCTTCTACATTTCTACAGTGAAGTTTTCTGCTCCAGCGCGTCTGAATTCATTCTGCTCCAAATCTATGAACTATGATAATCCTCTTGGATTCATCCCATATACTATATGGAATGGAATCATCCCTATACTCATGTTTGGTGAGTCTTTGTAGGAAAACTCTATTTGTGGTAGAATTTGATCCCACTGGCTATGATGTTCAGTGACCAGACTCCTCAAAAATTTTCTGAAACTTTGATTTACCACCTCAGTATGTCCATCTGTTTGAGGCTGATATGTTGAACTAAAGGAAATTTCCATCCATAGTTTATTCCACAATGTCCTCCAGAAATGACCAACAAATTTAGTGTCTCTGTCTAAGACAATACTCTTGGGAAACCCATGAAGTCTCACAATTTCCTTGAAAAACAAATTTACAATGTGTGTTGCATCATTAGTCTTATGGAATGGGATAAAGTGTTCCATATTTGAGAATCCATCAACTACAATGAATATGGAATCGTTTCCCCGTTGTGTTCTTGGCAATCCCAACATGAAATCCATGCTTATTCCATCCCAAGTTCTATTTGGAATAGGCAATGGTTGATATAACCCAATGTTTTGTCACTTTCCTTTTGCATAGTGTAAAATCTTACATATGTTTAAAAATTTCTCCACTCATTCCCTCATACCTGGCCAATAGTATGATATGTTCAACTGTGCAAAAGTCTTTTCATGGCCAAAATTCTCGACTAGACATCAACTATGTTTTTCTTTCATCAGATTATCTCTCATCGAGCACTTTGGTATGCACAACTGGCTACCTTTAAACAAAAATCCATCTTGAATAAGATACTCTATCCACTGACTTCTATCTCTAAGCACATGATTTATACATGCTTTATACACCTCTTTAAAATCTGGATCATCATAGTACATCTCCTTAAGGTGTTCGAACCCTAAGGTTTTCACTTGAAATTCCTGCAGAATCAGACATCTCTTGCTCAATGCATCATCAACTTTGCTAGCATTACCATAAATATTCTTAATGACAAAAGTGAAATTTTGCATAAACTCTATCCACTTTTCATGTCTTTGATTTAACTTCTTCTTTTTGGTTATGAATTGTAAATCCTGATTATCGCTATACAAAACAAATTCTTTTGGAACAAGGTAGTGCCTCCATTTCTTTAAGGCTTGAATCAATGCATAAAATTATTTATCATATGTGGATTTCTTCCTCTTGGTTTTATTCAGCTTCTCACTGAAATATGCAACATGCCTATTGTCTTGGCTCAATACCACTCCAATTTCTACTCCACTGGCATCACATCGTACTTGAAACGTCTTCCCGAAATCTGGCAAGACCAGAATCAGTTGTTTTGTTATCTTCTCCTTTAATATCCTGAAACTTTTCTCATCTTCTTCTATCCACTTAAAAGACTTGTGTCTCTTCTTCACCGCGTCTAATATTGGTGCACAAATACCACTGAAACTTCTAATGAACTTCTAATAGAAACTTGCTAATCCATGGAAGCTTCTCACCTCGAATATGCACCTTGGCGATGGCCATTCTCTGATTTCTCTCACCTTCTATGGATCCATATTCAATTCATTTGAAGAGATTAAAAAACCCAAGTAAATGAGTTATGTCTTCATAAGAAAGGATTTCTCTAGATTTATCAACAAATTCTCCCACTGCAATCTTCTCATCACTAATGTTAAGTGCCTCAAATGCTCTTCTTCAGTTTTACGGAAGACTAACATATCATCCAGATATACAATCACAAACTTGCCAATAAAATATTTTAATACCTCATTCATCAACCTCATAAAATTACTTGGGGTGTTTTTAAATCCAAATGGCATAACAAGCCACTCATAAAACCCTTCATTCATTTTGAAGGTTGTTTTCCACTCATCACCTTCTCTCATCCTTATTTGGTGATATCCACTTTTCAGGTCTATTTTTGAAAACTAATTTTCTCTTCTCAAACAATGCATTAAGTCATCCATCGTTGGAAAAGGAAATTTGTACTTGAAGGTAAATTTTTTTGTGGCTCTTGAGTCTGTACACATTCTCCATTCTCCATCCTTTTTTAGAGTCAACATAGTTGGTACTACGCATGGACGCAAGCTCTCTCTGACTAAACCCTTTTCCATTAAATCCTGGACTTGTTTATTTACCTCCTCATTCTCTTAGGGTGTTAATATGTACGATTCTTTTTTCGGATGAATCACTTCTGGTATGAGATAAATGTGATGGTTGATACCCCTGATAGGTCGCAATGAGTGATGTAACTCATCCACTACTATGTCAACAAAAGTTTCTAATATCTCCTGAATTTCTTCAGGCAGATCATCCATAGAAGTACTTGTAAGGATGATTTTGGGGTTCCTCACCACAACAAATTCCATATCATGTTCCTTCTTGACTTCACTTAGGATTTCCTTCCCACTCATGAGAAGTATACTTGTGATGGCTTCTTCATTCACTTTATTATCCTCTATTGGTAGTAGCATGTGTGTTCTACCATTTTTCTCTAGGGTATAAGTATTTTTTCTCCCATCAAGAATGACATTTCTGTCAAACTGTCATGGTCTCTCCAATAAGACATGACATACATCCATGGGAATCACATCAAACAAAATATCATCTCTATATCCTCCTATCTTAAATCCAACTAGGAATTGTTTAGTTACCATTACCTGGTATCCTTTCTGCAACCATGTGACTCTATACAAACTCGGATGTGAAGTTGTATCCAGCTCCAATTTCTCCACCATTTCTGTGGTTACCAAGTTATCGGTGCTCCCACAATCAATTATCACCTTGCATACCCTGTCTTTGGTCTTGCAAATAGTTTTGAACAAACTATTCCTCTCCATTGGTTTTTCCACCTCTAGCTTTGGCTTCAAGAGAACCTTCTTCGTCATCAAACATCTCCCATCTTTTGCTCCTTTTTCCTCAACATTCCACTTCTGTTCTTCCAAAATGTTAGATTCACCTCCTCCTTCTTTCTTTCTCTCGGGGCATTCCCAAGAAATGTGTCCTTTTTTTCCACAGTCATAACACTTCACATCTCCTCTTCTGCCTCTTCCTCTTCCTCGAGGAAAAGCATTCCTTCCACCATATTTTATCCCTTAGGAACGTCCTCCTCTTTTTAAGTGATTGTGTGGTTTTCCTGTCTCAACCCTCATATTTTGTGCCTTGCCATGGATAATTCCCTTACCTATGTTTATACTTTTTCCTCTACTTCGTTGGCTCTGTTTCCTCGCCAATTTCTCTTCTGCCTTCAGCACAATTTGATAAGAATTCTCCATTGTCCTCACTGTTATCATGATGATTTCATCTTGGATTTCATATCTCATACCATTTATATACCTAGAAATTGTTTCATCATCTTTTTCTCTCTTTCTAGCCCTGATGTTGAGCTTATAAAATTCCTCAGTGTATTCTTTGACTATCTATCATTTATGTCTCAGGTTCCATAATTTCTTGAACAAATTTATCTAATAGTATTTGGGTATGAATTTATCTCTTAGCTTGGCTACCATTCTATCCTAGCTATTGATATTTTTCTTTCATTTACTTCTTCTGTCAGCCTGTAGTTCATCCCACCATAATGTTGTGTGTCCCTTCAATTTGGTAACATCATGTTTTACTTTCTTCTCATCATCAACTTCTTCATAGTCGAAGTATTTGTCCGTTGCTCATCCAATCCAACAGTTCTTCAACATATAATTTTCCTTCGTACATTGGGATTTCTATTTTTTCTTTAGCTCCCAATTCGACAACAACTTTCAACAAGTGTTCTTCTGCAAAATATTCTCATGTAGCTCCTTCAACTTCCATTTCTTCGCTCTCTACATCACTGACGTCTATAGCATCAAGTTTTCTTCTTTGTGTTGTTTCCATAGCATCTAATATTGCATGAAGTTATCTCATATCCCTTTCCATATATGTATTTTCTACAGGTCACTCAAAACATCCTCTAGGCGGCACGGTGCTAAACTTTTCCTCTACACAGAGTTTATGTTGTGGTGTTGATACCACTTGATGATACCAAACTACTTCCTTCTTTTACACATCATACAATTTGAGGCTCTAATGCCACTTGATTCAGGCCCCTTCTCTTCTAGGGATTGCACAACCTCCCAATCAAGGATCTTGACTTCACTGAGCTGAATTAGCTCTTCGAGCCTCTGCTAAACCCTAAAATTAATTTGCACAGGTCTCCCTTTGGTTACCCACACATGCTCAATTCACACGCACACCCTTTCTTTGGTGCTTCTGGTAACTCTAAGTGGCAAGAACTAGCTCCACTAATAGGCCCTGGTTCCTTATGACCATGGGCTATGACCTCTGGTTATCCCCCTTTGCAACTTCAGGCTTCGACTGTTTTGAGTACAACTGATTCCTTTTTCCTTGAACTCCGGACTCGTGAAATCACCCAGACAAGATCTCTAGCCCATTCTCCTCCGATAGCCAATGGTTTTGATTCAATTTGGGACTCTGACTTCAGGAGTTTCGAGTGTTCCAAACACTGTTTTCCACGAAGTGCTTCGTACCTAGAGCTACGGATCCAACACAACGTGCTCACCTCAAGAAACGGTCAAGATTCATCCCTTATCCCTACTTTGGATGACTCCCAGCCAACACTCCTCTACTCCTCTTTCTCTCGTAGTGTAAATCCTTGAAAGTGACAGATCTTCTGCAATGTGTCCTATTTCAATGGACGACTCATATTAACTCCGATGTTTTGGCCTTCAAGAGTTCTCGTTCCTTCACACTTCACTTCTTTCGGATTGAATATCCACTCTCCATGTGTCCCTCCGTTTATCAATGACACCTATTGACTCCGGCTTTTGGGACTTATGAACTTCAGGAATTTACTCTCCAATTTTCCCGAAGTGTCCTATCACCGAAGTGATATATATGATGCCACATGTCCAAACCAATGATGGCTAGGATTACCTTCTTACCTGTTGGAGCTTTAGATGAATTTCGATCAATGAATCTGCTTCCTCCTTTCTTTTTGGGAGTGCACTCCTTCTGATTCCATGACCTAATGACGCATGTCCCTCTCAGATCGATGACCATGATTTACTTCGCTACTTTGGGATTCAAGAGTTCTTGTTCCTCTACACAGATTTTTCTCCGAAGTTATCTTCTTCCAAAGTACACGGATCTCCACCACATGTCCTTATGGGCCCAATGGTCTAGATTTCTTCGGCCTTCTCTATTTCGGCAGAAATCGCTCTTTGCTCCATGCAAATATCTCGAAGCTTTATCTCCTGGACTATCTGATTCGCTGCCACATATCCTCCTTGATACTGACGACTATGATTTCACTTCGCCTCTTCGGGACATAGACAATCCCACTCCTTAAACACTTTCAAACCTATAAATGCATTAAGTGCCAAAGGACTTCAAAGACTATCTTCTGTGCAACTCTCCGAGATCTCATGGTTTGGAAAGATCCTAATTCCTCCGAATGGATCTTGCTCGTTGGTTATGAAATTTTCATTAGGTTCTTCCTTACTAAAGAATTTTCTTCTACTTTATCTTCTAAGATTGTTACTCCTCAAAAATTTAAGCTTCTCAGAATGTTTGTTCAACACTTAGCCAAATGTCTACCTCATGCACACCTTGCAATAGGTTTCTTTCACTTAACCCTTTTGTGGGCATCTGTTCACTCCTTACAACAGTTCTTACACAACTCAATTGTTCCTCTTGAACAATATGATGTTGAGTGTGTTTTCTAACTACACACACCTTGCGTGGTCCTTTGCACTCTTTGCAAGCAAGGCTTCAAGTTATCCCTCCTGATATTTTGAGTCGAACTAGACTCTGTCAACGCACTCCTTGCGGACACTATGCACACATTTCATATAAAGCTCCACGTTATCTCTCCCAAACTTCTGAGTCACACTAGACTCTGTCAACGCTTTCCTTACGAACACTATGCACTCCTTGCATGAGCTCGTAGAAAAGAAACAATTGAAACTTATCTAATCCTCACCAATTCATACATTCAACCATGTAATGCATTCATAACATAAGAACAAGTAATAACATAGAATTGCAATTAAACAAAAATCCTACCATTCATTCAGATAGACATAGTAACAGTAACACCAAACATTTTGGGTCAACTCCTCTCTTTTATATTCATTCAAATGATATGTACATGGGTTCATACAACTTCAATAAGCTTCAACAACCTCAACAATAGAAACTTCATATAACTTTCATCAACTTTCAACAACCTTTGGCAAGCTCATTTGGGCATACAATACACATATTTATACAAGAGGGCTCATAGAGATTTTCCCTCCGACTACCTTAGTGCTATCCTATCAAATTAAAATATTTCAACTACTAAGGCTTATTACAATAAATCATCGGTACAAACATATAAGATTGAATTCTTCACATCTATATTGTTATTAACTACATTAAAGAAAATACAATCTCCACTGATCTCACGCAATGGTTCATCCTCTTAGAATTTAAGATCTTCTTTAATTACAATCTTTTCAAGATATTTCATAACATTCCCTCTTTAAAATTCAAAAACACTTCAAAAATGATTGTTAGGGCACTAAGTTGTCCTCCCCTTGTGCTTTGATGACGATGCTCCTGAATCATCGATCTATCAGAGAGTGACTGTGGTGAGTTCTGGACCGTTGGATCCATTAACGAGGTTTTCATAAGATGGGTCATCAGAGGTTTGAAAGGTAAATTGAAATAGAATTATGAAAATAGGAAATCCCAGGATCGTAGATCCATCGTGAGGTGTTCCATGAGATCCCAACCATTGTATATGGAAAGTATCACTCTGAGGGAGAGGATTTGAGATCCTTAATAGGCAATTCGATGTAATCCTGAAAGTGATAATGATTTTCATATTATATGAATGGTGATCATTCAATCCATTAGAGAGTGTGTGGTCAGAGTGAGATGTTTGGAGTAGTTTGTGGAACCATAGTGGACATGGTCTGATGGAGAGGAACTCCAAGAACAATTAAGGAAAGTTGATCAATGTGTGGGGGAGATTTGATCTCATCCATATAATTCATGGGCACCATTCATTAGCATGTGGGATTGAAATTCAAGTTGAGAGTAATTGTCAAGTGGATGGAGACTCTGACTTAATTGTAACTGTTGGAACCCTAGGTTCGAGGACTATTATATTTCGAAGGATGACTCATTAGGATGTCACCGTCAGAGAAGGGATCGACCTAGATGGTCGGGAATTTTGATAGGCCTGATTAATTACACCCTTAGATCATTGATATAAGGGTGAGAAGAGAATATGACCATCTAATTTGGGGGAATTTAGGTACCTAGTCACCTCAATAGCCTTTGTGGAGAAACATTTATGAGAATTAATAAGAGTTAATATAGTTTAAGTTATGATAAGATAATTCCTCACTCAAGCAACTGATGAATCTGATTGCATTTCATGGGGAAAGAAAATTAAATTCATAATCCCACTAGCCTAAGTGATGATTAGGAGTTCAAGTGTGTTACATAGTGGTATCAAAGCACTATTCAATCTCTAATTTGAATGCGTTAGGAAGACCGCTTAAAATTTTCTAAGAAATATTTTATGATGCCAAGAATTCTTTCTATGACATTGATAAATGTAATGACTAATAATGTTTCATTGTTTTATCATGTAGGAAGTACTGAATAGGAAGGCCAATGGAAGTTTAACATCCTCAATTATTAGATTTTTTATTTAATAATTTCAAATTATGGAAATTCATATTTGACTTTATTAAGACAATTGACTATTATTATTTAAATTAGTATGCAAGATTTGGACTTGGCAACTGTCCTCTTTAGATAGGATGTAAGAGACAATATTTTTTTAATAATAAATGCAGGAAATAGATGGAACAACCAAGTTAATTTATGTCACTGGTAGTCCCTAAAAATAAGGGATTTCTAAAGCTCCAAATATACAAGGAGGGAAATGATATAATGAAATTTATTAAGCAATAAAAGAAGATGTATACAACATATGTAGGAGGCATGAAATTTCTTAGTATGTTGAGGAGAAAAGGATTATTTGTTGTGTGAGTAGATATGTGTTAGGAAAATAGTTTCTCAACTATATAGAGGTAAATTGGTGAAGGAGTGGAGCTCAGTTCTCCCTTATAGAGTCATAGTCAAACTTGGAGGTGATTAGGAAAATTATCTTGTTTTTTATGCATCTACGATTGCATGGAACGCGAATGTTCCATTTGTTTATGACTTGTTTGGAACATATATATATATCTTGTATTACCAATTTGTATATATGTTTTTTGATTAATTTTCTTGTTAGCAGAAATAGTTGAATTCATGAATATGTATATTACAAAATTTAAGATGATTCTTTTTCTTCACTCTACGTAAATTTCAGAGTTATTGAATTCTTCATTCCAATTACAAATATCTAAAAAACCATTCTATAACATATGAGTCAAGATTAAAGATTAATAGTTATAATCAATGTTAAACCTTTAATTAATATACATTGGTAACATAAAAGGTAATATTTAGAGTATCATAAATGAAAGTGAACTAACAATTACCACATAGTTATATATATCCATATATATGGACACTTTTATGGATAATTAATTTTTAAAAAAAGTTACAAGATTTTTTACATATATATGGACACTGTTATGGATAATTAATTTTTAAAAAAAGTTACAAGATTTTTTTTATATCAAGATGATAGTATGTACAATAATATAGGTCACTCTTTACTTTGCATAAGAAAATACAATCTCCTTAAACATGAAATTCTTTGTTGTAGAGGAACAATTTGCAAGTAAATTTACAAATTAAAAGTCAAAGGTTACATGGAACAAAGATTTAAGATTTAAGGTATATCGTCGACATAGGAACTCGAGTACCTTGCTCGTATCCTTGAAGGGCCCACAGTGCGTATTTTTTACATCACCTGTAGAAAGTGAAGGAGAATGACCAATATAGTATTATTTAAACTTAAGAATTAAAATATATATATATATATATATATATATTCAATAAGCAACGAAACTTACCTTCCTGACTCAAGGATCAACGTTGTTGGGAAAGTTAGGAAATGTGAAATCCCTCTTTATTTTTTTCAGTTTAATGAAAACATATTCATATTCCTACTATGAGAGTGTTCAATGAAAAGTAATAGTAAAGAATGAAAAGTTATTGAAGGAAGATAAAATTATTACCTATGTCGAGTCTAGAGTTGGAACCGAATCTGGTAGAGGCCGACGTCGTACCCAGATGATGAAAATTACTCTAAGATATTATGGGTTCCCTAGCAAATAGAAGGACACATCATTATAACAATATCTAGAATATTCTCAAATCAAAAATTATATATAACAATGGTAATGTACAAATAATGAACGCAGGATGACCCAAAGAAATCATTCCTTTACATGGATATAATTTGTACAGAGNATATTTATATATATATATATATATATATATATATATATATATATATATATATATATATTTATTTATATGAGAGATTACTACATGAAATACAATTCGATTTTAGACTCATATGCATTCATAATGTAATAATATAAAGGACAAGACTACCGAGGATTAAAATGTGGGAATATCTAAGGTTAAATGGATTAGTACGAGAAAAACAAAATAAAAACTCAAAGTCTTATTTATTACACTGCAATATCTTTACTGAATCTATGGAAGTCTTAGGTAGAATGCATCCTGGTAGGAAGCTCGAAACTAGGGATTTTTGCATGGGGATTCAGACCAATATGAATCGGTGAAATGGAAAATCCTTTCTTCATTAACCTATAACCCTCTAAAAATCAAATTTCAAATTTATGAAGGCTTAACACCTTACCCCAAGTTCATAATGATTAAAAATTATCCCAGGCTTAACACCTTACCCCAAGTTCATAATGATTAAAAATTATCCCCTATAGAAGTTATGCATACATTTTTCTCCTTATACAACCGACCATCGAATAGTAAGAGAACCAAAATGGTTTTTCGAGTCCTATAGCATGCTAAGTGGCGTCATTACTCCCTTATTCGAGTAACATATATTAACACTCAGATTAAAATTATAACACCATTTAGGAGCAACTGTAATCATAAGAAATCTTTTCCGGAACCTTAAAATACACAGTGGAAACCCTTTCATATGTAAAACATAACCCAGTCTCCTAGATAGACAATAATAAAAATAAATGTATTTTTATTTCATAACTTCATTAGAAAATCCTACCTAGCTATGAGTGGGTTGGTAAATATGTAACAACCCCTTTGTTACGTGATAAATAATTGAGAACAATAATATATATATATATATATATATATATATATATATATTAATTATTCCTTTTTAAACATTAACAAGACATCATTAGAATAAGTGAAACATGATATTAACATACTTCAGTCATACAAATTCTAAATCATGATAATAACGTACATCAGTAATACACAGTCTATTTCTTTCATTTTATTGTACAACTAGATTTACATACCACTTAAATGCATGAAGGATATGCCACCTCACATAAGACAACATACAAAAATACCCAACCAAACTATCCTGCAAGGTTAGGACCTCCAAGACACATAATCAATGCTCAAGTATAGGATTCATCCAATTGATTTTGACCACTTAAGGTCTCAAGACTGGTGATTGTTTTGAGGAACAAGGAAGTATCTAATTCCCATATTTTCAATTCATTCCAAAATTCAATTATAAATTCCTGCATTCTTAACTACATTTCTTCAAACACAGAAAATCGGGTTACATGGTCACCACTTCATAACACCATTGCATACTATTACAATAAATCATCATCTAGGAAATGTTTCATTTCCTTATGAAATCCATCATGCAATTACTAGTCACCATTTACAAATATCTCTCTTCCCAAGGAAATACAAGCATCAATCATCAAATAAAATTGAAACAACCTTCCGACACACAAATCAAGTAAGCAGACATTATGATCTACCATAATATATATATGTATAAATTGGAAGAGAAAATAAGAAAGGAGACAAAATCTCGTCACCGAGAGGATACTGAAAACAGTTTTTGTAACTTCTAATCTAAAAATATACTGAGGTAATTAAACTTTGTATCTAAGAGTTTGTCTGTTTCTGAAAAACAGAAACTAAATATTATTTTCAGATCCAAAATTTCTCTTCTAGTAGTCACAGAAAAAGATCTATCCAGTTCCAGAGAAAGAGGTGTGCAGAAGGACCTTTTGAAGTACAAATAGTAGTAGAAACAATGTGACAACACAGTGTGATCGTAGTACGTGCACAATAGACCTCTTAAAGTCTAGAGCTAAGGAAGAAAATGCACCATGTGTGTCAGAGATTGAGTCATTTAAGTGGTGAGTCTTCATGGGGGATAACCGATGAAGAACGAATTTAAAGGTTAAGGAACTTTGGCAGAATTAGAGTCAAGAATTTAAAGGTTAAGGAACTTTCAGAGTCTCGAAGTCCGAAGTAAATATCGTCCATCAGTTGATGGAAGGATGTGGACCATAGATCTTTGAGTTATTTGGGAATCGACTCTATGGAAACATTATGGTGTAAGTGCTAAGGATTAAGATCACCTCAAACTTTCGAAGTCCCAGAGCAAAGGTAATCCATAGATCTATCAATTCATTGAGAACCATTAGATGTGATAGAAATCTGATTCGTTCTCCTTCGGAGGTTCGTGAGTTCGAATCTCTGAAGGAAATTGTTGGAAATATGGCTACAGCAGAGATGACGCAGATGATCAAGGTTGTCATTGATGGCAATCGATTGTGTATGGTGAACACAGATGCTGAATCTCAGATGTTGAAACGTAGATGCTGAAACACAAATGCTGAATCAC
>ML776663.1:2556641-2574591 GCA_009831015.1 Picea engelmannii
CTCCTTTAGTAGTTGTAGCACCTTGTCAACATGTTGCACATGATCCTCCCAAGACTTGCTATATATTAGTATATCATCAAAAAATACTAACACAAATTTTCGAAGGAAGGGCTTGAAAATGGAATTCATCAACCCTTGGAATGAGGAAAGTGCATTTGTAAGGCCAACAGGCATGACCAAAAATTCATAATGGCCTTCATGAGTTCAGAATGTTGTTTTTGGGATATCTTCTTCCTTCATTCTAATCTGATGATACCCTGAACGGAGATCCAATTTTGTGAAATAGATTGCTCCATGTAGTTCATCTAACAATTCATCAATGACGGGAATGAGAAACTTATCTTTAATAGTGATCTTGTTGAGCTCTCAATAATCTGGACACATACACCATGAGCTATCTTTCTTGAATACCATTACCATTGGTGCAGAGTAAGAACTCTGGCTAGGTCTAATAATGCCAACCTCTAACATTTCTTCAACCATGCACTCAATTTCACTCTTATGAGCGTAAGGGTATCTATATGGCCTGATGTTAGGAGGAACACTCCTAGGAATTAGGTGAATTTCATGATCATGATTTCGAGTGGGTGGGAGACCTTTCGAAATATCTTCAAATACTTTGGAATGCTTATCAATGATCCTTTGGAGATATTCAGGAATAGATGGCTTAGATGTTTGAACATCTAGTGATCATAGTTGTGCAATAATGCCTTGATGCCCCTTTTTCAATAATTTTGTCATGCCGTTAGAGCTTATCATCTTACCGGGCTTCCCTGTGATACCTCTTAACTCAATTTATTTCCCTTCCAATGAAAATTTCATGAAAAGTTCTTGAAAATTAAAAGCCACTATTCCTAATGATTGTAACCATTAGATTCCTAGTACCACATCTGCACCACCCATGGGTATAGCAATCATTGGACTATTCATTACATATTCCCCCATAGTAAGATTCATCTTATTGCATTTTCTTGAGAAATTGATAGTTCCTCCATCTGCAATCATTACTTGAAACTCTAGCACTGGATATACAAAGCAATTGAGATATTTGGCTAATTTATAGTGAATGAAATTATGAGTACTGCCAGAATCAATTAGGAATATTACCTTTTTCTTTTTGACGTATCCTTCGATCTTGAGGGTTTGAGGAGTGCTAATTCCATCCAATGCATCACACAATATCGTGGGAGTCAACTCTTCAGATGAAATTGCTTCTACATTTTCATGAGATGGTTCTTGTTCTTGTTCTTCTTCCTCTTCACAATCTATGTAGAATAATTTCTTCTCACCACACTTATGTCCCTTACTGTACCTGCTATCACAATTAAAGAATAAACCTTTTTCTTTTATTTCCTCCAATTGTTGAGGTGTAAACCTTGTAGGTTGAGGTGTTTTAGGAGAAGGAGCATTGTTCTCTCTATATATGTTAGGATAGGTCCTTCTAGTAGCCATAGCCATATTTTTACTTTCAATATTTCTTGCCACCTTAAATACATTCTCCAATGATTTGGGTTACCAAAGGCGAACCTCATGTTGAATGTTATCCTTTAAAGTTCCTATAAATACATCAATCAAGTGCTCATCTAGAATATCGGTTACCTTTATATTCAATCTTTGGAAGTTCTCAATGTGCTCGGTAACAGAGCCCTTTTGCTTGAGATTTTTCAATTGGCTAAAGAAGGTATTGCTCCTTGTATCCTCATAGTGTGCTATCATTTCTTTCGTGAAAATTGTCCAAGTGACGAGTGATTTGCGAGAACAAAGCGATCGATACCAAACAAATTGATTAGGTTCTAAATATAAAGAAGAAATTCGTACCTTTTGTGTATGTGGAACATTATGGAGATCAAAGAATTGCTCCATCTGAAGTATCCATGTGATTTGGTCCTTGCCATCAAACTCCCTCATATCAATCTTAGGAACATGGTTGGTCTTCAAACCAAAGTTGGAGTTTCTCCATTCTTGATTCACCTTCCTTGTGTCCTCATCATGAATTTCATTGGATGCATTTTCACTTTCGGGTGTCTTCTCTGTTACGAAATTTTTCAATACTTCCATGATCTTAGCTTCCATTGAATCCATCTTAGTATCCAACTTAGCTTCCATTGAATCCATCTTCTTTTGTAGTTCATTTATGTCCCTACACATTTCTTCACCTTCGTCAAGAGTCCAATTAGGATTTTATGGAGGCTTATTTGGTGTAGAAGGTCCCTTTTTTGGTGGCATGTTGGCCAAGTATCACTTTTGAATCTTGATTTTGAGGTGGTTCTGCTAGAAAATATTTATTCTGTTCTATCTCCCAAGTTTTGGCCCTTCTGGGTATGAAACTTTCTTTTAGGTAGTTCTCTGATATTTATTCTCTGTAATGCCATAGGTCTGATCAAAATTGGATGTGACAAGTGGAATTTACGGTAACTTCCTCACAACTTGCTGATTTTTGGCCTTTCTAGGAGATCTCACTTGTATAGCATGCCCCGCACAAAATAATTGATATCAAATTCTGAAACTTGCACCCAAAATTATAAAGATTGTCCATGATACAATGAAACTAGTCCCACTCAATTTGGATACTCTAGAAATAATTTATGATTGTTTTACCTGGAACACCATCTTGAGACTAGTCAATAGGACTAGTCAGATACCCTATCTTACACAAGGTGTATCTACAAATTTAAGATGACCCAGAAGGTGAACTATTTAACAAAGATACCTTACTAATTTCTGTAAATGGCCTCCAGAGTTCAGGGTCTGAAACGTTACATAAATGCTTTTATAGAAAAAATTACACAATGACTCATTTCCGGATGATTCCAGAACCCTACCTTGTATAGGCTGTATCTACGAAAGTATAAGGCCTCAAGAGTTGAATTTTGAACCCAACATACCTTTATCCGTCTACTAAATATCCTCCAAGTTGTTCCTTCTGAAACATTGTAGAAAAAATGTTATCGCGAAAATTCCATGGTGTCTCAAATGTAGCAGCGAAACCCCAAGACCTTGAGCTCCGAAACCATATGTTAAGAACCAAACATCAATATAGCATAGAAAAACCTCAGGAAAAGTACTCAACACCTTGAAAAATAGATAATTTCACATAATAAGCCTCTTCGAGGGGGAAACCTCCTTTTACCCCACTTAAATGTTCAAGTACAAGATGATTCAAAATGAAAATGTCTCCTTGGTATATATAGGAGACTAGGAGGTATAATTACAACTAATGGCCTAAAGCCGACATAAATAAAATAAAATTACTAATATAATATGCCCCAATTAAGGGTTAATAAGCCAATATTAGGGCTTAACATGCATGATCCCAATCAATAGTTTACAAGAACTATTAAGGACTCCTCTTACTTGCAGTCACTCACCCTCCAAGCCTAGGATCAGACATCCCCTTCTATGCTATATAGTCCCTCGGGTGATCCATATTTCCTTGCCAATGCTTTCTCACAAAGGAAGAATAATAGAGACTCTATCGAGTCTTACAGTCGAGGTGTCCCTCAGACTTGCTCTAACGAGACATCCCTCTATCTTATGTTACCTCAACACAACATATTCTAGGCGATCATGGCTTACCATGGGGTTCTCATGGCTTAGTAGTAGCCATTTTGCATGGTTTTACAGCTTGAAATCCTTCTGGATCAGCTAAATTTATGGATGAAGGTTAATCTCCTTCTCCTGGCACATAAATATTTAGGGACGAAGGTTACTCTCCTTCTCCTGAGTCAGTCTTTATTTCATGCGAATGGATTATACTCTTTCTCACAATTCTCCCTCGAACCCGAGAGCTCAGTTTCTCATCTCTACACTCTTCTTAGATCTTTCCCTTTCACCTGTATCACATGTATACAAAAATTCATGAGACATCATAAATTTTTAAATTCAGAAATTTTCTTGTAAATCTGTCATTCACAAATTTCCAAATTCCACACTTTGTTTTCATATTTGTTTTGCACATGAACCAGATTCATAATTATGGGACTTTCCTTCCCATGGTGGTTTGGATCAGGAGGCAATTGGTTTTCCTTATGGGCTTACAATGTTTCCATATCCAAGACCCCTTTTCTTATTGCACTTTCAACTTCAATCAACCAAACAAATTGTCAGTTTCCATGCATCCATGTATGTATATATATATATTCAAAACCATGCATACTAATAGTTCATTACATCTATATAAACATGAAAATGGAGTCCCATTCCTTTCCTATGCCTCATTTCAACATACCAAACCTTTCAAAATGTAATTCAACATTTCAAAGGATTTAACAAATGTGCCAATATTCATTGCCACGTTCATACCCAATGCACTCTTGCATTGATTTCAATTTTTCCACACTTTATGATAGGTTCTTGGCCATGGTGTGTTGGAATTTAACCATCCTCTTCACAATATGGCTTATTCATTTTCTTTCCTTCTTACAACAGAACTATGATTTCGGCTACAAGATGATCACGATCCCAAATCCGTACACATGAGACTCAAAGTTTTCACTTTCATGCCTTTAATCATTCTTCCTTTATTAATAACCAGGGTGCCAACACTCATGGCCACCCAAATTTGGTTTTCTCTAACACCTATACAGTGTAAGTAGAAATGTTGGAAGGTCCTCCTTCCTCAATGGGAAATCCATTGTCTATCCTTTATGCAAACATGCATTTCCTTGAAGCAATTCCATGCAACGTGCTATCTATAAGCACTTTTGTTTCCAATAGTTCCTTGATTGGTCCATGTATTCATGACATCTCAATTCATGAAGTCTTATGAGGGTTACAATTAGTCTTTACTATCACAGGTTCACACCTCCATCATTCAGGTTCTCCTTCCTGAATCATACCCTACTTGGGTACCCAAGGCATACATATGCCTTTCATCATTTCATACATAACATTTAAGACAGTAAAACATTTTAGAAGAGATTCTTACCCAATCCCTTCATGCCTTGTGCCACATAGGCATGAACATTTTTATACCTATTTTGGTTGTTAGAAGCCCCTCTGATATTATCCCATCAGTGGTGCTCCATGGGGACTTTTAAAGTCCCTTCAACCATCTTTCAACAAGAACCTTCTCATTGTCATCCCCTGATTTTCATTATTGGAAACTGTCTTTCTCAACAGTTCCAATCTATTTCTTTCTACACATGACATACATCGTAAAAACATTAGTCATCATGTAAATTAAAAATGAAAGTACAATAGCATTTAAATTAATAAAACATTTTCATACATGTCCTAGCATATTTGTATGCACTTCATCAAATTATCCTTAATTTTTTCATGGGTGCAATATTGACAGTTCTCAACGGTTTCTGTAGTAATACAATCCTCATCACTATGGTGTCAACACATTTACTTTCATCAGCGTACTAGCTTTCTCATCCCAGAGAAAAACATAATACACAGCAAGAAAAGAATTGAGGGTTCTTCCCTTCTTCAAATTCTCCTAGGAAGTTTCATCCCAACTAAATTATTTCTAAGGCCTCATTGTCTTTTATCTACTTTTGCAATTTAATCCATATTGGGATCTTCCTTCTCTTTTGCTTGAGCAACCTTGGTTAGGATTCACCCTAACCTTTTTGGAATACAACACCATGCTTTAATAGAAAACGTTTTGTTCATAATGTATCATGAACCTGTGCATCCTGCACATTACCATTCGGTTATCAGAATGGTCAATATTCATTTATTAGTCTTCTATTCATTGCATGATATTTTTGAAAATGTAATCCAAGATTCTGGTGTATATATATATATATATATATATATATATAAAAGCTTGTGGGTCACTGCTTAATTCTCAGCAGTCATTATGGATGTGACCTTGTATTCCTCATAGAGTCTTCACATAGTTCCTCCACAAGGAACTCCTTCAACATGAAAATTCATTATTGCATATCCATCACTATTTGTGATGGCCTCAACCTTGGGTTAGCTTCAACAGTTTACCAAATATCCCATAAGGAATATAAACATGCATCTTTGTCATGTACCCAGATTATGTATCCATACATATTCTGGTTTTGTTAACTTACATCCATGATGTACTTAACCATATTCATAATCCTAAACCTTCTTGTAGCGGTCATAGGTATGTTTTGCATCCCACCTACATCTCTACTTTTAATATTAGTCAACTTAGGATTGCTCACAATCCTTCTCATGTGATTCTCAAAGGCATAATCATTTTCCTCTGATTATGACAACAAAGAATATTTTCTCATTTACCCTTTTATCTTAGTATATTAGTATTTCCTGAAGAAAGGGAATACATTTCCCCTCAAGCTATTATTTGGAACAGAACTTTCATGACCATTCAGAATGGAGTCAACCATGAATCCATAGTATTGATTTATTCTGGACAAGAGCAATTCTTTCTTTATATTTCACTCATCAGGGAAACCATATTGTATCTATAACTATACTCTTACATCATACATGTGGATCACTTGCACGTTTAATATCATTCATACCTAACTGGTATTAATATCATGCTTCATATTGGGAAGCTCCACACTGCATTAAACCCATGCGCTCAAGAACAATTAAACACAGATAAGTATTCATCATGATAGCTTATTGCTTTCACTTTTTCCATGTCATTCACACACACAGACATATCAGGCTTCTATATCCTTTTCCCAAGGTTCTTCCAATCATTTGTATGATCTTGTATACATATTCATGTATAAGTAGGTGCATATCTGGCACCTTTTTACCTCATGCATTCACTTTATAGTTTAATTTCATCATTAGTGTCCTTTAGTTTGAGATTTCAATCACTTATAGGACTAATCTCACAATCATATCTCATATTGATGTTGCCTTCTCTTATGAAAATAACCAACCAGGGTCACTTTCCACTTTATGTGACAACGTCTAGCAAGAAAACCTTCTTGCCTTAGCATCCATAGGGTTTTTCCCACTCACTTTTCTTTGGTCATGACGATTTATATACTCCGATTTTAATTTAAAGAAATAACTATAACTGCCAAGGATCCTACCTAATCCTATCAGATTCCTTTAAGCCCACAAATTTATTAACCATTATATAATCCACCATCATCAATGCCTGAAGTTCCAACTGTCCATGCTTAGAAGCAGTGTTACAAACACTGAGTCATCCTTCCTTCGAGCTTTAGTTGCCCTTGACAGAAACCTTCCACCTTCATCTATCCACGTTCAAGTATTATTATAAATGTTAATTAGCATATCCCTACTCTAGTAAGAGTAGTTATCACTTTGACAAAGGGATACAGAAATTCTTCTGGTGAAATTCAACAAGAATTCCCAAAATCACATGTTCAATCTACAGTCCTTCTCCTCATCGAGTAAATGAAGATAACAATACCTCCTTACATGACACATACATGATCCCAAGTAGGCCAAGTGTTGTAATCATGCTCTGATACCAATTTGTAACACACCCACGATGAGGCATACAAATTTTCTCTTTTCTTAAAGGAAAGATTCTCCATCCATGGTTTCTAATTTGGAAGTTCGGGGAAACAGTCCAACCTCCCGGTCAAGGATCTATGATTCTAGAGCCAAATAAATCTTTGAGACCTTGATGGTCTCATTATGTAATTAGACGCAGGACCTCTCGACTTCCTGGTGCAAGTCTAAAGGTACCCACGACCCTCCTCTTTGTGCCTACGAAATCTCAGAGTCTGGGCACTAACTCCTTTTCTAATAAGCCCTTTCCTTGATATGACCTTGGGTGATGGCCTTACGTAACTACACCATTTCAGGCATGATGAAGGGTGGCTTGAAACCAAACTATGTTTCTCCCCGCAATTCACCTTAAGCCTCCACATGTCCTTTCTCCAAATCCATGGTCTGGATTACAGCCTGCACTCAACTTTTTAAAGTTTGCACAGCTTCGGTCCCTGCAATGCGGTGGGACTGTTAATCTCACAACCTTGACAGTGATTTTGAACTTGACGGTTCAGATCTATCCTTTCCGAATCTATGGATCAGATCTAACCTTTCTAAATCAACAACTGTGATTTATTTTGTGAGTCGGGTTTCGAGAGTTTCAACTCTCAACTCTTGCCTTCTCCTGTAATGATAGATATCCTTCCATGCATCCTCTTTAATAAATGGCACTGATTAGTTCGTGATTTCGGACTTCGGGAGTCTCAAGTCTCAAATTTTAATTCCCCTTGAACTATGCAGATTTCTGTCGGATGTCCACTTGAATCAGATGATTGAGGCTTACTTCGGGTCTTTTCCTGAAATCCAGAGATTCATTCCATGTCGCCCTTAATCTGGTGGCTATGAATTACTTCGGAACTTTACCCAGAGTCCATATATTTAAGCCACATCTCTTCTGGATCAGACAGTCTAGATTCACTTTAGGTCTTTGGAGTTCAGCAATCTCAATTCTTAACTGAAACCCTAGTGCGATTCACCCGGAGACATCGATCTATCAACATGTACCCCTCCTGGAGCTCAATGGTTAGGACCTACTTCAGGTCTTAATTCTTTTCAACCAAGACCATATCAATGACCTTCAGCCCCCTTCTCGATCAATGGTTGAGATTCCACTTCGGGACTCTGACGCTCTCACCCTCTACTTTCCTCTGGAGTATTCTGTACCTGGAGTGCTAGATCTGGCACCACACATCCACCTTAAATCGTCAACGTTCTTTCTCTTTGGGACTTCATCCTTCAGAGATATCAAACTCCAAATCCTCCTTGCTTCATTTCATTTGGAAAATTCTATCTGGAGTTCAAGATCTAATGACATGTGTCCTCCTTCAGATCGATAACTCCCTGCTACTTCAGTTGTTCGGGCTTTGGTGATTTCAAAATATTATCCATCACATTCTCTTGGAGTTCGCGATCGGTCGCCATGTGCCCTCTGGATCTGACGGTCCATATTCTCTTCAGGACTTCGGGTTTCTTTCAATCGAGGACATTGGATCTCTACCACTTGCCCGTTTCGATCTGACGGTCGAGATTCACTTCAACTCTCCGACTCTCTGGGCTTCGGGAGTTTCAACTCTCAACTGAAACTCTTGAAGTGATTTCTATAGAGTTACTGATCTGCTGACACGTGTCTCTTGGTGATCAATGGTCAGGATCTACTTCGGGTCTTCGAATATTTCGCTCTCTCCTTGACCAAAATATCTCACTCAGGAGTTGTAGATCTTGTGCCACTTGTCCCTCTTGGTAATAAACAGTCCCAATTCACTTTGAGACTTCGGGACCTTGTCCAGTCAAACCTCCCATTCACAAAAACATTAAAAATTGTGCACTTTACCTTAGATTTCATCACTAACGTCCCTTTGCACTCATATCCAAAGGTTAGGATATGTTCCTTCCCAATGCTTCTCCTCTTCTTCCCTAGACATTGATCTAGTGGTCCAGGCATCTCCCCACAACCAATCTGACAGCTACTATCTCTCCTCCTCCTAAGATTTTGACTTCTTCTAACTTAGAGGAATTTGGTAGATGTTCAAAGGCCTCAGTATTCCTTCCTCCTGCGAGTCCATCTATCTTGGGTCCCTTCTTTGCTCTTGAAAATGTTATCTCTTCTGAGCTTTTTGATTCTCTCAGACTGATGGTACCAAGGGACTCTGTTACTCCACATATTTTCAAAAGGGATCAAGACCACTCATCTCACAACTATTCAGGGTCTGGTAGTCATGATCTGACCGATACTGAGGTGTTTGTCAATCAATGGTTCAAAACAATTGCGGGGCCCCAACATGCATGCTCTTTATCAGAGAGCTCAAGCTCCTTAATCTAGAAAGTGCTCCTCAACTCTGGTCTAATCCTATTCATTGATCTTCCACCCCCAACGAGATGAACATTTTGGGTTGATTGTGGGTCATTAACTAGCAAGTCCGGTAAATTCACCTTCTCAATCTGTAATGATTTCCAACCAATGATTAAATTGATAGGTTGGTGTTTTATTCGATAACTCCAATGAGTATTTGAGTTGATCTGATGACCAGGCTGGCCTCTCCTCCCATTAAACAACCCACATCCATATCCGCTATCATATTCTTAAGTCATGGGTAGTTATGGTAACTTGAATATCATCTACCTCCTAGATAAGACGGTTAGGAAGGTTCCCAGGCATCCTTAGATATAAGTCTTAGAGTTAACTTCAATACTTCAGAGATCTTACCTCCCTTATGCCAAACTCGCTCAGTTCACCGAACTCACAAATTCCAAATGACTCCAAGTGTTAACTCCCACACTCTTTCCCATATCCAACGATCGTAACATACCATGGCTTCTTTCGAATATATTTCATCCATTCATCTTCCAAACAAGTGACCCTCCCTTTCGATACTTTAACCTTTCTATTCTCCCCAAGCTTCATTAGCTTTGAAAGGCTTAAGAGCTTTTCTCTCTTTCTCTTGAACTTAACGCTTGGAAGAATCCTTCCACGCACCCCTTATGCTCATTCGTCAACTCTAGAACTTAAGTGGTTCTTGGTCTCTACCTACCTAGTAGAGAGCCTATGCATACATGCACTATCTCTCCTGAGCTTTAATAGACTTCCTCTTCCAAGGGACTCAGAATGACTAGGAGTGTCGACATGCGTACATGAAACTATGCCCAAGGTTGACGAATTCACAGTTCGTGGATCTTGCTTAAGCCACCACAGGGTGCAAGCATTTATGAATACAAAACATGTCCAATCCATACTTTCTTAAATACACAACTTAAACGAGAATAAAGAGATACATTATAACCATTAAACAAACATACACATCTCTGGGTCCTTCACAATATATCCCTTTTCATTACATAATTATAGCTTAATTTCACATCGTATGAGAATACTTATCTATTACAAGTTGCATCCAACCAACAGACTATTGGTGTGCACCTTTCCACCCAACCATAGGCTCAGAGGAATTCATTCTTAGCACTTTGGCCACCCCTATTCCAAGCCATAATATCACTAGGGAATTTACGCCATCTCTCAGAAAAACTCTCTTTGTCACAGTGACCCTGCGAGGTTTATCATATGCTTCCTCAACATCAAGCTCACATTTGGGTCCTTTAGGCCATGTTCTCGACACTTCCTTTGGGTTCTCACATCTCCCTTACGAGCTTGTTCTCTCGTTCCCCCCATGTCTCCTGTCTTGCTGTATATGTATGTATCTTACCTTCCCTCCTCTAGAAGGTTTCCGACCTGTCGTGTTCCTTCTGTCAGAAGGAAGCTTGGGTCTAAAGGTCTCTGTGGTACTTCGAGATGACATCCTCCAGCTAGACCATGCTTCCATTCATGGGGGTGGTTGATGATTCAACCATTGGTCCTTTCTTTATTCACTGATTTCTTTCGTCTAGAGATATTATGGCTCGTACTTCAAGGCTTCACCTCCCAATAATTAGTTATGGGAATTTTAACAATAATACATTTACATTGTCCACATGCCTTAGCATGGTAATCCTATTTTATGATTAATTACAAGATGAGGAAAATAGGGTTGTTACAATTCCCTCCCCCTTAAAGGAACATTGTCCTCTATGTTCTTTCTCAAAAACACTTGTCATGCCTTTCTCATTCACCTGTTTCAAAAATGTTGATCCTTCTTCCTCGGTCAGGTCCTTTTTCAGAAATTTAATATTAGTCACCCTATTTCAATAATTCTTGGACAAAAATCACGTTAATCATAGTCTTATGCAAAAACATTGCATAAAATCTCTAGGAAAATTTCATAATCTTAGCACAATAATTATCTGCGCAATGTGTGGATTTGTATCCACATGGTTGTTTTGTTATCTAGGCTCATTTTTTTTCCTTAACATACATATTGGGTGCATGATCCACATCAATATCTTAAAATAACTATCAAGGTTTCATCTTCCTTGTGGTCACTCACCCTCCAGGCCTAGGCTCAGGCATCCCCTTCTCTGCTATATAGTCCCTCGGGTGATCCATATTGCCTTGCCAAGGTTTTCTCACATAGGAAGAACTACCCATTGTGTGCATGATCCCAATGAATAGTTTATAAGAGCTATTAAGGTCTCCTCTTCCTTCCAGTCACTCACCCTCCAGGCTCAGGCTTAGTCAACCCCTTCTCTGCTATACAGTCCCTCAGGTGATCTATCTTGCCTTGCCAAGGTTTTCTTGCACAGGAAGAATTCTAGAGACTTTATCGAGTCTTACATTCGAGGTATCCCTCAGACTTTCTCTTCCAAGGAATCCCTCTGACTTGTGTTACCTCAACACAATATATTCTAGGTGATCATGGCTTACCATGTGGTTCTCATGGCTCAACAATAGCCATTTTTCATGCTTTTACAACTTGACACCTTCCAGCTCCATTTTTCATGCTTTTACAGCTTGACAGCCTTCCATCTCAGCTAAAGTTAGGGACGAAGGTTACTCTCCTTCTCATGGCACATAAATAGTTAGGGAGGAAGTTTACTCTCCTTCTCCTGACCCAATCATAGATAGGGATGAAGGTTACTCTCCTTATCCCGAGTCAGTCTCTATTTCATGTGATCGGATTATACTCTTTCTCAAATTTATCCCTTGAACTTGAGAGCTCAATTTCTCGTCTCTGCACTATTAGCAGATCTTTCTCTTTCACCTATATCACAGGTGTACAAAAATTCATGAGACATCATAAATTTTTAAATTCAAAAAAATTCTTGTAAATCTGTCATTTGCAGATTTCTAAATTCCACACTTTGTTTTCATATTTGTTCTACACATGAACCATATTCATAATTATGGGAATTTCCTTCCCATGGTGGTTTGGCTCAGTAGGAAATCAGTTTTCCTTATGGGCTTACAATGTTTCCATATCCAAGACCCCTTTGCTTCTTGCACTTTCAACTTCAATCAGCCAAACAAATTGTTAGTTTCCATATATATATATATATATATATATATATATATATATATATATATTCAAAACCATGCATACTAACATTTCATCAAATCTATATAAACATGAAAATGGAGTCCCATTCCTTGCCTATGCCTCATTTCAACATACCTAACCTTTCAAAACATAATTCAACATTTCAAAGGATTTAACAAATGTGCCAATATTCATGGCCACGTTCATACCCAACGCACTCTTGCATTGATTTCAAGTTTGTCACACTTTATGATAGGTTATTGGCCATGGTGTGTTGTGTTATCACATGAACTTGTCAGAGCCCTATGATTTGGTGGTTTATACCCGATTCTATGCCCATGCCCTATTTTTCTCTCTTTCGCTGGCCATGTCATTAAATTTTCCCCTTCAGCCAACAAAGTCATTTTTTTTTCCCTTTTCGCTTAGGCACTCATCTCCTATACCTCTGTCATTGATCCTTCTATTTTTTTGAACCCTTAGCCAGTCATCCAAGTTTTTATTTTATGCAAGCTGCAACCATGAGCACAAAGCGCAACACTTAGAGAGGCCTAATATGGACTCAAATCAAGTGAGCGAACAAGTTCAGTCTTCAGCAGAGGATATTCCATTCGAAGTTCATATTTGCGGCCCTCAGGTGATTGGGATCATAAAGTTCCACAAAGTTTCATGTCAGACAGAGTTCCAAAGTTGTGAGGTTAATGTTGATCTTTCACCACGTGCTGGGAAGGGCACGTGTCGAAAGATCAACATTTCGCGGTTTCGCGAGTTAGGAGAGTAAAAGGGCATAGTCGTGAGGAATTGCAAAGTGAGAACTCGTGACTTGATCTGGACCATCCGATTCAGAAGGGCATGTGGCAAAAAGATCATCATTTCACAGTTTCATGAGTCGAGAAAGTAAAAGGGCAGAGTCATGAGGACTCGTGAAGTGAGAACTTGCGACTTCATCTGGACCATTTGATTCAGAGGGATACGTGGTAGAAGATAAGAAAAATTGTGATTTCGTGAGTTAGAGGTTTTATCATGGATCAAGGCGCAAGTTCTCGAAACGTGAAATCGCGAAGCACCCTGGAATTGGGCCCGTGGTCATAGCCCAAGGTCATATGGAAAATGGGTCCAGGAGGAAAGGTTGGCGCCTATAGTGTAGAGCCGACCAAGGTGGAGTTTCGAGGAAGATATCGTAGTCGTCGGATGAAAAGAAGATCCAATTGTTCATCTAAGTCCATCGATTTCACAATATTGGGTATCGGGAGATTGTAGTCAAGTGATGTGAAGGCCCCTGAAACACGAAATCGCGATGCACCCAGAAATTGGGCCCATGGTCATGGCCCGAAATCGCATGCAATAAAATGCAGTGAAATAGAAGGTGGCACCAAGAGATTTGGGAGCACGAAGGAAAGTGTGTGGATTTCATGAGACCTGCACGAAAAGTCGAGGATGCCCGGGTGAGTTAAAGAACAAGACCATCATGGTTTCAAGGTGTCGGGTTGACTCGAAGGGCCACTAGTAGTGCATGGTATATCATTGGGCGTTAAGCCTCATCCTGATCCCAATGAAGTTAGTTAATGAAAAAAGGAGTGGTGTTTGAAACCTTGGCTCACTCCATAAATGGAAGATATGGAAGGTCCAGTCTTGGGGACTGAACCATCAGCCCGTGGTACTCCTGCGAGAAGATTTTCTTGCAAAACCCATGATGATATGAGCTTGCGTATGATAGAAGAATGTTTGCAGAGTCTGATAGAGTGGGCGCCGACTGGAAACTTTGAATACAGGGGCCCTATCAAGCTCCTAGTGGTTGCAACAATTATCATTATATTTATGCAGTTTTGATATTTTGTGAAGGTAGGAATGGTTGAGCTAGGCTCCCTGCTATTGTAATATTTTTATGAAGAACACTAGTTCTCTAGTTATGTATTTGTTTTTGCGACAACTTGGTTAATCTAATTCATCTTTCTTTCTCCATATTATTTTCCTCTGATATTGAAAGAGTTCATGAATGACTGATTCACATGGATTGTTGTGACTGTATTATGATGAATGTTTGATTATAATGTTGTTATAATTTCTTTCAGTTTCTTTGAGATTTGAATTCAAGAGGATATTGCATTTAAGTTTTTCCTCCTTAGGCTGTTGAAATACCTGAAGCCCACAACAAACTTCTAGACTCTCCTCACCAAAGTCTTCCCTCTATTTGCCCTTACTCCAACTTACTGACTAAAGTTGATTCCATACCTCAAATGCTTATGCATGCTAGTCCAATTTTCTGAGTTAGAAAATTATTATCATTAAGTCCTCTCCATTTGATCACCTAAAACTCATTTACATTTACTGCATCAACTGATGGGTACTGGGCTTGCCTTCCATGCAATCTAAAGGTGACTTCTAGTGCTAACATGTTGGAATTTAACCAACCTCTTCACCACATGGATTATTCATTTTCTTTCATTCTTACAGCAGGACTATGCTTCCATCTACAACATGATCACAAACCCAAATTAGTATACATGAGACTCAAACATTTCACATGCATGCCTTTAAGTATTCTTCCTTTATTCATAACCAGGGCGCCAACACTCATGGCCACCCAAATTTGGTTTTCTCTAACACCTATACAATGTAAGTATAAATGTTGGAAGGTCCTCATTCCTTAATGGGAAATCCATTGTTTGTCCTTTATGCAAACACGCATTTCCTTGAATCAATTCCATGCAACGTCCTATCTATAAGCACTTTTGTTTCCAATCATTCCTTGATTGGTCCACGTATTCATGACATATCAGTTCATGAATTCTTCCAAGGGTTACAATTAGTATTTATTATCACAAGTTCACACCTCCATCATTTAGGTTCTCCTTCCAGAATCATACCCTACTTGGGTACCCAAGGAATACATTTTCCTTTCAACATTTCATACATAACATTTAAGACCGTAAAACATTTTAGAAGGGATTCTTACCCAATCGCTTCATACCTTGTGCCACATAAGCATGAACATTTTTATACCTGTTTTGATTGTTAGCACCCCCTATGATATTCTCCCATTAGTGGTTCTCCATGGGGACTTTTAAAGTCCCTTCAACAATATTTCAACAAGAACCTTCTCATAGTCATCCTCTGATTGAGGTTGTTCATTATTGGAAACTTTCTTTCTCAACATTTCCAATCTATTTCTTTCTACACATGACATACATCATAAACAAATTAGTTGTCATGTAAATTAAAAATGCAAGTACCATAGCATTTAAATTAATAAAACATTTTCAGACATGTCCTAGCATAACTGTATGCACTTCATCACATTATCCTTAATGTTTTCATGAGTGAAATACCAACAATTATCAATTGTTTCTACAGTAATACAATCCTCATCACTATGGTGTCAAAACATTTACTTTCATCGACGTGCTAGCCTTCTCATCGCAGAGAAAAACATAATACACACCAAGAAAAGAATTGAGGGCTCTCCCCTTCTTCAAATTATTTCTACATTGCCTAGGACTTTTTAGCCCAGCTGAGTTATTTCTAAGGCCTCATTGTCTTTTATCTGCTTTTGCAATTTGCTCCTATTGGGATCTCCCTGCTCTTTTCCTTGAGTAGCCTTGGTTAGGCCTCACCCTAACCTTTTTGGAATACAACAACATGCTTTAATAGAAAACGTTTTTTTCATAATGGATCATGAACCTGTACATCCTTCACATTAGAATTCGGTTATCAGAATGGTAAATATTCATTTATTAGTCTTCTATTAATTACATGATGTTTTCCAAAATGTAATACAGGATTATGGTGTATATATATACATATATATAAGCTTGTGGCTCACTACTTAATTCTCAGTAGTCATTAAGGTTGTGACCTTGTTTTCCTGACAGAGTGTAATGATCCCAATCCAAATTCTTTCTTGGAATCACTAACTACTACTAATTTATTGAGTTTTTAAGTGTATACAAGATTCATCAACACATGGAGATCACAATATATTCAAGATGTAGAAGCACAAGCAAATATTTGACCTTTTTATTATGAGCAATGTAAGATCAATACAACAGATGGACGATCTGGCATAAACCTCAGATGGCCGTACAAGCAATAGATATGAGCTGCTACGAAATGCTCCCGACAATACAAAATGTGCCTCCAAAGGATGGATATACAATGAAGACTAAATCAAGAAGATCTGAGCCATACTAATGCTCAACCTCCAAGCTGGAAAGTGTCACGTCCTGCTAGAATGCTGAAGCCCTGAATAATTCTTCCCTGCTACCAAAAGTGTCCAATCATCCCGAGAAATATGCCAAATGATAGATCGAGCAACTGCAAGGAAAACCTAGATGTCCAAATTCCCAAATCCACTCTCGAAATCTGTAGATATGAATTCTCCACTGAATGGTGTGCCCTACTGGATGAATGAAACCCTAGCTAGTTTGACCCTAATGAAGGAGATCTTCAAATGATCTAAAACTCTCCAAGAATATAGATCGGGTGATGGTAAGAACAACTCAGATGCCCGAATCTCCAAGATCCCTCTCAATTGTTGTAGATCTGAAATCTCCACTGAATGGTGCACCCCACTCGATGACTGAAACCCTAGCAGGTTCGACCCTGATGAAGGAGGCCTCCAAATGCTCTAAAACTCTCCAAGAATATAGATCGGGCTATGAGAATCCCGTGGGAGAAGTTTCAGGCTCAGATCTCAAGCAGATCTCCCTAGATCTGATTTTTACTGAATCATAGGATGTCCCCTATGGCTCCGAGACGTCCCAATCTGCAGACAAATCTAGAATGATGATAACCCTCCAGAAAATCCCTCAAACTGATGGTCATGCCCCTGCAAACAAAACCCAACTGTCCGAATGGCTCTAGGCCCTCAGGATAAGCTGGATCAAACCTCGCTCGATAAACTGGCCCTGAGACTAGAATGGTGTGGAGGAGTCTTTCATCCCCGAGACCAAGCTGTGGAACAAGGTTAGTGGATATTTCACCACTGAGTTGCTCCCAAGGGTTTGTACAGCAAAACCCCCAAACTGAATGCTCAAGAGCAATAGAAAATGCTAATCCAAAACCAGAATGAATAATAGGTGCACCCCAACCTCTTACTTATACTTTTCCTT
>ML776663.1:2579004-2608351 GCA_009831015.1 Picea engelmannii
ATTCTATATAGGATACAATCTGGTTGTGGCCGAGTGTGGTGAGCCCATGGTACCACCAGTCATGGGCCTTGCCATCCAAGTACATAGTGGCAAACTTGATGGCCTCCATCTCTCTCATGGGGTTAAGCTGCAGGTAAGTATCCGGCTTCTGCACCCATGCTTGTGTTGTCATCTTAGCCGTACCATCAAAGTATGGAATCTCTATCTTCCCTGGCCTTCGCTCAAACTCAAAGTTGCCCCTGTGGTTCGTCCTAGGCTGGTTTCTGAACCTGAGTTGACAATACTGATATAGGGACATCTGTCTTTGAACTTTCATATCCAAGCTGTAGTATTCCCTGGTACTCCTGGCTAATTGTGCCACAAAATCTTCAACCTGTTCATGCTGCTCTTGCTCATCTGTAAATGTGGGCATGTATGGTCTGGGGTTAGCTCTGCTACCTGAGTGTTGGCCTAGCGGTTCATCTGTGAACACTAGCACGTATGGCCTATGATTGGTCCTGCTACCCATCTGCCCATGGAATGTTCCACCTCCAAGACTTCCTTCGGATCCTGGTGCTTTCTCCGGGTTATATCTGTCTTCCTCATGGGTTCCACCAGACCCTCCAGCCTCCTTTTTCCAATACGTATCAGGGTGTTTGCCTCGATGGGTAACTTGCATCAGAAGGTCAGTTATCCTCGTTTGGTTCTCATTCATCTTCTGTAGATTCTCATTAACTTTCTTCAAGGTTTCAGAGATTTCAGCCTGTCCCCTTCTACTGGTTTCATGATACTCATCCAACTGTCGGACCAATGTGCTTTCTGTGCGGTTCATGTTTTGTTGGAAATTATCAAATTTACTTACTAAGAGAGCCAAGACCTGAGGCTCATGGTCATCTCTTGACCCTTCTATTTCTACCTCTATTTCACTATTGTTTATCTTCCTTTGACCCATGGCAATTCCCCTGTACTTCTGCATGCACCGATCTCTCCACAGGTTTGGAGAATCAAGGCTCTGATACCACTGTAATGATCCCAAGCCAAATTCTTTCTTGGAATCACTAACTACTACTAATTTATTGAGTTTTTAAGTGTATACAAGATTCATCAACACATGGGGATCACAATATATTCAAGATGTAGAAGCACAAGTAAAGATCTGACCTTTTTATTATGAGCAATGTAAGATCAATACAATAGATGGCCGATCTGGCATAAACCTCAGATGGTCGTACAAGCAATAGATATGAGCTGCTACAAAGTGCTCCCGACAATACAAAATGAGCCTCCAAAGGCTGGATATACAATGAAGACTAAATCAAGCAGATCTGAGCCGTACTAATGCTCAACCTCCAAGATGGAAAGTGCCACGTCCTGCTAGAATGCTGAATCCCTGAATAATTCTGCCCTGCTACCAAAAGTGTCCAATCATCCCGAGAAATATGCCAAATGATAGATCGGGCAACTGCAAGGAAAACCCAGATGTCTAAATTCCCAAATCCACTCTCGAACTCCGTAGATCTGAATTCTCCACTGAATGGTGTGCCCCATTGGATGACTAAAACCCTAGCTGGTTTGACCCTGATGAAGAAGATCTCCAAATGATCTGAAACTCTCCAAGAATATAGATCGGGTGATGGTAAGAACAACCCAGATGCCCGAATCTCCAAGATCCCTCTCAATTGTTGTAGATCTGAAATCTCCACTAAATGGTGCACCCCACTGGATGACTGAAACCCTAGCAGGTTCGGCCCTGATGAAGGAGGCCTCCAAATGCTCTGAAAATATCCAAGAATATAGATCGGGCTATAAGAATCCCGTGGGAGAAGTTTCAGGTTCAGATCTCAAGCAGATCTCCCTAGATCTGAGTTTTACTGAATCATAGGATGTCCCCTATGGCTCCGAGACATCCCAATCTGCAGACAAATGTAGAATGATGATAACCCTCTAGAAAATACCTCAAACTGATGGCCATGCCCCTGCAAACAAAACCCAACTGTCCGAATGGCCCTAGGCCCTCAGGATAAGATGGATCGAACCTCCCTCGATAAACTGGCCCTGAGACTAGAATGGTGTGGAGGAGTCTTTGATCCCCGAGACCAAGCTGTGGAACAAGGTGAGTGGATATTTAACCACTGAGTTGCTCCCAAGGGTTTGTACAACAAAACCCCCAAAATGAATGCTCAAGAGCAATAGCAAATGCTAATCCAAAACCAGAATGAATAATAGGTGCACCCCAACCTCTTACTTATACTTTTCCTTCTAATTCTCTGTTGAGTTAGGTTAACTCCCAGGGTTAATATTTTATTCTTCTATTGAGTTATCTATTACTCCTTTATCCTTTTCCTTTCTTAAGTCAACTTAAAAATATAACTTTTAACTTCTTGACTTTCCCCCCCCTTCAGTGTGAGACTATGACCTAGTGGGGGTGCCCAGGCCACTGAGTCTCCTCCTCACCTCTCTAAGAGGTGGGGGACATTACACAGAGTCTTCACATAGTTCCTCCATAGGTAACTCCTTCAACATGCAACTCACTTATTTCATATCCATCACTATTTGTGATGGCCTCAACCTTGGGTTAGCTTCAACAGTTTACCAAATATCCCATAAGGAATATAAACATGCATCTTTGTCATGTACGCAAATTATGTATCCGTACATATTTTGGTTTTGTTAACTTACATCCATGATGAACTTAACCATGTTCATAATCCTAAACCTTCCTGTAGTGGTCATAGGTATGTTTCACGACCCACCTACATCTATACTTTTAAGGTCATTCAACTCAGGATTGTTCATAATCCTTCTCATGTGATTCTCAAAGGCATAATCATTTGCCTCTTATTATGACAACAGAGCATATTTGCTCATTTACCCTTTTTATCTAATTATATTAGTATTTCCTGAGGAAAGGGAATATATTCCCCCTCAAGCTATTATTTGGAACATAACTTTCATGACTCTTTGGAATGGATTCATCCATGCATCCATAGTATTCATTTATTCTGGACAAGAGGAATTCTTGATTTATATTTCATTCATCAGGGAAACCTAATTGTATATATAACTATACTCTTACATCATACATGTGCATCACTTGCACGTTAATATCATTCATACCTAACTGGTATTAATATTAGGCTTCATATTAGGAAGATCCACAATGCATTAAACCCATGCACTCAAGCATAATTAAACACATATAAGTATTCATCATGCTAGCTTATTGCTTGCACTTTTTCCATGTCATTCACACACATGGACATATCATGATTCTATATCATTTGTCCAAGGATCTTCCAATCATCCTTACGATCATGTATACACATTCACGTATAAGTAGGTGCATCTCTTGCACCTTTTTGCCTCATGTATTCACTTGATAGTTTAATTTCATCATTGGTGTCCCTTAGTTTGAGATTTTAGCCACTTACAAGACTAATCTCAGAATCATATCTCATATTGATGTTTCCTTATCTTATGAAAATAACCAACCAGGGTCACTTTCCTCTTTATCCGACAACTTCTAGCAAGAAAACCTTCTTGCCTCAATGTCCATAGGGTTTTTCCCATCTCACTTTTCTCTATTCATGAGGAGTTATATACTTTGATTTTTATTTAAAGCAGTAAATATAACTGCCAAGGATCCTACTTGATCCTATCAAATTCCTTTAAGCCCAAAAAGGTAATAACCATTATATAATCCACCATCATCAGTGCCTGAAGTTCTAACTTCCCATGTTTAGAAGCAGTGTTACGAACACCAGGTCATCCGTCCTTCGAGCTTGAGCTGCCCTTGACGGAACCCTGCCACCTTCAGCTATCCACATTCAAGTATTATTATAAATGTTAATTATCATATTCCTACTTTGGTAAAAGTAGTTATCACTTTGACAAAGGGCTAAAGAAATTCTTCTGCTGAAATTCAAAAAAAATTCCCAAAATCACAGGTTCAATCTGCAGTCCTTCTCCTCAAGGAGTAAATGCAGATAAAAATACCTCCTTATGTGACTTGTACATGATCCCAAGAAGGGAAAGTGTTGTAACCATGCTCCGATACCAATTTGTAATACACCCACGATGGGGCATACAAATTCTCACTTTTCTTAAAGGACTGATTCTCCATTCGTGGTTTCTAATTTGGAAGGTTAGGGAACTAGTCCAACTTCCCAGTCAAGGATCTTTGATTTTGGAGCCAAAAGAATCTCTGAGACCTTGATGGTCTCATTCTGTAATGAAACATAGACCTTTTCAACTTCCTGGTGCAGGTCTAAAGGTACCTACGACCCTCCTCTTTGCGCCTGCGAAATCTCAGATTTTGAGCGCTAGCTCCTTTTCTAATAAGACCCTTCCTTGATATGAACATGGGTGATGGCCTTACATAACCACGCAATTGTGGGCGTGGCAAGGGGTGGTTTGAATCCGAACTACTTTTCACCCCACAATACACCTTCAACCTCCACGTGTCCTTTATCCAAAACCGTGGTCTAGGTTGTGTCCCACCCTCAACTTTTTAAAGTCCATACACCTTTGGTCCCTGCAATACGATAGGACCATTGATATCACGAACTTGACGGTGCTTCTGAACTTGACGACTCAGATCTATCCTTTCTGAATCTATGGATCAGATCTAACCTTTCTAAATCAATGACTGTGATTTATTTTGTGATTCGGGTTTCAGGAGTTTCAACTCTCAACCCTTACTTTCTCTCGTAGTGACAGATCTCCTGCCACATTTCCTCTTTAACCAATGATGTTGATCGCTTTTCAATTCCAGACTTTGAGAGTCTCAAGTCTCAACTTTTCATTTCGATCGACGTATGCGGTTTTTTTTCGTGTGTCCACTTGAATTGGACGATCGAGGCTTACTTTGGGTCTTTACCTGAAATCCAGAGATTCATGCCACATCTTCCTTAATCTGGTGTCTATGGATTACTTTGGGACTTTACTTGGAGTCCATAGATTTACGCCATGTCTCTTCTAGTTCAGACGGTCCAGATTCACTTTGGGTCTTCGGAGTTTGACAATCTCAATTCTCAACTGAAACCCCAGTGCAATTCATCTGGAGACATCGATCTATTGACACATACCTCTCTTGATGATAAATGACCAAGACCTACTTCGGGTATTTATCACTTTTCAACCAATATCGGATCAACGACCTTCAACCCCCTTCTCGATCAACGATTGAGATTCCACTTCGGGACTCCGATGCTCTCACCCTCTACTTTCGTTCAGAGTATTCTGTACTCAGAGTGATAGATCTGGCACCACGCATCCACCTTAAATCGACAGCTTTCATTCTATTCAAGACTTCAGACTTCAGACATCTCAAACTGCAAATCCTCCTTGCTTCGTTTCCTTTGGAACATTCTATCCGGAGTTAGCGATCTGTTGACATGTGTCCACCTTTAGATCGACGACTCCCAACTGCTTTGGTTGTTTGGGCTTTGATGATTTCAAACTCTTATCCATCATGTTCTTCTTCATTGTTTTCACCCAGAGTTCATGATTGGTCGCCACATGCCCTCAGGATTTGACGGTCCATATTCTCTTCGGTTCTTCGTGTTTCTTTCACCCAAGAACAATAGATCTCTACCACATGTCCATTTTGATCTGACGGATGAGATTCACTTTGAGTCTCCTTCTGTCCGAGATTCAAGAGTTTCAACTCCCGACTGAAACTCTTGAAGTGATTTCTCTGGAGTTACTGGTCTACTGACACATGTCTCCTAGTGATCAATGGTCAGTATCTACTTCGGGTCTTTGATGATTTTTCTCTCTCATTGACCACAACCTCTTGCTAAGGAGTTGTAGATCTTGTGCCACTTGTCCCTCTCGGTGATGAACAGTCCCAATACACTTCAGGACTTTGGGACCTTGTCCAGTCAACCCTTCCATGCACACAAATGTTAAAAAGCATGCACTTTACCTGAGATCGGATGACTAATGTCCCTTTATGCTCAAATCCAATGGTTAGAAACTGTTCCTTCCTAACACTTCTCCTATGCTTCCCTAGATTTTGATCTAATGGTCCAGGCTTCTCCCCGTAACCAATATGACGACTATTGTCACTCCTCCTCCTGATATTTTGACTTCTTCCGACTTGGAATATTTTGGTAGATGTTCAAAGGCCTCAACCTTCATTCCTCTTGTGAGTCTGGCTATCTTGGGTCCCATCTTCGCTCTTGAAAACATTATCTCTTCTGAGACTTTTTGTTCTCTCAGACCATTACCGAGGGTCTCTGTTACTCCACATATTTTTGAAAGGGCTCACGACCACCCATCTCACAACTATTCAAGGTCTGGTGTTCATGATCCAACCAATACCAAGGTGTCTTCCGATCGACAGTTCATAGAAATTGCGGGGCGCCAATGTGCATGCTCTTTATCAGAGAGCTCAACCTACACAATCTAGAAAGTGCTCACTCTACTCTGGTTTGATCCTAGCCATTGATATTCCATCCCCAATGAGATCAATGACATCAGTTGATTGCGGGCTGTGAACTAGCAAGTTCGCTAAATTCACCTTCGCACTCCGCAATGATTCCCAACCGTCGATTAAATCGAGCGGTTGGTGTTTGATTCGGTAACTCCAGTGAGTATTTGAGCCGATCTGACGACCGGGATGGCCTATCCTCCCATTAAATGAATCACATCCATATCTTCTATCATATTATCGTCTACCTCCTAGATTTAATGGTCGGGACGGTTCTCGAGAATCCTCAGATCTAAGGATCAGAGTTAAATTTGGGACTTCGGTGATTTTACCTCCCTTACGAAGAAATCGCTCAGTTCACCAAACTCGCAAAGTCCAAATGACTCCAAGGGTTAACTCCCACACTCTTTCCCATATCCAATGATCGCAACAGACCGTGGCTTCTTCCAAACAGATTTCGTCTATTCGTCTTCCAAAAAAGGGACCATCCCTTTCGATACTTTAACCTCGTTTTTCTCCCTAAGCTTCGTTAGCTATGAGAGGCTTAAGAGCTTTGCGCTCTTTCTCTTGAACTTAACACTTGGAAGAATCCTTCCGCACACCCCTTACGCTCATTCATTAATTCTAGAACTTAAGTGGTTCTCGGTCTCTACCTGCCTAGTAGAGAGCATGTGCATACGTGCACTATCTCTCATGAGCTTTAACAAACTCCCTCTTCCAAGGGACTTATAATGACTAGGAGTGTTGACATGTGTACGTGAAACTGTGCCCAAGGTTGACGAATTCACCGTTCGTGGATCTAGCTTAAGCCACCATAGGGCACAAGAATTTACGAATACAAAACATATCTAATATATACTTGCTTAGATACACAATTTAAACGAGAATAAAGATATACAGTATAACCATTAATAAAACATACACATCCTTGGGTCCTTCACAATATATCCCTTTTCATTACATAATTACAGCTTAATTTCATAGGGTATGAGAAAACTTATCTATTACAAGTTGCATCCAACCAACTGACTGTGGGTGTGCACATTTCCACCCAACCATAGGCTTATAGGCATTCATTCTTAGAACTCTGTCTACCCCCGTGCCAAGCCATGATATCACTAGGGAATTTACGCCATCTCTCAGAGAAAATCTCTCTGTCGCAACAACCCTGCGAGGTTTATCAGATGCTTCCTCAACATCAAGCTTACATTTGGGTCTTGCAGGCCATGTTCTTGGCACTTTATTTGGGTTCAAACATATCCCTTATGAGATTGTGCTCTTGTTCCCCCCATGTCTCTTATCTTACTGTCTCTGTATGTATCTTACCTTCCCTTCTTTGGAAGGTTTCCGACCTGTCTTGTTCCTTCTATCAGAAGGAAGCTCGGGTCTGCAGGTCTCTGTGGTACTTTGAGCTGACATCCTACAACTAGTGCATGCTTCCATTCATGGGGGTGGTTGATGATTCAACCACTGGCCCTTTCTTTATTAACTGATTTCTTTCCTCTAGATATATCATGGCTCGTACTTCAAGGCTTCACCCCCCAACAACTAGTTATGGGTAGTTTAACAATAATACATTTACATTGTCCACATGCCTTAGCATGGTAATCATATTTTATGATTAATTACAATATGGGGGAAACAGGGGTGTTATAGTTGGAGTCAACACTCCACTCAATTGACCTTGTGAGAGACTAAGGGATTCTAAGTAATAAGGACTCTGCCTTATTTCACACTCCTTATAAATATTCATGAGTGACTATCTCAGTTGTCCCTCATGACATCGTGGACCTTTCAAAATAGGTAATCGTTAAACTACAATTGAGAACATAGTGGGAGTGCTAGTAGGCTATGACACGGATGTTTCCACACCTCTCCCTCAATTTTTGGATTCTTTGCATGGCCCCTCTACTCCTTATGTGAGTCAGATTAGCAAGCATCGTCAAGCCTACATCCACTGACAAAAACAATGTCAATAATTCCATATACATAAATCATACTATATCAATCATACAACATATGTGCATGAAATGAAATACTCAATAGATAAAATCCACTTCTCGACTCAATCGAGAGTCCAAGGCAATCCATGGATTCCATCAACATCCTTAACCTGTCATGTGTATTGCACACTCAGGATGACTCGTCAAAAGCATCTATCAATATGTATACATCAATAAGCCATAACCCCTCAACATCATCATATATAACTTATAATCTGAACAAAATCACATAGTACCATACCTAGATCACTTGCAAGCAAGTGTCCTCAAAGAATAAGTCAATAATAGTGTGATCAATAGAGAGCGATGTTACAAAATACTAAATGACCCCAGTGTATGTGGTGATGGAAGTAATTTCCAAGTGTTTCCAAGAAATATAGTATCAGGAAATGCATAGAGAAGAACTAGCCAAGACTCGAGAGATAAACCATGTGAAATGTTGAGTGATAGGGAGAAACCGACTTCACCTCTGTTTTCAAAAATTGAGAAACCTCGAACCCATTGCAAGGTACCTTCCTATGAGAGTTGTTGTAACTAATTTACTTTACATTTAGGATGCCATGTGAAGGAAAAGATGTGTGTATGTGTGGTTGTTCTAGACCACATGTTTCCAGTTTGTCTGAACAAGGAGTAATGGCATGGCTAAATTGTTATCTTTGTGAAATTCTACTCTAACTTAGCTAAACTCTATCTCGTTAAGTTTGAAATCTTTTAATAGTTTAAGGAAAAAATCCTTTCATTTCCATAGTTAATCATCCTACATTTGTTTCTAAAATTATCCATCGAGTGTTAAACGTAATATGAAGCCTTGCAAAGCTATAACCCATACTTCGAATGGAAAATAAGGACCTTAAGGAAAATATTATGTTTTTAAAGTAAAAAAATTATCCTAGTAGTCTTTTAGAAAACTCCTTAGAGGCATTTGAAATGTCCTGATATAGCTAAGTTTCTAAGACTAAGTTCTTGTTAAACAATGATATTATAATATGAGAAAAATGACATTGATTATATATAGTGATATATCTTTGACAAACCAATTAAAATATTTTGAACATATAGAAATGCTTGGATGTGCAATCATTTTCAGTCCTTAGAAAGATTTGGATCTGAAATATTGCATTAGTTAGTGTTAGAGGAAGTACAAAATAATGATTTTAATAGTATATGATGTTTTTAGTCAGGAACAATTTGACGACAATATAAAAAACCTAAAGATAAAGGAGTTTGATTCATGTTGTCAAAATTATAATGTTACTAAGGATTTAATATCTTGATTTTTTTTTTGTATTAGTATTTGGGGTATTTTATAGGAAGTTAATGGTGCAATGTAGCATGGAAGACACATCACATTTCATTTATGAGGAATTTGATGGTCGGAGGGATAGAGAAACCACTCCAGATTTGGTGGCCACTGTTACAATCATGAATGGAGATAATGAAAGGCTTATGAGAGCTCAGTATTAGTAGCCAGAGATGAATGAAGTGATACTACAAATATTGTCTGAAATTCAAAAGAATATGTAACAAGGCACGAGCAATGCATGATTGTAGTAATCAGAGAGGTTGAAAACCACTTCATATGCCGAGAAGCATATATTGTCTCACAATGATGTGGGAAAGCGTTCTTCCAAGAAAAGGAATCGAAATGTTAAGATTAAAGTTGGTGGAGTATTTCCACAGAGTCATCCAGTAGGAAGATTTATTCTAAAGAGTTTTCCAACAATGACACTAGAATGAGTTTTCCAAGGAAAAAAAAGATACACTCACAGATTTCTTTGACTAAAGAGTTCAAGAACGATAAACAACCTACCTTCGATGGAGAAACCAAGAAGGGATAAGAATTCTAATGTTGGTTTGTTGGGTTTGAAGAAGTATTTTCATGTACATAATTATTTTGAAAACACCAAGGCATGGATTTTCATCTTCAACCTGAATGGAGGAGATTCTATATGGTGTGAAAATATCAAGGAGCTCAAGGGATTGAAGGAAAGAAAATTAATATGGAAGTATTTTGAGAAGTACATCATAAATGCATACCTATAAGAAAAGTACTATGATGGAAAAATCAAAGAATTCCATGAGAACAAGTTGGGTCAACTTAGCATGGATGCATATTCCAAGAGATTTATGGAGTCGTTTGGGTGTCTCCCTTGCCTCAAGGATGAGAAATAAAGAGTTCAGTTTTTTCTGAATGGATTTCTAGAGTCCTTCCATGATAGAAATGAATTTGATAAGCCAAAGACATTGGAGATCACTATAAGGAAGGACAAGTGTTGTTATGATCAATACACACATAAGGCAAAGACTTCTAAGGATAGGAAGAGGAGAGATAAGAGTGGGTCTCAAAAAAAGGGATTCATATCATTCCCATATAAGAATTTGAAGAAGGGTGCAAAATTTGGTTAGCGAAGAAGAAGTGGGCATCAATAAAAATTTCCATCTCAGAGTGGAAATAGGCCAGCAGAGAAGGAAATATAAAAAGAAGAGGACTCTAAGAAATGAAATTTGTGTAATATCTCCTACTACTATCAAATTTGTTTTAAAAAACATTCTTCGTTAATGATTGTACACTTGTATGTCTATGCTTCAGATATAAAATATTAATATTAATTGCTTAAGATTATTGAATATACTTGTCTAATTGTCATGGTGGTTCCATGACAGAACATGGATTCAAATACATCCATAATATATACATTGGTTTTATCATCTTATTGATGGTTATATATTCGCATGGTCCTCTGTTTGTCGCAGGTAACACCATTCTCTTTACTTACACTTTCATTACATATTCATTCATACAGTAATACTATAATGCACTTATTTCCAGTGATCAATCTTCATTATGTGCGGGTCGTTATGGATCTAGGAACTTGGTGGGCCCTCCTATCCCTAATGGTAAAATATATAACTCTTTTTGGTAATATGATCCATAAGTATTATGTGTTTTAGAACATGGTCTAGAATCCATTGACTAGTTATCAATATGGTTAACAATCCAAGATTAAAGGTTCTTAATCATATCAAAGTATGGGTATTAATATACATCCTCATTCTTAATATATATATATGTGTGTGTGTGTGTGTTTGTGTGTCACAGGACATATGGGGACCCGAATTTTAATAATTTTTAATTTACCAATTTAGATCTAGTTTTATGAACACAATTGTAAATAAAGCTTTGTAAAATTTATAATTCATCAAAAATATAGTTCTTTATTTGAATGGACTATGAAATTAAACTAAACCAAATTATTCCATAATCCTATATATCCATAAATATGTGTACTCTCAATGCAAAATAAAAAATTCTAGAATGTATGTCACTTGTTTAAAGAAATCGTAATGGTATGTCATCTTGAATTATTCATTTATGATCGAATTTTGACATTTTCCATTTTCTAACTTTTTTTTTTCCTTGATTGCATCTATATTAACTTTATGCGCACTACACATACCAAATGACTATATTGACAACTTATGACATCTAACTGGTAGTCTTGAAAGTGAACATGACTATCGATTTGATGGGTTTCTTGAAAAACAATAGCCTTTCAATACGATGGATCCTCTTTCATATATAAAACCATTATCATAAAAATCTTTTGATAACCTTGTCTTTCCTTCTATGCATTGCATCAAATAATATTTCATGTTTTTAGTGTTGTCTATAGGTGAAACCATGACAAAGACATCTCCTACAAATAATTCAATATGTTCCAAAAGTAGTTATTGTTAGATTAACACACATGCATGTGCCATTAAACTCATCTACTATATATAAATTTTATATATCCAACTTACAAGTACATCTACAAGTTGTTTAAATATTTAACAAATATATTTTCAAACAATTGAAACATAAATTACCTTCTCTAACAAGATCAAAAACTCTATGGCCATAAAGTGACACTATAGTTTCATTTGATTCCATATCCTATGAGCTTGCAAGTGGAATTTTCTATCTTATATTAAGTTCGGTATGTATCCAAGATTTAACATATTCCACATTTTCGTTTTCTCAAATCTCTATTAATTTTGTGTCCTCTATGCAAACTAGAAAATAAACAAGATTCATTTATTCTATTAAATGAAAACACCGTTTGATAGTGATTTGTTTTAACTGAATGTACTTTTTTCATCCCATGTATTGTACTGGCCTCATATGGGATAGATACATTTACATCTTGGTTTCGAACATACCCAAAAAATCTGCACAAGAGAAGAACTTGTTAACTTGAAATATATCAAGAACGTGATTGAATATCATATAAATTTGAACATGTGAATAAAAATATCATGTTTACATGTGTAGCATATATATACACACCCTGCGCACATCCCTTGAAATATTATTTTCATGGATTAGCGTCAGTTTTCACCATTCAACAACTTGATAAATGGATTCAAATCGATTGGCATGAGGGTTCATCTAATATCGTCGAAATGTTTTTTTTACACATGCCCCTGGATTGTCGTGCTCTCCTTTTCCATGACCAGTATCAAAGAAATTCCAACAAAGTGTAATGTTTTATTTCTTGTTAAGATGACACAACCAATTGAATGATCATGAAGATTTGAGCTGACCCACACATCCATCTAACCATATCCAATGTCGATCCAATTTGATCCCATATTCTTTCAATGAATAATAAAATGTATCAAAACAATGTTGTACATAATGTGTATCGTGTGCTCGATCATCACTTATATAAAAGTGATATTCTTTAATAACATGCCGATTTTCATTGGCGGTTTCTATGTTATCAACACTATGTTGAGCATGTGTATACAGAACATGGAAAAATATAGTGACTTGATCAGAATGATAATATCCACTATGTATTTATTTTTCTGCAGTGAATGTGTAATTCTCTTCAAAATCAACTACAAACAACATTGTCCATCATGGAAACACTTCATGGGATTTTTTGAATTGTAGGTATTGGCATCAAGCTCTATGTGAATGATTTGTGTATTTATAAATTTCTTCCTCAAACTTCTTCAAAAACTCTATCACATTGATTTTATTTACCTTCAAATCAATCCTTTTGGAAATAACATTTGAAGAATGTGGAGTTGTCCTGTTGATATATTCATATCTCTTCCAATTGAATGTTATATTAGAAAAGGATTAATCATTCATATCAATAGGATACTTTGAGTGAAACAAACTTATATTTACACAATGATCACATTTCTTTCCACCAACACATTTGTTTTGGTAAAATAATTCATCACCTTCTCTTTCACATAGAATTTCAGATAGAAAAGAACGAAATGTGGAAGGAGGATGTGAACTTGGCCATAAAGTTTTACCAAAATCAAGAAACGTGTTGTAATATAAGTCAAATTACACATGATAATGACAAAAACGAGTGTCACAAATAGTGATGGGTCTAACAAACGATGGTTTTTGTTGCACAAATGTATTGATGGAAATTTTAACTTTTTTTTTCTCTTCTTTGAGCTTATTGACCAATTTTATTTGTGTCATTGGCAATATATGTTTTGGATGTTCTTCATATTTTTTTCATGCTATTCTTATTCGCAACACATCTCTTGTATGTGGTGAAACATGAGATTTTGTCAACTAAAAATTATGGACCAATTATTTAACATTTTCTACAAGTCTATCTTTGTAGGGTTGTCTAAAAATAATTGTCCAAAATTCAAATTCAACATTTGGATCTATTTGCATTCAAAATTTTATATGTTTGTACAATGTTTTTCTTGAGGTTCCCATCGATTTTTCCATGTGTTGTGTCAAACAATCTTTTATATTGCTAGATGAAACAACTAATGTTTGTATCACTCTACGTGCAACACCGACATGTTTTTTTCGAGATTTTCCAAAAGATTTTAATACACTAGGCATATTGTCAAAGACATTTTGTTTCACATTTGTATCTTTTGTCAAATTTTGAATACCCAATAATTATGTAGCTTCTTTTAACTTTCTTGACTTTATTGGATAGAGTAAAAGTTGATCTTGTATTGCTACTGATTTACCTTTGAAAAAAGTATTATACATATTCTTAACAGGATATCTTATATAATCCTTAGATTCTTTCTTCACAAATTTGTGAGTATCAAAATTTTCTAATATTTCATCATCAATGTTGATATATTCTCCTACATATTTCAATTTAAAATTTATATTAAAAAACAAAACACAAACATAAATTTACTAAACTATATACAAGTATTCATCTTATATTATCTAGATATATGTAGATACCTATAGGTTATTCGAATGCTTCTTCAATTTCGTCTTCAATGACTTCATCAATGTTATGAGGCAAATCTATTTATGTTTTTTGAAAAATATCAAATCCAAATTACAATCAATTATATTTTAGACAATAATTTAAATAAATAAATTCTATACTCTTAATATAGACAATATGTACATGCATACTTGGTTGGACTTCTTCTTGTTGAAAAAATCTATTTACATCATCATTGTTTCTTTCTTCAATATTTTCATGTTCTCGTTTCTTTCTCCAATAATGTTGTTTCCTTTGTTCGTTATGGCAAGTTTCATCTCGAGTGCGATCAAATTTTCTCTTGAAATCACTTTTTTTCCCATGAGTATAGTTATCTGTAAAATATTTTAAAAAATTCAACATTTCAGAATAGTTTAAAAAAAACTTCATTGTCACAAAAATTATTCAAAAACAATATTAAGAATTTTATAAGAAATGTTTAAAAAAACCTACTCTAAAAAAAAATCTCTTTTGATATAATAAGAAATTTCTTATGAAAGCCTTCACCTTGAAAATAATGCTCAAGTCTTCACCGTGAAAAAATGTTCAACAAATCCTTCACCTTAAAAATAATGTTCAAGTAAGTTTTCACCTTGAAAAAATGTTCAACAAAGCCTTCAATATATAAATTGTTATTCCCATAAAAAATTAAACTTCAATTTTTTTTTCCATTCAGAATGTCAACCACCTTGTTCAAAACAACAAAAAAAATAATCCAAGTAGGGAAAAATATGATTCCAACTTTTAGTTATGGGATCCACATATGAAAAACTATGAAATGAGTAAGTGAAATTTTATAAAATTGGTTCAGCCGAAAGCGTATTTATAGGATTTGGCACCAACTGAAATGAAACGATGCATCCCTTATTTTTTTCCCAGCTGAAGGAATTCTATCACCAGCCTTTCGGCCAGAAAAACCACTCTTCGACCTGAAAGTGAGGAATCCATTTATTTTTAACAAATTCCGTTAAAAAATATGTTTCAGTCGAATAAAATATTTTTTGGCCAAAAGATCGTTTCGACCGAAAACCTGCATATTGGGTTGTTTGCGGGAACCTAAGAATTCCATCGAGCTTAATTGAACTTTGGAGGTTGTGAACTCCTGCAAATTCTCAGAAATTAGTTTCGGAATTGTTGCCAACATTTGAAAATTTGAATCTGCTTTCATTGGATATAATTTGTTTTCATTTCCATTGTTTTTATCTAATTTAATTTAATTTTATAAAAAAATGATTGCATAATATTTTCAGGTGACTTTATTATTCATGGAAATGGAATATCCATATCTCTAAAAATACACATTGAAAAATTATGGAAAATTTATATTCAAAATCCTTAAATTGTTCTCTTCAAAAGGGTATTTTTATATTTAACTTTTAAGTAAAAATTAAGATTGATAAAAGGTGGAGGAAAACATTTGTTTAAAATATGAAACTTTTTTAGCTTGGTCAACTTAAAAAAATTCTAGAAATTGTAATGTTCATCCGTTAGATTCAAAGCTATAGTCATAAGAAAATAGAGTCTCTATAGATTGTTGCAGTACATTTCATTTGTCAAAAACAAAAGTTTAATGATAGATACAGTTTTGGGGGAAAACATAACTCATTATCATTCCTTTCATTTTTAAGGAACATACTATCAAACAATTGCCAAATTGACATATCAAATCTCAATAAAAAAAAATTAAAAAATAATCAGTAGAAAGCCAAAAAAATTATTCACAAGTTTTGTTTTATTGTAAAGTGAAATTCTAAATAAAAAAATACTTTTGTTTACCAGAAGTTGAAGAACTTGTGAAAATATAGTTTTTTTCTCATAAAACAAGCAAAATGGACACCCATCTTCATGATTTTACCCAAGCTCCCATTCATGTGGTACATATATAGTGAGAAATTGGTGGTTGAAGCCTCTACATTGTATTGTTTGAGGATGATAATGCATATAATCTCTCCTCTTTGACTAAGTACATGCATATATTAGTGAGTTGGAAGATCAGTTGATTTGGTCTTTTTTATTTATGGAAAGTTGTTATCCAAATGTTAATTTTGATTGTATCAAATCTCTAGGGTTGCTAAATCTCTATTGTAGAGAATCTATTTAATAATGAGAATGGTGAGCCATGCCCCATAAGTATTTGAGTGTTCTTCTTCATGTTTGTCTCTACCTATCAGATTCACACTAGATCTAAGGAGGTTCATAATAATTTTCATTGAGTGGAGATAAAATAGATGATTGATTGAGATAGATAGTGGAAGATATGGATTCAAGGAGCCCAGGTCTCTAGAAATTGGATAAAATAGCCAAAGACAAGATTCAATAAGGGTTTCAAAGGAACAAACCCTAGTGGTTGTAGTTAGGAGGTGAATTTGAGTTTTTGTTTTTAATTTGAGCGAATTTTCTATTTTATTTTCTCTACAATTAAATAATGTTCATTTTTTTTAATGTTTTTGGCATAAATATGGAAGTTGTTTTGTTTGTCTGTAAAGTATTTTTTTATATTAAAAGCATAAATTTAGGGTACAGATGAAAGTTAAATGAGATTAAAAAAAGGGGGGGTGATTGAGGATTAAGAAAAAAGGGACAAAGGTATTTTGTTTTTGGAGAAATACGGAAATAATCATCACACATTTTATTTATTGATTTTTACTGGCTTCCATAAGTAATCTAGGTAAACCACAATGACCAACTCTTCACTATGGGTTTTGATCTTTGAGGATGAAAACCTTTCTTCAAGTGTATGAATGTTGGGAACCAATGGAGAATGGCTACTCAGATTCAGATCAAGCAACTTTGCAAGCCATGACTAATGGAAAAATAAATTAGCTACAAAAATTGAGGAAAAGGGAGAACATGCAAAGTTTTTTATCTAGAGTTTAGTGGATGAATCGATTTTTCCAAATATAACAGGAGTATCTATTGCAAAGTAAGCTTGGGATATCATGGAATTAACATATCAGGTTAATGAGAAAGTGAATACTATGAAGATTCAAACCCTAAAGAGAGAGTTCGAAACATTGAAAATGAAGGAGGCAAAGAACATTGACTAGTTCATGACCATAGTGATGGGAGTTGTGAATCAACTCAAGATTCATGGAGAGAGGATTGAAGATAAAAAAATGTTGACAAAGTTCTCAAAATACTACCAAAAATATTTGAAATGCTTTCCATTTCAATAGAAGAATCCAATGACCTATCCAAATTCACAATAAAAGAACTTATGGGTTCTCTTATGTCCCATGAATCAAGAATCAACATGGAAGAGGAATCCTTAGAAAATACCTTCAAGACTTAGTCATTCATTAGTAGAGGTAGAAGTAGACGTCAACGATGTAGAGGTAAGCATAAAGAAGAAGGAAGAACAACACCCTAATAGTCAGAAAAATAAAATTATCCTAAACACTCTCAGAATCAAAGGGGGAGAGGCAGAGTATGGATAGACAAATCCAAGGTCCAATCTTACTACTTCAAAAAATATGGTGACTATGAAAGTGAATGCATAAAGAAACAATCATATTTGAATAAGTGTAGATCTAATATCTCCAACATTAAATAAGGGAAATGTGAGACAATGTTCATTTCATGTCAAATCACTAAAGAATATCACAATAAGGATCTTTAGTTGTTGGAGAGTGGCTACAACAATCATATAACAGGCAACAAAACATTGTTTTCTAGCATTGGTAGTTCTATTCAATATGGAATTAATTTAGGAGATAATTATCAAGTCAAGGACTTAGGAAAAGGTGTTGTGTGAGTCTTAACCAAGAAAAATGAGAATAAAATCATTCTATATGTCTTCTATGTACCCAATATTACACATAATCTAATAATTATAGGACAATTGATTCACAATGGTTATGATGTCAAATTCAAGGACTCCACATGCACTATCTTAGATAAGCCACCTAGTAGAAGACTTATTGCAAAGGTTCAAATGACCAAGAATGTAATGTTTGCATTGAATCTGAGAAGTGTAAATATGTCACAACCATATGAACAAGATGTATTAAGCATGTATGATACTTGGTTGTGGAATCTTAGGTATGGTCACCTACCTTATAGGAGTCTTAGTCTCCTATAAAAATAATCAATGGCTAAGGGACTACCTATATTCAATGAACAAATCAACTCTTGTGAAAGCTACATTATTGGAAAAAATCAAAGAGATAGTTTTCCAACAACCTCCTACAGATGAAAAAAGCATATAGAACTAGTTCACACAAATCTATGTGGACCCATGAAAAATCAGTCCATTGGTGGAAGATTTTATTTTCCAATGTCCATTAATGATTTTAGCAAGAAATTTTGGGTATAATTCCTCTAAACGAAAATATGATACATTCACAAATTTCAAAGAATTTAAACATGTAGTAAAAAAAAAGAGTGGGAAATATGTCAAAGTACTAAGTTCAGATGGAGGAGGAGGGTATGATTCAAAGAAATTCACAATTTTTTGTAGACAATAGGGAATTAAAAGGTAGTTCACGACCATTATATACTTTGCAACATAATGGAGTAGTTGAAAGAAAGAATCAAACCATAATGAACATGGCAAGGAGTGTGATCAAGGCTAAACACGTGTCTAATGATTTTTTGGTTGAAGTTGTTGCTTTTTCAATCCACATACTGAATATATCTCCAACAAAAAGTGTTAAAGATAAAGTTCCTCAACAAGCATGGAGTGGCATGAAGGCAAACTTCTCTCACTTCATAATTTTTGGTTCTATATCATATTCACATGTCCCAGAAGAGATAAGAAGGAAACATGAAAACGTGAGTGAAGAGTGAATTTTCATTGGGTACCGTGAATAGTCCAAAGCCTGTAGTCTATATAATCTAGTCACCAATAAATTTGTAGTATAGATGTACAATTCTTGGAGGAAAAATATTGGAGTGACCAATAAATTGAAACAATGGATAGTAAAAATCCATTACTCCAAATAGATGAACATGTGGAAAGCTTAGTATAATGAAAGTACCTCCACAAAGACAACTAAGGTTATAGGTGAAAAGACAAGAAGAACATATTGAAAATTGTTCTTCTTCCAGTAGTGAGACAATAACTTTTGTACTTGAAATTAATTAACAAGGAGCTTGAGGGAAATCTATGAGTAGTTGGGTGACATGCAGGATCAACAACCTCACTTTGCCTTATTATTCTATCAACCTACTTATTTTCAAGAGGCAGTGAAAGAAAAACATTTGGTATCGACCATGAATGAAAAGATTGAAGCTATTGTGTAACATCCCACCATTATGACAACCAAACGATGTACAACAGGTCCAAATTTGTTTTTTTAGCCGTTTTAGGAAAATTTAAACATCATTAACACATCAATCACATTAATTCAAACACTGATATCATTAATTCTGAAGTGCAAGGAAGAATGGAGAAGCAATCATACACCAATAAATTAAGACACGCACAGAAATATTATTACTTAACCAGTCATGCATCATTATAAAAAATCTAGCGCAAGTGAGATAACAACTTAATCATTCATCATTCATATAACGACACAAGATAAGACACAATATGATTAACTATGTCTTATTTTCAAGGTGCAAAGCATTTAATAGTTATTCCAAGGCGCATGGCCTAGTAACAAAATGCGATCATCTGTCATAATAACCTTTCATTACGCGCTAGAATACTAACGTATAAGAACGTCAGAGTGGGCCTAATGGTTAAGAACATGTGCTTCCTCTTAAGAGGTCATAGGTTCAAATCCAGAGGGGGGTAGGGTATGTATACCTTCGTAGACTTTACCAGTCAAATCACTGGACGGAGGGGGGTCCCTTGTCCCATAAACAAGGGGGTCTCATACACCAATTTGGTGTGCTGGCTTGGCCATGACCTTAAAAATAGATTATTATTATTATTATTAAATAAAATCCTTTGCACCAATAGTCTAAAATCTATATCCATCATTATTACAAATTCACTTGCGCAAAGGTCTAAGATCAAGCCATCATACATTACATAAATCCATAAGCACAAGTAATCGTTATTAATTTATTTAGGGTGCAGACGGAAGGTCATTCAATACAAATCATCATTTAATTCAAGGCGTAACGTAGTCAACATCGAATCCATCACATGATCCATGGCACTCGAGGAGTCTAAAATCATAACAATCATTCCTCACCGGAAATTTTTATTGCGCAAGAAGTAATAACGAAAATGATATTTATTACCTTTGAAATACATGGTGCAACAAAGATCTAACCACCTGCGTAACCACGTGCAACGTTAATCGACGCACGACATCAATTATTAACATCATCTTTCTTATTCATGTCGTGCAAGGGTCCTCACACACCAGTTCATTCACACTCGCTATTATAACAAGGCGCAAGATAGAATCAATACAATTTAATTATCTAAAAAAAAATGAAAGGTAACCTTGACTGTAAACCATGAAAACCGTCTTACTACGCATAGGCTTCTGCAACCTCATGATACCTCACTATAATTGGTACCATTAATATCACTCTATTATTCATTGTTAAAAATATACTAAGGCTTCCAATCATTAAATTAATGCATTGAATGAGTTATCATAACCCTAATTACCTTGAAAACATTATTGAATAAACAAGGATTAGATAGGTTGACCATTTATTGCAATACTTCCATTGAAAACAATTTATCATCGGTGAAATAAAAAGTTGGAGGAATACTTGGTGAGGCTAAATCCATCTTCCACTAGACACAACAATCTTCTCTAAGGAGGCTTCTTTCCATTACTACCCGGATTCTCTTGATTTATATATATATATATATATATATGAATACTTGGTGAGGCTAAATCCATCTTCCACTAGACACAACAATCTTCTCTAAGGAGGCTTCTTTCCATTACTACCCGGATTCTCTTGATATATATATATATATATATATATATATATATATATATATATATATATATTTATTTATTTACCATCTTAATAATCAGTTCGAGTAATGCATCTTAAATGATTTTCAAAGACTAACCTTGACCAACCCATCCTTAAGGTAAAATAATGATAATTAAAGTTCCACTTTGTCTAACACAATTCAGGTAACATTGTATATTCCTTAATATGTGAAGGATTCCTTTGGAAAAAAAATTAACATATCTTAAAGTTTTATTAGGGAAGACGGAGGAAAAGACAAGAGGGGACAAGGGAGGATCAGAAGGAGTCTGGCCACAAAGGTGTTGGAGACATGATTTCTCTCCTCTGAGATTAATTAAACAATAAATTCTTGCCACACAACGGAAATAAGGGAAGGGACCCGTCGGGATCTCGCCCCAGTAAAATCAACCACTATCCTCAGTAAACTATTTTCATTTACCTAAAATCGTCCTCTGTTGCCAACCCAGAAAATGTTGTTCTTCACAGACAATATACTATGCCCCAGTCACATTGGTGGGCATAACAATATGATGTAGGATCATCGTTGTCAAATCAAAACAAAGCGGACTTGGAAGCGAAGTAGACACATAAACGCATTGAAAGAGCCTAACCTACTCTTAACCAGCTTGGTAGCGATGTGGAGATATTTTTGAATCTCTTGTTAATTAATTATATGTATGTAAAGTCGGGCCACCGTTTTGAACTAAAGGATCATTGTAAATCCTTACACGACTGTAATATATTATAGGCGTAGGATAGTAGCCCGTATTAGTCATTAGGTTACATTAATTAAGTTGATTAGGTAACGTCTTGAGTAGAGTGTGATAGAATTTAGATAGGAGGAAGAAGAGCGAGGAAGCTTTGGGTCCTTAGACAAGTTTTCATTGTAGTTTTGTAAGAGACAAAAGTTGTAATCATGTATTTATTTATGAAATGAATAAAACAAAGGTAATTCATCTAATTGTACAGTGTTGATACTTTTTTACAGTTTTACTGTTGTTATGTGTTTTGTGGATGTATGAAGTTCATGGTGAAGGAAGGAATTTATTAAGAATTGAATGAGTTTCAAGTGTTTTATCTTATGTAAGTTATTGAAGGAGTGCATACCAAATGCAAGGAGTGTGTGTGAGGGAGTCTTTTTTGACTCAAAGCTCAGAAGATATACCATGGAACTTTTGTATGCAGAGTGTGCATATTAAGCACAAGGAGTGTGTATGCAAAGTCTTTGACTTGGAGAAATAACTCGGATTTTTCTCATAAGAAAGTGGAGAGGTCAGTTGCAAGGAGTGCACAGGACCAAAAATCAACTAAGTGTCGAAGAAATCCTTCAGAAGAAGAATTTGCAGAAGTTGGACAAGATAAAGGGTTAAGATCTATCCAAGAAGACCTAAAGTAAATCTGGATCGTCAGATCTAGAGGGACGCATGGTGACAGATCACGAACTTCGGATAATAATACTCTGGGAAGTTCAGAATTGAAATCTCCGAACCCCGAAGGTCCAAACTAAATTATAACCATCGATTTGAGGAGGACAAATGTCAACAGATATTTTATTTCGGGAAATAACCATTGTGGAGAAAGCAGGAGTTGAGATTTGAAACTCTCGAAGCCCGATTGATGGAATAAATCATAGTCGTTGATTTAGAAGGGTTAGTTATGAACTGTAGATTGGGAAAGGACAGATTTTTAGGTTTAGAAGCGCCGTCGAGATCTTGAGATCGATGATCACAAAGGATTGTGGGGATGAAAAGTACTTGGATGTTAAAAATTTGATAGCGGGCCGCAATTGAGACCACAGTATTGCAAAAACGATGCATGGCGATTAGTAGTGAATTGTGGGGATAAAAGTGGGTTGATCCCAAACCACTTTCGACCGTGCCCAAAATCGTGTGTGGACATAGCTCGAGGTCACATGAGGGAAGGATTTAATGGAGGAGGAGCTAGCGCCTGAGTCATGATCCTTTAGTAGTGATAATAACAGATCACGAGTGTTACAAAACTTGCATCGAGAGATCGAAAAGGCCTGTGTTTATTTACAAGCGAGACCATTAAGGTTTTAGAGAGCTAATTCAGCTCCGAGAATTGAAGATCCTTGACCAGGAGGTCACGCAACGCCAAGGAGAAAGGGAGGTTTGCACCAAGTGGTATCAGAGCCTGAAAAAGTTTGAAGTTGTATTATGTGTATTAGAAATAGTCGAAATAATGCCGCCAAGAATTCATGTAGATCCACATATGGAAAAACATGTTGTGGGAAGAGTAATGAGAGATCTTTGTGAAAGGTTGGAAGCGATGGAATAAATGCAAAGAAGAACACTTGTTTTTGAAGACATTAGTGATGAAGAAAGAGAAGAAGTAGAATTTTAATAAGCTACAGGGGAAGATGTAGCTGAAGAACGCTTATTGAAAGTTGTTGTGAAGTTGGGAGCTAGAGAAAAGATGGACTTCCCAATGTATGAAGGTAATTTGGATGCCAAAGAGCTATTGGAATGGATAAGGTACATGGAAAAGTATTTCGACTATAAATATGTATATCAAGGAAGGAAGGTGAGACATGCTGTCACCAGATTAAAGGGACATGCAACATTGTAGTGGGATGAACTGCAGGCAGAGAGGAGGAGCAAAGGTAAAAAAAAGATAAATAATTGGGATAGAATGGTAGCCAAACTGAAGGCTAAATTCATACCTAAGGATTACCAGATAAATATTTTTAAAAATTTGCAGAACCTAAGATAGAGGGGTATGAAAATGGAAGAGCATACAGAAGAATTCTATAGGCTGAATATTAGGACTAGACAAAGAGAGAAGGATGATGAAAAAGTTGTTAGGTATATAAATGGCTTGAGATATGAAATCCATGATAGGATCAACATGATGACTATGAGGACAGTGGAAGATGCTTATCAGATTGCACTAAGGGAAAAACAAAAGTTGGCCAGAAACTAGAGTCAGCAAAACAAAAGTAGAGGCTCAAATAGAGGTAAGGGAATTATCTATGATAAGACACTGAAACCCAATGAAGAGAATTAGAAATAATATGGTCACTTTGAAAGAGGAGGAAGTTCAAAAAGAATATTGTTTGGTGGGAGAAACTCGTTTCCTTGAGGAAGAGGAAGAGGTGGAGGAGGTGGAGTTAAATGTTATGCATGTGGAAAGACAAGACACATATCTTGGGAATGCCTTGAGAGGAAGAAAGAAGGAGTAGGAGAACCACACATTTCTAAAGCCTAGAAGAATGTGGAATCAGAAGAAGTAGAAGGAGGACCGAACCTTATGATGAGGAAAGTTCTTCTAAAGCCAAAGGAGGAAACAAAAGGCTCAGTTCAATGAACACGATTGTTCAGGTCTGCTTGTAAAACAAAGGACAAAATTTGCAAAATGACTATAGACAGTGGGAGCACTGATAATTTAGTATCTAGATAAATGGTGGAGAAGCTAGAACTAGAGAAAATTGCACACCGAAGTCAATATAAATTATCTTGGTTGTAGAAAGGACATCAAGTAATGGTAAGTCAACAATGTGAAGTTGAATTTAAAATAGGAGGCTATAAAGATGAGATTCTGTGTGATGTAATTCTCATGGATGTTTTTCATATTTTGTTGGGAAGACCATGTCAGTTTGATAGGAATGTCATTCATGATGGGAGAAAAAATACTTACACTCTAGAGAAAAATGGTAGAACTCACATGTTACTGCCAATAGAAGAGAAGAAAGAAAAGGAAGAAGCAAATACAAGAATACTTCTCATGAGTGGGAAGGAAATCTTGAAGGAGATTAAGAAAGATCAAGAAATGGAATTTATTGTAGTAAGAAAGCCAAGAGTTATCATTTATTTTTTGTAAGTAAGATTGTATAAAAAACCTGCCAAAATCAAAGATTACAAAATCATACTTTTGTTCCAAGCTGTAAACATTGAGTTGCCCCAAGGGGAAACCAATTCATCCATCCGAACAGTTCCATAGTTCAATTCTTAAACTACCATTCATAGAAAAATTTATGCAAGTCTTAACAACAAAATATCACAACTTGAACTTTCTACTGACATATAATAGAAAATAAAAATTCAGCCCCCTAAGGGTGACCAACTTGACAGTAATTGGCATAGACAATAATTGACATAGATTACCACTATATCATCCATAAGGAAAAACAATAGTTATACGACCCTCCAACCGAGAAAAATACAAGAGACACCTGTGCATGTCAAGTGGTGGGGCTGTAGTGCGGCCATGCGTACCTGGAGGTGGCACTGAGTTTCGGGTCCTCGAGAGGAGTTGGCTCCTCTTCGACTGGTGTCGCGTCCTCCTCCAACACTAGTAGCACATCCTCCTCCTTGACTAGTGCAATGTTCTTTGAAGTTCCAAGTGGTGGAGTTGGTGCCAATACTGGTGGCTTAGCCTTTGCTGCATGTGCTTCTCCTGTTGAGGGGTGGTGGGCATCCTCCAATGTTGAAAGAAATTGCAGGAATTGTGTTTCTTTCCCATCTAGAATCTCCAGGGGAAACCGTAGATCATCCAAGTTTTGGCATAGCTCAAAGACTAGGCCTTGCAGTAGTGCAAGGCCTATTTGCAATCCAAATTAAGGGTAGACGCAGTAGTTGGCATGGGAGTGAGGCCTCTGAAGTGAAGCTTGGCTTGCTTCATGGCCATCACCCTGAGAGTGAGCACCGAGTAGCAGGGCATGGGGAGACTTGGAGGGTGAGCAGGTTGGCGAGTTGGGAGAAGCCACTGGTACCATCTGCGAAGCGGAGACAAAATCTCCCAGGGGGCCTAGGTTAAATCCTATAGAATTCCCTGAGAAATCAAAGAACTCCAACCTGTAAGAAAAAGACGATGAGGGGGGCAGGAGGCTGTTAGGACTATGACTTAACTACACCAGGGAGGACGATGAGGAGGAGGAACTATGGGAGGGTGTGGGCAAGGGGAGGAGGGCCAGACGCGGTCGGTTGGGATACCATTTTGAGCCTCGTTTGGACTTCCCTCTCTGTCTCGACATCTCTCAGGCACCGTGAGGGAGGAAACAACTAGGAGAGAACAATAGCAGGCATAGGAGCAACTGAGTGGAAGGTCGATATCTGGAGAAATCAGCCACAGGAGAATGAGGCATCCAATACATCTGGTGCAATTCATAGTAACCAAGGAGCTAGTTCCATCCATTAAACCAACACACGTGCAAATTTAAAGAATAGCAATGGCACTGGTCCATCGAGGGGATAGGTAGCGAGAGAAGGGCACACTGAGATTAATGGTGCCCTGTCTCATGCAAAGTGGATTTAATGGCATTAAGGTGGCAGGAGGGGGAGGCACGCATCCTTCATGTGGTTGACACCACATTGGCTCTCTCCTAGATGCTCCTCTGGACAAGTGGCTCCCACTATCACCCCATCCAGGGAGCCAAGAGTTATCCTTACCAATACTTCTATGAATTATTTGCCTGAAGAAATCCAAGAACTGTTAGAGAATTTTGCTGACATAGTATTGAATGAGTTGCCTCACTCATTACCACCTATTAGGAGTATTGGCCACCATATTGAATTGATTGCAAGATCCATTTTACCAAATAATGCAGCGTATAGGTTGACACCTCGAGAGAATGAAGAGGTTAAGAAGCAATTTCAGGAGTTGTTGGATAAAGGTTTAGTCACGGAAAGTCTAAGCCCATGTGCAGTGCCAACTATATTGAGTCCAAAGAAGGATGGGGAATGGAGAATGTGTACAGATTCAAGAGCCATCAACAAGATAAACATCAGGTATAGATTTTCCTTACCCACGATGGATGATTTGATGGATTGTTTGAGTGGAGCAAGCTATTTTTCAAAAATAGACTTGAAGAGTGGATATCATTAGATAAGAATGAGAGAGGGAGATGAATGGAAGACAACATTCAAGGAAAATGAAGGTTTGTTTGAATGACTACTCATGCCATTTGGATTGACAAATTCTCCAATAACATTTATGAGTTTGATGAATGAGGTATTGAAAGACTTCATAGGTAAATTTTTCATTGTATATTTGGATGATATATTATTTTTCAGCAAAATAGAGGAAGAACATTTAAAGCACTTGACATTAGTGATGAGGATATTGCACCAAGAAAAGTTGTTAATAAACTTGAAGAAAAGTTCCTTTATGAAGACAAAAATCATATATTTGGGTTTTGTGATCTTTTCAAATGAATTGAAGATAGATCCAGAGAAGGTGAGACCAATCAAATAATGGTCGTCACCAAGGAGAATATTTGAGGTTAGAAGTTGTTGGTCAGTTTGCACAGGTTGTTGCATAGGTTTTGTCATTAATGTCAAACTTGAATATGCACGGTGGTTCACTGAGAGTTCCTTCGGAATTCGGGAATCAAAGAAAGGAGGATCTCCAACCTTCGACATCATGATACACAAAATCGTGAAATGCAAAGTCTCGATGGGGTCAAGACCGTCTAATCATGAAAGGTTGTGGGTCGTCGATCGAAGTGCAAAGTCCCGATGAGATCAAGACCGTCTGATCACGAAAGGTTGTGGGACCGTCGATCAGAGAAATGTGGATATCGGGAAATCAGAAGTCAAAGGAATGAAATGCAATAGCATTCCAACTCGCGAAATGCTGAAATGCGAAAATCCGAAATGTCGTCGAAACTTGAATGCTGAAATACCGAAAGGGACACATGTCACATGATTCCAGGAGTTTCTATTTTGGGATTCCGGGACTTGGACGTGTCAAGGAAACTCACGACAAGAATGATGAAATCGTGAAATGAGAAACCACAAAGTTTCGGAGTTTCAGATACCAGGAGTTGAAAGAGTCAAGAGTCGAGACTCTTCATCATAAGAGTCCCGAAGTTGCAAAATGTGAAACATCGAAATCCCGAAACAGGCACATCAACAAAGACTCCATTTCGGATTTTTGCAGATCAGGAAATCAAAGATCAAAGGAACTTTAACCTTTGAAGTAGAGAACCCCAAAATTCCGAAAGGGACTATTGTGAGTCTCGAAAATGCGAAAAGAAAAAACGTTGAAACGCTGAAATGAAAATTTGTCCAATGAATTTCCAAAAATCTGTTATAAACCAATACACAAATCAGAAAACTAGTTATTGGAAAAGGAAGAATGATCATTTAGAAGTTGAGGAGTGCAAACTTGTTTTACAAGCTGATCATAAAATTAAGTGGTTTGTGGACAGTGGATGCTCAAAACATATGACAGGGAGAAAACAAATCTTTGATTCTTTAGATGAAAGAAAAGAAGGTTCAGTCACATTTGGTAATGATCAATCAACTCAAATAGTTCGAAGAGGAACTGCTTGTTTGAACAAAGTCATAATGGATGAAAATGTTTTACTGGTTGAAAATATGGAACATAACTTGTTGAGTGTAAGTCAAACATGTGAAAAAGGGAATCTTATGAGATTTGATTCTAAATAATGTCAAATCAGGGATGTTAAAACAAATCAGTTAGTTGGAACAACTACAAGGACATCAAATAACATATACATTTTATATGAAAAGGATGAAAATTGATATCTTGGACATGAAGATGAAAGTTGTTTATGACATAAAAGACTTGGACATATTAACTTTGACAATCTAATTCAGTTAAATAAAAAAGAGGCAATAAGGAACTTACCTGTCATAAAGAATATTTCCAACTCTATTTGTAAACAATGTCAACATGGTAAACAAACTAGAGTCAAGTTTAAAACAAAGGAATATTTTACAACAAAACCTTTGGAAATAATACATGCTGATGTATGTGGACCTATGAGGACAACA
>ML776664.1:0-60090 GCA_009831015.1 Picea engelmannii
TGATACCATCATCTGAACCGAATCAGATCAGGAAGCTACAGCTATTAGTTTTGCCCATTTAGGTGACTTTGACTTTGCGTGCCTCATATGGGTCATATTGACTTGGAACCAAGATCATGATAGCTTGTTGAAAAGCTTGTTCCGATCCATTCCACTTGAAAGTGTTGTACCCCTTGAATAGAACAGTTTTGACATGAGGAAGAAATGCCATGGGAAGGGCCACAAGTCCCTGAGTGCACCCAACTGGTACTCTTTCAAGGGCAGAGGCCACAGTAACTATGACCCCCGCCACTGTCTTTGACTGGAACCATAGCACCAAGGGGATTTTATGGAGAAGTAACTGTGTAAAACACCATGTTGAGCCCAGATCAGATTTTTGGGTCAACAGATAGTTATCATAAAAGAAGGTAAGATGTGAAGCATTAGAATAAGAAGTAGTGAAAACTAGGAAATAGATGGAGAAGTTTCAAGCCTTGTATAATCAGAATCTGTCAAGTATCAAAACCTCAGAAGGATTAGCCACCATTCTGAATCAACAAAGGAATGCAAAGCTAAAAACTAGTTTGGGTTATGAAGAGGGATCAAGTAGTGGCAAGCCAAGAAACGAATAACCCATCAAGTTTGTCAAATGTACAACCAGTGACAACAACAAACCTGCAGAAACAAAGGAAGACAATCAGCCGCCCAAGACAAGTAAGGAAAAAGGTGCCAGGACTAAATATGTAGAACAAAGAAACAATGCACTCCTTGCTGAAAGATGTCATCAGCATGGAAGAAATCGATTTTCTCAAAGAAGACAACCATTTTCCAGGTACAAAGAATTTTTCTATGGCTATTGTTTCTATTGTTCTAACTTTGGTCACAAAGATGTAAATTGTTCCTTAATACTTAGACACGAGCAATTAGGATTTCAAAGGAATAAATACTTGCCACAACAGAGAATGATGCAGCCAAATAACAAACCTTCATAGATTGCAAATTTCCAAACTAAGTCTAGGGACATGCAACTAAGGAGGTCAAGAAATAATCAACAATCAATGAGTAGACAACGCTACAAAAACAATTTTGACCTATTGAACAATGAGATTGAATGCTACATCTGTCATAACTATGGACATAAATTTGTTGACTATCGATTAAAGAACTATGAACCAGATTTGAAGTCCCGTGCTGAAAATGTCAAGTTTTGGAAGAAGAAAGAAAGTGACAAGTGTGGATTAGTGTTGTCGGCTCAAAGGAAAACGAATCCTTGGTATATAGATAGTGGATTCTCCAAACATATGACAAGAGAAAAAGGTAAGTTTCTATCCCTAAGTGAAAGAAAATCAGAAAACGTAACCTTTGGAAATGATGCTCCAGGTAAAATAAAGGGTAAAGGGATGATGAGTTTAAGTAATGGAAAAATAAATGCCCAAGATGTTCTACTTGTATATGGGTTGAGACATAATATTCTCAGTGTAAGTCAAATGTGTGAGAGAGGATGTGAAGTGGTGTTCACATCCAAGGACTTCAAGATAAAGTCTATAAACTTAGGAGAAGTGGTGGCCAAAGGCATAAGGACAGAAAATAATGTATATGTGTTGAAAGAAAATAGAGAAGAATGTCATCTAAGAAAACATGATGAAAGATGGTTATGGCATAGGAGACTTGGACATCTAAACTTTGACCACTTAATCAAATCCGGAAATCTCGAGGCAGTAAAATATCTTCCGAGAATATCAAAGCCCCAAGATTCAATGTGTAAACCCTGCCAAGTAGGAAAGCTAAAAAAGACATAGTTTAAGTCCAAGAGATTTACTTCAACAGAGAAACCACTACAACTCATTCATATGGATTTATGTGGAACATCAAGACAGGAAGGCATGGGGAAAGAAAACTACTTCATGCTGATTATTGATGATTAGTCCAGACTTACTTGGGTTGCCTTTCTCAAAGAAAAAGCTGAAGCATTTGAGAAGTTTAAAATATTTAAGGCTTTAACTAAGACTCAAACAGGAAAGAGGTTAAAGGTAGTAATATCAGACCGAGGAGGAGAGTTTATGTTAAGTGACTTCAAGGAATTCTGTGACAAGCACAAAATCAAGAGAGAATACACAATCCCAAGAACTCCACAACAAAATGGAGTAGTTGAGAGGCAAAACAGAACAGTGCAGGAAATGGCCAGGTCAATGATGAATGAGAAGAACATTGGTCAAACCTACTGGGTAGAAGAAAAACACACAGTAGTCCATGTTCTTAACAAAGCCTACCTTAGACCACAAAGTGACAAGACACCTTATGAACTGTAGTTTGGGAGACCTGCTTCAATTAAACACTTCAAAGTATTTGGGAGTAAATGCTACATAAAGAATAATGATGAGAACCTTGGAAAATATGATGACAAGGCTGATGAAGGTATATTCTTGGGGTATGCTACAAAAAGTAAAGGATACATATGCTATAATAATAGGCTGCATAAAATGGTTGACTGTATTGACATGAAAATCGATGAAGGAATCCCAGCAAGAGAGGTGTGCAGAAATGAGTCTTCTATAGAAGACACAACTAGAGTCGAAGATGAATAGGTCCAAGAATTAGAAAATGAAGACTCTGAATAGATGAAGACACAGACACTCAGACAGACTCAAATCGATAGACAACATCAAATTCCTCCTCCATAATCACTCAAAAGAATCATTCTGCAAGTCAGATAATTGGTGAAAAAGACAAAGGTGTACAAACTAGGAGAAATCTAATTAAAAACACCGAACAATCACATATAGATTTCATATCCATTCTAGAACCCAAGAATTTTAATGAAGCTAACAAATATGAACATTGGGTTAAAGAAATGAATGATGAACTTGATCAGATTGAGAAAAACAATACGTGGGAGATGGTTCAGAGACCGGAAGGTAAAAATATTATTGGTTCCAAATGGATCTTTAAGAATAAATTGAATGAGCAGGAACAAGTTGTCAGGAACAAAGCAAGATTGGTCTGTAAAGGCTATTCTCAAATAGAAGGACTGGATTTTGATGAAACATTTGTTCCCGTAGAAAGGATGGAAGCTATCAGAATATTTATTGCTTTTGCTTGTCATAAAAGGTTTAAAGTCTATCAAATGGATGTCAAGTCATATTTTCTAAATGGATATTTAAATGAAGAAGTCTATATGGAACAACCATAGGGTTTCGAACTGTTTAATAACCCTGACTTAGTATGTAATATGAAGAAATCTTTATATGGATTAAAACAAGATCCTCATGCTTGGTATCACAGATTGGATACGTATCTCAAAGACAAAGGGTTCAAGAGAAGAACAGTTGACAACAACCTATATATCAAAACAGAGGGTGATGATTTTCTCATTGTTTTGGTCTATGTAGATGACATCATCTTCAGATGTAATAAGGATTCATTGGTAAAATGGTTTGCTTCTGCCATGGATTTTGAGTTTGAAATGTCTATGATAGGTGAACTGTCATTTTTTCTTGGTCTGTAAATTACTTAGAGGTTTGAAGGTATGTTCATTTCTCAAGAAAAATATCTAAGGGAAATGTTGAAAAGGTTTCAAATGGAGGATTATAAACCTGTGGGCACACCTATGGTTACTGGTTGCAAATTAAGCAAGGATGATGACTCACCTGATGTTGATCAGAGTTCATATAGGTCAATGATATGCAACCTATTGTACATCATAGCAACTTGCCCAAACATAATGCATGTTGTAGGAATGGTAGGAAGATATCACTCTGCACCTAAACAGAGTCATTTACTAGTTTTCAAAACAATATTTAGGTATTTGAAAGAAAAAATGACTTATGGTTTGTGGTATCCCAAAAATTAGAATTTTCAGTTAACTGCTTATTCAGATGCAGATTGGGCAAACTGTGTTGATGAGAGAAAAAGCACCAGTGGAGAAGCATTCTACCTGGGTGACTCATTAGTAGCATGGCTTAGTAAAAAGAAAAGTTCCATTTCTTTATTGACTATAGAGGCAGAGTACATTGTTGTTGCTACCTGTTTCACTTAGGTATTATGGATGATTCAGACACTTGCAGAATTGGAGGTAAAATACGCTGCACTAATCCCAATTCATTGTGATAACACTAGTGCCATCAGTGTCTCCAAGAATCTTGTATTTCACTCCAAGACCAATCATATTCCCATAAAATACCATTTTCTGAGAGAGCAGGTCACCAATCAGGTTGATCAGGTCCATTACATTTCAACCACAGAACAAATTGCAGACATATTTACTAAACCCCTAGCCAAGACACCATTTGAATATCTTCGACAGAAGCTGGGTGTCATCCCGTCTCACACCTAAGAGTGTCCATCCTGTTAGGGGGAGTTTTGTATTGATTGAATATCTGATACCTCCTAAAAATACTGCAACAGCTCAGGGGGAGCATGTTTTTCTTTGACATTGACGTCAAAGGGGGAGAAAAGAAGTGGTCCAGACCTGATGCTATAGTTGGAGGTCCAAATAGATTAGTGCATTCATTCAGGGTTGTAGACCTGATTCTACAGTTAGATGTCCAAACAAATTAGTGTAGTCATTTAGGGTTGCGAACCTGATGCTATAGTTGGAGGTCCAAACAGATTAGTGAAGTCATTCAGGGTTTCCATCAATGACAAAGGGGGAGATTGTTGGAATGTTTACAGGCAGGTATGCTTGTCATTGATGGAAATATCAGAGCATGCATTGATGGAAAAACATGAACAAAGTAAGCTCAGGAGGAATTGACACAAAGTCGAATGAAGTGTGAAGGTATGCTTGTTCATTTGATGGAAAACAAGTAGGCAAGGAAGACTAGTAGTGCAACGATGATCGAATGGCAAGATCGAAGTGTCGGTCAAACTCCATTTCAGAGTTTCGGCTACCGGGAGATGGAAATGTCAAAGACCCCTCACAGGAGTCCCGAAGTTGCGAAGTGAGAAAAGAAAAAAAGATGATCTGACTCCATTTCGGAGTATAGGATACTGGGATTTCAGATACCGGGAGATTGAGAAGTCAAGAGTTGAGACTCTTCAACACAGGATTCCTAGAGTTGCAAAATCTGGAATCCTGAAATCCCAAAAGAGGTGCATCAACAAAGAATTTCACATACCAAGCATAAACTTCATTTTGGAGTTTCGAATACTGGGAAATTGAGAAGTCAAGAATTGAGACTCTTCAACACAGGAGTCCCGGAGTTGCGAAATCCAGAATCCCGAAATCCCGAAAGAGGCACATAAATGAAGAGTTTTGCAAACCGGGAAATAAATCCATTTTGAAGTTTCGGGTACCAGGAGTTGGAAGACTCAACACTCTTCATCATTAGGAGTCTCGGAATCACAAAATGCGAAACACCGAAATCCTGGAAGAAGGAGGACGATTTTATATACCGGGAGTTGGGGATGTCAAGAACTCTTACTACACGAGTCCCGAAGTTGTAAAACTCTAAATCGCGATATGTGAAATTGCGAAGTGATCTGGGTCGACAATTCCAGGAAATTAATGTGGTAGACCACGTTAGAAAGGACAGGTGGAAAACCATGACACATGGCATGATCAGACAATGACAAGTGTCAAGTTGATTTGGCATTTCAGGCCACTGGAATTCACAATTCTGAGTGACATGTGGTAGCCACTCGGGTCACGACATGTCATCTAGTGACACAAAGACTAACCTCACTCTGGGATTTTTTTCTTCAGGATTTTTATCACTATCACTCCCCCAAAGTCTCGAAGGATGAAGTCTCTGGGCAAAGAATAACCATTGAATCATCGAGGGTGTGGACCGTTGATCCAACTCCATTTTGGAGCTTTGGATACCGAGAGTTGGAAGAGTCAAGTGATGTGACTCTTCATTGAAAGAATCATGAAAGGTCGAAATGTGAATTGCCGAAATGATCGGAGCTAGTGCAACCAAGCTCCATTTCGGAGCTTCGGATACCAGGACACGGATCATCAAGAACACATCGCCACAGGAACACCGAAGTGCCAAATTGTGAAATCGTTAAATCACTTTAAGGATAAGCACTCAGTCACCAATGGTGGTCACATCGTTGAAGAGCTGTAGGGAAAAAGATTGAAGCAACAAGCTCCATTTTGAAGTTTCAGGGACCGTGACTTGGAGAGTCGAGATGCCTCGCAACAGGAATCGCCAAAATGCGAAAACACATTTTGGTGTAGCCTGTGGTCACAACCATTGGTCACATCAACAGAAGATGGAGAAAGGAGCTAGTCTAACCAAGATCCATTTTGGGGTTCGTGACCTGGAGTGTCGAGACACTTGATCACATGAATGTCAAATGTCGAAATGTTGAAACGACGAAATGAACATAAGATTCAATGAAGTCAATTCAATGGTGTAGATGAATTTAAATAAGATCGGAGGGCTACTATTGCACTTCAGAGTGTAACTTCTAGAAACAACTAATAGTTTCTGCCAGAGGACTCAAAGAGACTTCTGAGTGATTGCTAGAGAAGCTAAAGAGTCTCAAGGAATCTACCAGTGGAATGAAGACTGTTCGTAGAGGCAATTGATAGAAAGATATAACTTCCAGAGAAACTGAAGAGTTTTGATGATGATCAGGCAAAGCACTTGACATGGAGAGAGGATGCAAAATCATGGTGAGAGAGCATGTAGAAGGTGCACATAGACTATAAGTACGCAGAGCAAATAAAAGATGGGTTGTTGTTGTTGTGAGGGATTCAGAGTGTAGAAAGAGGCATGTGTAGCAGCTGAAATACAAAGAAGAGGAATAGTGCTCTGGTAGAGAAAAATAGAAGATCAGAAATTGTAAGAATATGCAGACAGAGAGACATTGATACAAGAGAACAGAGTAGCATATAAGAATAGTGATAAGACTAGTAATCCAATGATAAATATTGTATCACTGTGATAAATTTATAGATAACAAAATTTATATTTCAGGGTGATAGGGTGGTGTTAGGGAGGATTGTTGTCCTCAAAGGTTCAAGTGGGTTCTTGAACAAAGGGAGTTGTATCTTCCATCTGGTTACAGGCAGGAAAACCAGGGTGGTAGGGTGGTGCAAGGGAGAACTGGTGTTCTCTGTTTTACAGGTTGGTGCCTGTATGATTGGAAGTTGGTGCTTCCATCCAATTGGTGTTGGAACACTGGGGAGTTGGTGCTAGAAAAACTAGGGAGTTGGTGCTTTCTTCTAGTTGGTGCTAGAGAAATGAGAGAGTTGGTGCTCTCAGCAAGTAGCATCTTACAAAACAGAGGTTGCAACCTCATTATGAGTTGGTGCTCATATGTATGACAATGTAAATAATGTAAAGATTACTTATCATATAAAGAAGAAAAGGTTTTTACCCCTTATGGGTTTCCTCAAGAAATATCTGTCTCTGTGTATCTCATATGTGTGACTGATGTTGAATGTGCTATTACTTATTTCCATGAATTATTGTGATTATCATTGAGTGCTTTGTAAAGAGTTAAAATAAGCATAATTGTTTAAGCACAGTGACAACTGATTCACCCCACCCTCTCAGTTGTCCAACATTGTCTAGAGACCAAATTAATGTTTAGCACAGCCTATCATCCTCAAACCGATGGAAAAACGAAAAGAGTGAACCAAATATTAGAATAAATACTAAGAATGCATGTAATGCATCAACCTAAAAAGTGGGAATATTACCTACCCCTGGTGGAATTTGCCTACAATAACGGCTACCAAGAATCCCTGAAGATGAGTCCTTTTGAAGTCCTCTATGGTAGGCCGTGCAACACTCCAGTCAGTTGGATTAACCCAGTAAACATAATTACTATTGGACCTGGCATGTTGAAAGAAATGGAACAATAAGTGATTCAGATAAAATAAAATCTAAAAGTCGCTCAGAACAGACAAAAAAGTTACGCCTATCGAAAGAGAACTCCAACAAAATTCAAGACGGGAGACCATGTATATCTCAAAGTTAGGCCTAGGAAGAGTTCCCTGAGGATGGGAGCTTGTGCAAAGTTGGCACCTCGTTATTGCAAACCCTTTGAAGTTCTAGATAGAGTGGGACCTATAGCCTATAGGCTAGCACTTCCTCCCACAGTAAAAGCACATAATGTTTTCCATGTTTCATTATTGAAGAAATATGTACACGATTCTAATCATATAATTGACTGGTCTATGATCCAGGTGGAAATGGAGGGAGAATTCCTACCAAAACCTCAATGCATACTGGACAAAAAGGAAACCCCACTCAAGAACTGAACCATTGCATAGGTCAAGGTGCAGTGGAAACATTTTGGCCCAGATGAGGTTACGTGGGAAATGGAAGATGCCATGAAACAAGCATATCCGGTTTTTCTTACTTCTGTACACACACATCATATTGATAGATAGAACATCAAGGATGATGTTCCTTTAAGGGGGAGAGAATTGTAACACCCTATTTCCCCCAGTCTATAAAAATAATTATGTTGTCCAAGAACTATGGCAAACTCAAAGATGTGAATGTTTGATTTGATGGACCTTTGTATAAAATGTCGATGAATGTAAATTATGTTATGAATATGTGTTGCACGATTATTGGGGAGGGGATGTGCTAAAAGATACCATGATGGCTAATGAGAGGTGGTGGAAGGGACCTGGAATGGTTGCATTAACTTCCACCAAACCAATATCGTACTGGTTTTTACTTTCTCAAAGACCAAAGAAACTCTCTGACCCTCGAATGAATTACCCGTCAGGATGGTATGTGGGGAGGCTCCTCAACATTTAATGAGGGGATGGGAGCAAACCACCCATCTGTAGAAGCTCTCAGACCTGACCACAGATGGGGGAATTTGTGCCACACGCAGTCTTGCAGAAAAGGAAAGAAAGGAAGTGTGGGGAACAAGAAGAGGGAACACACATGACAGGGATCGCGGAAGAAAAATTGGAGGAACTCTAGAAACATGGGGGAGTTATGAACAGAGGAGAATGAGAGTAACCTTCATCCTTGACTTCTGTTGAGCTGGAAGTAGGAGAATGAATCTCAAGCATCTTGGTCTAGCTCGGGGGTGGCTAGTGGTAAATCCGTTTGGAGTCATTGAGCCTATGGTTGGGTGGAAATGAGAGCCCATCTCAGCAATCACATCAGACTTGGTGTTTCTGATAAGTTTTTTTGTCTTGTATTTTGAATTGAATATCCTGAATGAATGCTCATGTTTATATGCTCATAAATGGTTTCTGTATAGAAGTGATTGCCTTGTGTTTTGATTGGGAATAATGGATGAATGTTTATATTTATATGACCATAATCAGTTTATGTATAGAACGAATAGTTTCAGAATATGAGTTCATTCCCTTGAGAATTGTCCCATCTAGTTGACTCGCGCTCTGTCCTGGTTTAATTTCCTAAAGACACCTTCTTCCGGGGAGTTTCCTCACATTTCAGAGTCAGAGTGAGTTCCCTGAAAAGACTACCTATATAGTAAACCCATGAGTTTACTTTACCCCGGTCATAGAGTTCATAACTCATCGAATTAGGAAGGCATCTCAGTCAGGTCACTAAGCCTAGGGATAATTACCCAAGAATCATCTGAAGGTCCAGATGACCTGGGTCTGGAAACCTTGTACAAGAAAGAGTAGTTCTCTCAGGTTTCGAAGTCCTGGGAGTTCAAAGCCCCGAGAGTTTGAATCTCATGAATCAATCTTAGAAAGGATAGCGAGTCCCATTTATCAAAATAGAATACCCCATTGTTTGGTATACCAACAGTTAGAATCCTTTCAGAAATACCCTAGATCAGTCAAGACTGACGGATCTAGAGGAGGAGCACAGGTGTTAACACCTCAACCCCTTCAGCCTTCGCAAGTAGCGATGGGATCTAGGAAAGTAGATCCAAGGATCTGTCAGAGCTCTATTGACCATCGATCTTAAACTTTGCATAGGCAGGAGAGTGGACTTGAAAAATGTCCTGAAATTCCCGAAGTATGCGGAACCGTCCATCGGCATAGGACACATGGTAGTCAGGTAGCATTCCGCTGACTTGTGACTTGGAGTGGTCAAAGGGCAAGACCCCTCGTTTTTTCCAATCACAAAATCTCGGTATACTAAACCCCGAATTGGTTTAGCGTAAATAAGTTTCGGCATTTCGGCACCCAAGAAACCAAAGGGAAAGACCCCTCATTTTCGCCAGTCACGGAATACTGGTATACTAAACCCCGAATCGGTTTAGCGTAAATACGTTTCAGCATTTTGGCACCCGGAAAACCAAAGGGAAAGACCCCTCATTTTCGCCAGTCACGAAATCCCAGTATACTAAACCCTGAATCGGTTTAGCGTAAATAAGTTTCAGTATTTTGGCACCCGAGAAACCAAAGGGAAAGAACCCTCATTTTCTCAAGTCGTGAAATCCTGGTATACTAAAACCTGAATCGGTTTAGCATGAATAATTTTTTATGTTTCGGCACCTGGAAAGCCAAAGGGAAAGACTCCTCATTTTCGCAAGTCGTGAAATCCTGGTATACAAAACCCCTATGCGCCCTGTGGATGAGCCCTAGGTCACAGGACAGGGTCATGTGGTAGGAAGGAGGAGTCCCAAAAGGATTTGAACTGTTTATTTGTAGAGAATGCATGGCGAAGATCTAAATCGACTAGGGTTCTGTACATTGGAGGAATATGAGTAAAGACCCCGCCAGAAATCCTAAAAGGTAGAATGTAGAGATTTAATCTAGGCTGTTGATCAAGTCGATGATTTGGATCATAGATCCAGATGATACCAGTCCCTCGAGTTTTGAGGATTGAAGGAACAAGGGTTCCTTGCAACAAAAATCTTGAAATTCGAGTTTCGGTGGCGCCATTTGGTGTTAGCATTTGTTCATTGAGGTGGTCGCATGGAGTAGTAAAAAGAGGAGCCAAGGAGCTCATTAACCCCATTTTGGGTTTCGACATTTCTTGAGACAAGGAGCTGGGTATATCTCACAAACAGAAATAACGAAACGTGAAAGATGGAAGCACCTTTTTGGTAAGGCCTGTGGTCATAGCCAATTATCACATGGGGGAGGATAAGGGAAGGGATGGTCTGCTCTTGGCCCCATAGAAATTCGGGGATTCTATCCCTCGAAGAAAAGACAAAAAATCTAGGTTTCCATAGTGGGTATGTGACACCAATGATTTATATACCGATGGGTGGTGTTGATGTCATACTAGGAGTCCAATGGTTACAATTATTGGGAACAATGGCTTTTAATTTTCAAGAACATTTCATGAAATTTTCATTGGAAGGAAAGGAAATTGAGTTAAGGGGTATCACAGGGAAAACCAGTAAGGTGATAATCTCTAATGGCATGAAAAAATTATTGAAAAAGGGGCATCGGGGTGTAATTGTACAACTATGATCACTAGATGTTCAAACATCTAAGCCATCAATTTGACCAGATCTCCAAGGTACCATTGATAAGAATTCCAAAGTATTTGAAGATATTCCCACAAGTATTACACCCACTCACAATCATGACCATTCTGTTCACCTAATTCCTGGGAGTGTTCCTCCTAACATCAGGCCTTACATATACCCTTATTCCCATAAGAGTGGAATTGAGCGTATGGTTGAAGAAATGTTAGAGGATGGCATTATTAGACCTAGCCAAAGTTCTTACTCTGCACCAGTGGTAATGGTACTTAAGAAATAGGGATCATGGTGTATGTGTCTAGATTATAGAGAGCTTAACAAGATCACTTTTAAATATAATTTTCCCATTCTTGTCATTGATCAATTTTGATATGAACTACATGGAGAAATTTGCTTCACAAAGTTGGATCTTCATTCAAGGTATCATCATATTAGAATGAAGGGAGACGATATCCCAAAAACAACATTCTAAACTCATGAAGGCCATCATGAATTTTTGGTCATGCCTTTTGGCCTTACGAATGCACCTTCCACATTCCAAGGGTTGATGAATTCCATTTTCAAGCCCTTCCTTCGAAAATTTGTGTTAGTATTTTTTGATGATATACAAATCTATAGCAAGTCTTGGGAGGATCATGTTCGACATGTTGACAGGGTGCTACAACTACTAAAGGAGCAACAACTATATGCCAAACCATCCAAATGTTTCTTTGGGGTGAAGGAGGTAGAGTATTTGGTTCATATTGTATCTCATGAAGGTGTCAAGGTAGACCCTAACAAGATTAAGGCCATGATGGACTAGATGATTACCAAAACATTGAATAATATTAAAGGATTTTTGGGTTTGAAAGGTTACTACTGCAAATTTGTTAGAAACTATGGAAGAATAACAACACCTTTAACAACATTAACTAAGAAGGATGCATTTTCATAGAATCTAAATGAAACTCAAGCTTTTGAACAACTTAAAGAGGCAATGTGAAAAGCTCTTGTCTTGACCACACTAGACTTCACAAAAACATTTATTTTGGAATGTGATGCCTCAAGAAATGGTATTGGTGTTGTTCTAATGCAAGAAGGAAGGCCCCTTTCTTTTGAAAGTCATCCACTCAAGGGAAAGGAATTACACAAACCCATTTATGAGAAGGAAATGATGGAAATACTACATGCATTGATGCAATGATGCCCTTACATAATAGGTAGGCACTTCAAGGTCAAAATAGATCATGATAGTCTTAAATACTTCTTGGAACAAAGACTATCTTTGGAAGAAAAAAAAAATGGGTGACCAAGATGTAGGGTTATAATTTTGAAATCATCTACAAAAAAGGGAAGAAAAATTTTGTGGCATATGCACTCTCAAGAAAGGATGAAGATGTTGAGGCCTTTCTTTGTGCTATCTCGATCATCCAACTTGATTGGATAATAGAAAAAAGGGATGAATGAAAGAATGAAAAAAAGGTGTGGACTCTCATTCAAAGGTTGTAGTAGGATTCTAGTCCATCAGATACATTTACATGGAAAAATGATTCACTATGGTACAAAGATCATTTATACTTATGTAAGAAATCCCAACTCAAACAAAAGGTACTCTTTGAATTTCACACCTCGCTAGTAGGAGGGCACTCAGGATTTTTGAAAACCTACCATAGGGTCAAGAAGGAATCTTTTTGGGATGGTCTTAAAATTGATGTTTAAATGTTTGCGGAAGAATGTTTAGTTTGCCAACAAAATAACGTGGAAAAAATTAAGACCCCGGGTCTTTTACAATCATTAGCCATCCCAAGTCACCGTTGGGAGGAGGTTTCCATTGATTTCATAACGGGGTTACCAAATTCTGAAGGAAAGAGTGTCATCATGGTGATTGTTGATAGACTGGCGAAGTATTCTCACTTTTTTTCCCTCTCTCACCCTTTGAAATCTAGTACAACTACCACCACATTCATGGATACAATTCAAAAGCTACATGGAAGCCCAAAGATTATTGTAAGTGGCAGAGATCCCATCTTCACTGGACATTTTTGGAAATAATTATTTTCTTTTTTGGGCAATCAATTGGCTCATATCTCATATTATCATCCTCAATCTGATCGTCAAACTAAGATAGTGAACAAATTTCTAGAAGGATACCTTCATTTCTTTGTCTCTAATAAACAAACACAATAGTTCAAGTGGTTACCCTTGGAAGAATGGTGGTATAACACTTCCTTTCATACTGTCACAAAAATGAAACCATTTATGGTGCTCTACGGATATCACCCACCATCCATCACTTCTTATCTAAAATAAAAATATAAGGTTCAAGCAATGTAAGATAACATCGAGCATCAACAAGTTCTCCAACTCTTAAAGTAAAACTTGACCATGGCACAAAATTGCATGAAACAACAAGAAAATCAGCATTGGGTATTTTTAATACTACAACCATACAAACATATGTCCCTCAAGCAATCTAATAAGGATAATAAATTATTACCAAAGTGTTATGTCCCTTATAAGGTGTTGCAAAACATTGGTACTATGGCATACGAATTGGATTTTCCTGCATCTTCATGAGTACACCTAGTTTTCTAGGTTTCATGCTTAAAGAAGGTTATAGGTGACAAGATCCTAGTTCAAACTATATTGCCAAGAATTTGACAAGGAAGGAAAAATCATATTGGAGCCTGAAGCTATCACTGACACAAGAATTAGCTAGTTGAGGAATAGATCCATTTTAGAGTATCTCATTAAGTGGAAGAAACTATATGTTGAAGATTCCACTTGGGAAGATAAGTCTTTTTTACATAAGCATCCATAATTACTCAAGCGTTGCAAACAACACTTGTCTAAAGGGTAGGGGCATGTTAAGCCCTAAATATTGACACATTACCCCTTAATTGGGGCATATTACAATAGTATTGTTATTTTATTTATGTCGGCTTGGGTCCATTAGTTGTAATTGTAAATACTAGTCTCCTATATATACCAAGGAGACATTTTCATTTGGAATCATATTTTATTTGTACATTTATGTGGTGTATAAGGAGGTTTCCCCCTCAAAGAGGCTTGTTATCTAAAATTATCTCTTTGTCAAGGCATTGAGTACTTATTGTGATGTTTTTTATGTTATATTGATATTTGGTTCTTAACAATTGGGCAGGTGGTCCATGACTTGGATTTTACATCCCACTCCAAAATTCATCCATTATTTCATCTATTTTGTCTAAATAAGGTCATAGGATCTAGCTGTAAGGTGAAAACCAAGTTACTCGAACTTGATGAAGAAGGTTCCATTTGGCTTCATTCATAATAATTATTGGATACTAAATATCATTAGTTGCACCAACGCGCGATTAGTCAAGTATTGATCTAGTGAAAATGCATGCCACTTGAATATGTCAGATAGGAAATATCCACCATCCTATAGTAATTTCCTCATCTTCATCCTTGAGGAAAACACTACTTTCCAAGGGGGAGTAAATTTTAGGGTCCTACCCTAACCTCCCTACTATATGCTACCTAGAAGTTAGTTAATTGTTGTATGCATCCATCCTCTTTGAATAAGGCTCATTGGATGATATTGGATATTTATTTAATGTAAAAGGGTCTATCTTATAAGGATCATTAGGTAGTTGGTACCCATTAGTGATGAGACCACAAGTATTTAGGGTTTTTTCTATGGAAAATATATCCAAAGAGATAGGGACAATGGAATGTTTGTCATACGTTGTGTATTTCCAACTTTTCCTAGTGAAAGGTAGTCGACTGTTATCTGGTAAATAGGTGAATGTGAACATAGACTAATCCCCCTAGATCCACCTAGATCTATAACAAAACACGACATGACATGGCGCTTTCCCTTGGCTCTAATCATCAAATTTACTACCGAACAAAATACGATAGACATACCTTTAAATGTCGCTTCCTTATGTCTTTGATGTTCCTGTTTCTCTCTCATGCTCTTGTGATATTGATTCTTCAATGAGACACAAACCAACCAAAGTGAAAGAAGTAAAGTATATTCAATGACAACCTATGCATATGATCAAGGAATTATGCAATAAAATAAAGATAATTCTACGGGAAAGAAGAATGTCACTGTATTATATTAATAATAGGAAGAGAAATTACAACCAGATGCCTTGATGTCGTAAGGTTCCTTCCAACGATTCCTTGCTTCCCACACACTTTTGATCCAATAATTCTGAGACTATAGATCTGACATCTATCTTGAGAAAATAAAAGCTCAAAGCCACTCTAGCCAAGCTAATAATTCCAAGCCAAATCCAACTCAATCAAGTTTAATCCCAAGCCAAGCTCCAAAACCAACTAACTTTCTCCATGAGAGCTCCTCTCCTTTTATAAGTTGAAGAGGATAAGGTGAGGAGGTTAGGATGATCCCACTAAATCATGAAAGCGAGTAAGATCCAAACCATTCGAAAGCCACCTCACCATAGAAGCTTCTCCTTCTAGAAGCATCGAGAAAATGCTCATTTTTCCCATGTACGAAGGTCGGCGCAACCTGGCTATAGTGCAGCCTGCGGATATTCTGCGCCCTAGCTATAGTGTAGCCTACAAAAATCAAGCGTTTCCACACCCTAGCTATGGTGCAGCCCACAGAAACCCTCCAAAATAGGGTTTTTACATAGGAAAACACAACTTCTTCTCTCAGGAAAAGTTCTTCTCCCTTCTTTCTATAGGAATTTAGGCCATTGACCCCTCTGAAGGCAACATATACGTTTACGTCATTAACGGTCATAAGGGTGATGAAAATAATGTGTAACAGAGAGCCCCCCAAAGTATGAAGTTAGAACAGAGTGATAGCTAATATACTTTGTCGTGTGTGTTTAGGGAAAAAGGAACACATCGATTGGAAACCTGCTAACAAACAAGGAAATACAATACAATAATATATCATCATTGAGGTAGGCATTCCCATACTCAAAATAAAAATGACTCAAAGCATAAGTGTCGACATGCGAAGATCTATGTCAAATAAGATAGGTCATGGCCACCAAACATACACTGTGGATCCATGCCAATATGACTCAAATCTAAACATAGCCACCAAAATATACACTGTGGATCTATGTGTTAAATACTCAAATTTGAACATAGCCATGAGACATACAATGTGGATCTATGCAACAATACAAACTGAATATACTCCAACACAACCTGAATCTATGAAAAAAGATTCAGGGTCTTCATCTCCACCACTCTAAGTATGAATCTAAACATGTGAATACATGTGTTGAAGTTGAACATGGTAGAAACTACTTGATTACTAGTCATTAGTGTATACCATTAACAAGTGTGAGGGAAATCACCATTAATATCAATGACTCCCAAGGTACACTAGTACAATCCAATGGGTGTGAATTTGTGATCTAAAGTCGAACACTCGGTAGAATCTCCTGATAAGGGGGTCAATAATGAAAACCCATTGTCGAAAGCGAGAAAACCTGCCATTGAGGCATGCAAGTTCCAAGGTACCAATTCATTTCTAAGTCTAATTTCTGGATAATGATTTGAAGTCGACAGGAAAATACTCATCACAGGAAGGCATTAATGTATCCCCCATCAATGACATGAAACGGGTAACAATATTTGAGGTAGATCAGAGTAACAAATGATTTAGGACTGACTCAAGGATGGTCGACGCAATAGAAGGCTTAAGTACTATAGAAATGGCCAACACAATAGAAGGCTTTTAGGGTTGAACTTCTCTTTGAACATATTGACGATATGACAATTGTCTTGGAGAGACTGACTCAACAACAAGGATCACATACCAATTTGTAATCTGATAAAGGAGTATGTTCAAGAGACAAGCGGATATTCCAACCTAGACACAAGGCAAGTGAAAGGGTGTCATGTTCAAAAGCAACTCTTCCATGGAATACAAGTTTAGACACATTTCTTTCCCAATTTTTCCCCCACCATTTCTGGCGAGTACCTCTTTATTTTTACACAATATTGAAGAGGATAACATATGATTGTTGATGTAATCTCATCCTTTAGATGAGTCCCTTGGAGTATGTTTAACGAACCCTAGGAAGGAGTGGTTTGGTCCCATATGGGTTTTTCAATGTTTGTTTAAAGAGTCCAAAGAAAGAAAACTCAGGGTTTTTTCATGTTTAAAGAGTCTGAAAAACACTTAAAGAGAACTCTCTCAGTTCCTTTTTCGTAAAGTAGTCTGATGAGACCGAAAAAGAGATAAATTACTGCTCAACAGACGTGTTTTCTAATACTTTAACGAGCATGAAAAGAACAAGATCGCTCGACAATCTTTTCATGTTTAGAGAGTCTGAAAAGAGCTTAAAGGTGACTCCAGGTGGTTATTTTTTTGTGTCACCTTTATGAGTTCGAAAAAGTGATAAACGTATACTCGATTACATTCTCATGTATTTACGAGCATGAGAAAGAACAAAGAATAAGCTCGATAACTTATTCTCATGTATTTATGAGAATGAGAAAGAACAAAGACTAAGCTCAGGATTGTTTTCATTTTTACGCAAGATTTAAAACAAAACGAAAATATGCTTGGGATAGATTTTAATTTTTACACAAGCTTAAAAACTAAACAAAACCATGCTTAGACCTGGCTTCATTTTTACACAAGCTTGAACTAGAGGAAACTATGCTTGAGGTAGGTGGTTTCATTTTTAAACAAGCTTGAACCATATAAAACTATGCTTGAAATTCCCAACACATAACACAGGGATCGTTGGTACTTATCCCCCAGCTTAAGAAACTAGTGGCGTAACTTCAGCATGAAGTCCAGAGGCTGAAAGCATTTCCCGCAAAGATTTGTTTCTTCCAACAGCAAAGGTGGATGAAATGAAGATTCAAATAGTAGATGGAGGACTTGAGTCAAATAGAGAGGGGGAAGTTGTTTCATTTTTTAATGATCTTGACATAGGATAAGAACTATGCTCGAAGATCTAGGTTCAATCCCTAGACCTCTATTTTATTTTTTAATGAGCTTGACACAGAAACATGAACTATGCTCATAACCTCTGTTTAATTTTTTAATGAGGTTTCTACAAAGATACGAAAACTATCCTCATAGCTAGGTTCATTTTTTAATGAGCTTGAAATAAAAAAACTATCCTCAAGGATCTTCTTGATCATGACTTCCAAGAGGACAATGCTTTGGAAGGACACCATGTCAAGGGACAAAACTCGGTCATGGCTTCCAAGAGATATTCATTTGATGGAAGAAACACACTCTGGAAGGAACACATGTTGAGGGTCACAAGAGGGGTAAGGAAGTCAGGCTCCAATAGCCCTACCGAAGAAGTCACCATGTCAACTACCAGATCCAAGTCATTGTCATCAGTATTTGAAGGCATGGGATACAACGCCACATAATTTACCTGTGGTAGGGGTGATACCATCGACATATAAGAACCATTTAGGGAGGTAATCCAGTCAAGACCGATGAATGAAAGTTGATCAATAGTCACCATTCTTCCATCATGCGGGAAAGATATCACACAAAAAAGACTGGACACAATAGCTTTCATGGAATAGACATAATATCACCTAAGGAGTAAAGAAAAATCCAAGGGGTATTGGACTACCATGACATCAATAAAGACAGTTTTCCCTCCCAAAGTTGCAAGAAACTAAGGAAGGGTCCCTAAAGGTTGATTGGTTCTTCTGTTAAAATATAACAAATTCTGTGTAACTGGCACAAGATGAGGACAACCCAAAGATTGCCAAGCAAAAGAGGACAAAATACTAACAGACGCACCTTCATCTATCAACATCTGAGGAATGTCCCGACCACAAACTTGCACTGTAATTTGGAAAGGAATGTGAAAGAGAAGATGAGGTCCAGTTAGCACACCCCTATCAAAACAGATGGCCTCATTACTTGGAGGGGGTTCCACAGGAGAAGGAGGAATACCCCCCGACATGGTAGACTCTGTATCAACAAGAAAATCGTGGGTAGTATCGGGTTTACTCTCGAGTGAGAGAGTAGGATTGACCAATGATGAGAACAGATCGACCACTTGGGTTTCATTATCCAAGGGGAGAATGGGATTGATGGGTGGGAATGAATCGACCGCTTGGGTTGCACTCTCTAATAGGAGAGTGGGACTAACCAAGGATGGGATCGTATTGACCACTTGGGTTGTACTCTATAACAGGAGAGTGGAATCGACCAAGGATGGGATCTGATCGACCACTTTGTCAACTGGTTCAACTAAGGACATGACCAGATTGACTACATGATCAACCAGACTGATCGATGAAGGGGTCAGATTGATCATTCCATCAACTACAAGTGGGTTGAGAGAAATATTATGATAAGCAACTGGAAGTTGAGGTGGTGAAACAATCATATATTCCAGTAATTTTGAGGCTTCATCCATACAAGGGAAAAGGTGAGTTTGATGACTCCCTCTGCATAACATACAAGGAATCTTGACTCTACTTTTCTTCTTCCTAGGGGTATTTTGACCAGTTGACGGGAGGTCATCAACATGTTGTTCAGAGGATGACGACATGGGTTGGCGAGGGTGTGTAGAACATACTTCTATAACCTTGGATAGACTAGGGAAATCCTTAAGAAGATGGATACCCTTACAAAGCCTGCAAGGGTACTTGGGCTTACGGGTTGTTTGGGTGATCTTGACATCATCAACACTCCCAGCACGATCAACAATAACTGGTTGTTTTCCAACATGTCTGGCAGTGGTTGGAAGTTTGGATCCTTTCTTATTTTTCTTCTTCTTATTCTTCCTTTTCTTCTTCTTCTTATTCACCGAGTTACTAGCTTGAGAGATTTCACTTGGTAAAGAAGATGAAATGGAAGAATACCTTGCAAGTGAAGAAGGCGAAGAAGATCTTACTGGTGAAGATAGTGAAGGATCAACATGAGGTTGATGTTCTTGGGGGGAGGTGCTTACGACTGAAGCACTTAATTCACTTGGGATTACCTGAGTGGAAAATAACCACATCGACAATCCAATAGTGAGACCTGGAACGGTGGAAGTAGCGATGTGAGGAGGACCAATGTTTCCATAAGAAGGAAAAACAAAAGGTTCCCCTGGAGAAAGGCTTCCTTCATTGGTCATTTTGCGAACTGACACCATATAAAACAAATCCAACCCAGAGTCTGCTAGGGAAAACAAACAACACATGCTAAAAATCTAGGAAGCAAGCAAACAAACAAAACCTTCTCACAATGAGCACTCTAGTTGGTGATGAAATCCAACATCGCGGGAACAAAGTAAGAAGGGGATGAGATAGAGCTGGTGGAAATGTTACATTGATGATATGCTTAATGGACTTACACCTTGGTGCAAGCTCCCACACATAAACGTGGGCATACCCTCCAAGGAGCCCGAGTGAGTATGGACAACGTCGATTCCAGGTATCGTGAAGACATGCCCCTCCACAGTCACCTTGTGTAAAGACCCTAAAGAGATAGGCCATAATGTTACCAATTACTACAGTGATGCATGGGGAAAGAGTCTGCAGCCTGATCCATGCATAAGGGCAGGGTATCTAGCTTGAAATCAACTTGAAAGGCTTCCACTCATCATTGTGGGTATACCTTCAAGTGACCCCCATAATACGCACAATCTCGACACCAAGACCAAAAAAGTAGGGTGAGTAACTCTGGCAGTCTCAATGTGACCTTGTGATTGACCCTTGTGTTAGAAGGGCTTCCCATGACACAATGTAATAAGTGGATTTCACCACTCCCCAACTGAAGATTCTATGTTTGTTTACATCTTTGGAAAGTTATCTTTCACACCTATTCCAAAGCCCTACAACTAATCTAATGTAGGTTTGCTACCAGAAAATATAAAAATGTCTAATCAATTTTTATAAGTGCTTTATTTTATAGTTGTTGTTACTCAAAAGGAAAATGGCATGGACAATATGGTGTTTTGACCGACTCAAAAGTTATGCAAAGAGATGAAGATGCAATCTTTTCATTTCGATGAAAGATATGCTACAAGAAGGAGAAAACATTTATCATTCCCATATGTCCAATGTCCCAAAATTTTAAAACTCATCAATATCAATATCTTCAATAAATGAGAAAAATAGACTGTACACCAATGCACAATTCATGCCCCCCCCCAAAAAAAATTCAGGATTTAAGACCAAAAAATGCCAAGAATCATGCAATTTTGGTACTTCAAATGCAAGGAAGTCCCCAATCTAATGTAAACCAAGAAATTAGAATTTTTGTTTCAAAGAGACACTAAAACAAATAGAAAATCACTTCAAAACAAAAACAACCCAAACTAAGTTTCTCCTTTAACACGATTTATTCAGAAAAATAAGTATTCTTTCACTAAACAGTTCTAAAGAAAAACCATGCTTTGTAACTGAAAAACACTCAAAGTAAGAGACTAAATATTTCAAAAGAAAACAAAGAAAAGATAAGGCAAATATGGTTGAAAGCAGATTCGAATTTTGTCAATAAGGTTGTAATCAGACCCAACAAATCACCCCAGAACCAAATCTAAGGTCTGGGTAAGGAAAACCATCAAAAATCAAGAATTTCACAATTTCCACAGGCTGTAGACTAACACAGTGCGGAAATCACTGATTTCTACAGGCCAGATATGGATAGAGTGAAAAGTTTCTACACTGGTATAAATAGGTAGGGTGTGAAAATCCTAAGTCCCTGCACTATCCCTCAAAGCAGGGTGTGGAAATCCTCCAAAATGGAAAAATTAAAAATTGAGAAGGTTTTCCAGTGAAGTCAAATAGTCAAAGAGTCAAGCTAGATCTCCCAGTGACTCAGAAAATAGAACCCAATAAATCAATGCAAGAAAGCAAGGAAGCAAGGGAAACTAGGAAAACAATCTGATCCCCAGTACAATCGCCAATTTTGTTATCGGGTAAATCAGTGAATTCAAACATAGACTAATCCCCCTAGATCCACCTAGATCTAGAACAAAACATGACATGACATGGCGCTTTCCCTAGGTTCTAATCATAAAATTTACTACCGAGCAAAAGACGATAGACATACCTTTAAATGTCACTTCCTTATGTATTTTTTGTTCCTGTTTCGCTCCAGTTCTCTTGTGATACTGATCCTATAGTGAGACACAAACCAACCAAAGTGAAAGCAGTAAAGTATATTCAATGACAACCTATGCATATGATTAGGGAATTATGCAATAAAATAAAGATAATTCTATGGGAAAGAAGCATGACACTATATTATATTAATAATAGGAAGAGAAATTACAGCCAGATGCCTTGATGTCGTAAGGTTCCTTCCAACGATTCCTTGCTTCCCACACACTTTTGATCAAATAATTTTGAGACTATAGATCTGACATATATATTGACAAAATCAAATCTCAAAGCCACTCTAACCAAGCTAATAATTCCATGCCAAATCCAACTCAATCAAGTTTAATCCAAAGCCAAGCTCCAAAATCATCTAACTTTCTCCATGAGAGCTCCTTTCCTTTTATAAGTTGAAGAGGATAAGGTGAGGAGGTTAGGATGATCCCACTAAATCATGAAAGAGAGTAAGATCCAAACCATTCAGAAGCCACCTAACCATAGAAGCTTATCCTTCTATAAGCATCGATAAAATGCTCATTTTTCCCACGTATGAAGGTCGTCGCACCCTAGCTATAGTGCAGTCTGCGGAAATTCCGCACCCTAGCTATAGTGCATCTTGTGGAAATCGGGAATTTCCGCACCCTAGCTATGGTGTAGCCCGTGGAAATCCTCCAAAATAGGGTTTTTACAGAGGAAAACACAACTTCTTCTCTCAGGAAAAGTTCTTCTCCCTTCTTTCTTTAGGAATTCAGGCCACTGACCCCTCTGAAGGCAACATATATGTTTACATCATTAACGATCATAAGGGTGACAAAAATAATGTGTGACAATGACCTTAAGAGGAAAGTGAACATTGCATTCCTTCTCAACATTATCAATATACAAGGGTATCTTTACAAATTTCATCTTATTATCTTTTAATTTTGGTTCATTTGTGATTATATTCTCTATATACTTGGTTTTTCTTCAATTTTCAAGGGTTAAGGAACACTACAAAGAACATCTCACATGTGACTTAGGTAACAGAGACATTAAAGAATAATAAGATGATTGAAAATTTGAATAATTGTGAGTTTGGGAAGGATTCCTTGATTTATCTTAGACACATTATCAGTGGAGGATAGATGAGGGTGGATCTATCTAAGATCAAAACCATCAACCAATGGCCTATTCTCACTAGCTTGACAAAGTGTTGTGGAGAAATTTCCTTTGCAGATAGGAAGACACTTCCTTAGATCTTCCTATGATTTGAGACAAATTGTAGGATAGAAGACAAAACAATATGCCATATATCTACTAGATTTGTTCCTATTTATGGTATGAGATATAATCACATACTTAATTCCCAATGGTCCTCCTCACACATTCCTAGATAATGCATCTCAAAATATCTAGCTCCAACTCCTAAAACCCATTTCCTTCACACAAGGAGACAATAAGTACCTAACTCAAACTTCTTCATGCATTAGTAATTAAAAATATAATTTAGATATAATCTTATCTAGTCAAGGAAAGAACAAATATATCAGTTAAAACTGAATACACCAACATTGGAAGGGGAAACCCATGCAGATCTATATTAGAAATGGAAAAAAAGTACATCAATCAATGATTTACCTTGATTCTTGATTGATATTGTCCTTTTCCCTTGGTCTATATCCTCCTTAGCTCTCACAAAAGCAAGGCTAACCTGATATGAAGATTGAACTTGTAGAAGAGCTCCTTTAAAATCCTGCACCATAATTTTACTTGGATTCTCCCCCCTTTCTCCCTTGGAATTCCTTCTTTATATAGATTGATGGAGGAGGCTAGGGGTTACTATTATGAGTTCCCAATATCATATAATGAGATAAAAAAATAACCCAACATTGTGTTGGGATACTAAGAGGGGCGTGAATCAATATGAACACAATCATTACTTTTGATCACAATATAAAACCTCCAATAATATTAGCATTCAATATATCACCAACACCACAATTCAATGCATAAAAATCACATAAACAAAGTACACCAAAATTTTACATGGAAACCCAATGCGGGAGAAAACCACATAATGATTTTCTTATTTATCAAAGAGTACATTCATTGGAAGCACCAACTTCCTATTTCTCCAGCTACAACTAGAAGGAGGCTCCAACCCCCTATTTACATGATTCAACTTGAAGGAAGCTCCAAATTCCTAATTTACTGGTTCCAACTGGAAGGAGGCTACAACCCCCTTTATTTTCCCCATCCAACTGTGCTGAAATATAAATGTAGACCAATCTATCACTACGCCTGTCATTGTAACTGGTAACCTATTGTTGTTGTTCTTTCTGATACTTTTGTTGCTGCTACTAATTTTGATATCTCCTCAAGACTGCAACCACACATACCTCATACCAATATCCACAATATATTTCTCCAAATAAAATTCTTATGAATCACTAAGACATATCTATTCCCAATTTATTCATAATACACACCTTAACATACACATGAAGACATACCTTCAACCTATAGTTGATCTAGATTTTAGATCTCTGATATTCAACATTTTTATTTCACAGGTTCATGACCCATACATTGTCTGCTCATGAATGTTTGTTCTTTTACCTAATGAAGCCCATAGATATCTGCACTTTTCCTCATGAAACTCATGGATTTAGGCAAAGAACTTGGATCTGTAACATTTTCTTTGTATGCTCGGCTCCTACAAACTTCTACCTTCACTGGAATTCATTGACTTCAACTTATTAGCTTCAAATTTTCTAATTAGTATTCATATAAGTGATTTTCAATTGAATCTAGTCTATGTTTTCGTGAGGATCTCATGATGACATGCAATTGGCATGGAAATTTTTAATCTTCTATTTACACTTACTTTAACATGCAACTGACACGTAGCTTGTTAACTTTTGTTTACAACTACTTTACCTTGACATGCAACTTTTTAACTTCTTGTTCAAGGTTTGACATCAATGACAACAAATATTTCAACAATTCAATGACAACCAATGTTTCCATAGCTAATCTTTCAACAATATCCCCCTTTGTCATTGATGGAAACACTTTGACACAACACTTAAGACATGGTTGATGGAAACACTCATGCTCATGCTAGATCCCCCTATATGCACACCTATTTTCTTTGTTTCCATGCCTCTATTTTTCTCTCCCACTTTGAAATCAATGGTAAAGTGTGATTTCTACTTAGGGATTCTCCCCTTGTCTCTAAGCTTCTGATCTCTATTAATGTTTCTCTTCATGGTGCTTCCCTATTTAAATATATGATAACAGTCATTCAAAAAGCATTAAAGTCTTTCATGATTACTACTGCTCTCCCCCTCTCTTACTATGCCAAATGCCATGTAGATCACTATGGGGATGAAATTTCTCCTAGTTTCTATTGAAAATACTCAAAATGCACCCTTAGAACATGTTTGGTGAAGATATCTGCAATCTATTCTTTTGTCCCAATATACTCTATGTTGTTGTTCTTCACTTTAACTTGTTCCCGTAGAAAGTAAAACTTGATCGAAATGTGTTTCTTCTTGGAATGAATCACTATATTCTTAGATATACTTATAGCACTGGTATGATCACATAATATACGAATAGGCTCACCATATTCCACCTATATGTCGTGTAAATTTTTCTTCATCCAGAGAACCTATGTACAACATGTTGTTTCTGCAATATACTTTTCTTTTGTTGTGGACAACGATACTGGAGACTATTTCTTTCTCAACTAGGATACCAGAAAGTCACCCAAGTAGAAGTCTTCTCCACTTGTATGTCTTCTATCATCAACACTTGCTACCCAATCTGCATCTATGTATGAAACTAGATATGGATCATGCCCTTTTGGATACCATAATCCATAGTCTTCTATTTCTTTGAGATATCTGAACATTCTCTTTACTGCCATAACATGGGTTTCCTTTGGTGCATCTTTGGATTTATCATATTTTCTCAATTTTCAACTAGTTTGCATGGGGGTACTTACGATCTTGTAATCTACCATTTCAAATTTATTTATCATTTCTTTTATATAATTGGTCTAGGAGATTAAAATACCTTTATCTTGCTGACATATGCGGAGTGCCAAAAAGAAAGAGAACTCGTGAAGTAATGAAATTTTGAATTCATTCTACATGTCTTTAGAAAATTTCTGACTCATCTTGTCCTCATCACTTCCAAAAATAATTTCATCAACATAAACTTCAATTATCAATATACTATCTTGATTTACCTTTATGTAGAGATTGTTGTCTACGTTGACTTTCTTGAAAGATTGCTATTGTAGATACTTGTCGAATCTTGAATACCATGCTCTGGAGTTTTGTTTGAGTCCATATAGTTCCTTCTTCAATATGCAAACATAATCTTCCTTTTTTGACAATAGAAATCCTTCTAGTTATTCGATGTAGACTTATTCTTCTAGTTCTCTGTTTAGGAAGGTTGATTTTACATCCATCTGATATACTTTGATTTTATCAAAACATTCATAAGTCAAGATCAATCTGACCGCTTCCATTATGGTGACTTAGAAAAAAAATTCTTCAAAATCTATTCCTTTAACTTGAGCATACCCCTTGAATACTAACCTTGCTTTGTTCTTGGTTACCTGTCCATCCTTGTTTATATTGTTTCTAAATACCAATTTTGTGCCAATAACATTCTTATTCTTAGGCCTTGGAACAAGTTCCCATGTTTCATTCTTCTCTATCTCATTAAGTTCTTCTCCCATAGCTTTGATCTAATGTTCAACAGTTCTAGCTTCTTCAAAACTGTTGGGTTCAATTGTGGATAACATTGCTAGATTTCTTTGTTCTGGTGAGTGTAACTTTCTTTGAGTTTAAACTCTTGCATATTTATTCCCAAAGATTTTTTCTAGTGGATTATTTTTCTGCACTCTCCGACTTGGATCTTTGGGAGATATCTAAAGATTTTGCTAGTCATCTTCCTCTTCCTCTTCTTCTGGCTGCTCTTCTTCTTTTGTTGCTTCTACTTCTTATACTTCTTCTTTCAAATCCTATTCTCCTTCCTGTTATGTTGAGTCTTTGCTTTCTTATTTGGGATTTCATATACTTGTCTCGTCAATATGTACATTGATTCTTTCCACTATTTTGTTGAGTCATAGATTGAAACATTTGTATGCCTTTTTCTTGCTTGAGTACCCGAAAAATATTCCTTTTCCAAGTTAAGAGTCAAAATTTCCAATATTTCCATCTTCTCTTTTGATATAACACTTTCTTCCAAATAATCTAAAATGATTCACATTTTCGGTCTTCCATTCCATAGCTCATAGGGGGTCTGATCACTATTACTTTTGATCATTCCTCTATTCAAGATATGAACTTTTTTATGTAATTCTTTTTCCCAAATGATGTCATCCAACTTGGAATATTTCAACATGGTTCTAGACATTTCCTGTACTATTTTCTTCTTTCTTTCAACGACTACATTTTGCTGAGGTGTTATGGATACTAAGAATTACCCTTTTATTCCATGTTTTCCACAAAAATCCATGAATTATTTTGATGTAAACACTCTACCATTGTATCATCTCAAACATTTTATTTTCAAGTATGTCTATGTTTCAACCATATCTTTGTATATCTTGAAGTGCTCGAATGCCTTTGCCTATAATTTTATATGAATGATTATTTCCAAATGACACTGATACATCTATTTCTTTATTTAGACTTAGGAACATGTTCCTATCACCTATCATAATCTTTGAAAAACTGTTGGCAACATACCAATCAATGTTTTTGTGTTGGTCTTGTAGAGTATGTGAGCATTGATTCTTCTTTATTTTCCATATCTATTATGGTTCTGATATATGTAGTTTGGAGCCCTTATTGTTTTTGCCACTAACTTTCCTGGTCATTCTTTCCTAATTTCACATTTATCTAAGTCAAACTGAAGTGAGTGTCCTTGATCCCACATTTGAATTACACTCAACAAATTGTGTTTCATATCTTTGACCAATAGAACATTTTCTTCCATGGCATCTTTGCTTCCAAGCTTAGCTATGCTTCTTTTGAGTAGAAAGTTTTCTTGAATAATTTACTTTTATTTCTTCTCTTATTTCCATTTTGATATTTATTTTCCCTTTTAAAAGCTTCTGTGTTCGAGAAATTTATGTTTTTGGCACACTAGTTTAGTGGGAGTTAATTGACTAGTTCTATTTTAGAATTTCTAATTTTATACCATCACTATTATGCATGCATTCCTAATTATAGGATGTCATTTCCTATATGAGGGAATATGACTCACTCATTGAACAAATCATAATATACATTGATTCTCATTCTTCATATCACATCTCTCTTCCTTTTCTTCATAAGATTTGTTTGTGTATGCTTTAGCTAGGTCTCCTGTGCAGGTTTCCATGAAACATTGACATGGTATTAGAGCTGAGCTGCTTGGAGAAACTGAGACAATCTGGAGAAGAGCGAAAGAGAAATGAGTAAACCTAGTTTCCACCATTGTCACAACCTATCCCTATCGAAGAGTGAGACTATTGGAATCGTCACAACCTATTCCTATCTAAGGGTGTGACGATCTAACTCACACTTGAGAGAACAATTTTCCTCAGGAATCATCGCATCCTATACACAATTTAGGGTACGACATCATTGCATTGTACACTTCACCCACGGTGCAAAAATTTGATTTTTCACAATATTCTCACCTTATCCTTCTCTAGGGTTCTATGATTCAACATTGTCGCACAATATCCTTCTTTAGGGTGCAACGATTTAGTTGCCCTCCAGAAAATTGGTTTTCTGTAATAAAACAACCATATCTCAAAATCCGTGATCTAGGTCGGGCTGAAATTTTGACCAGAGACGTATAACATAGGGATGCTCATGCTCACAAAAAATATCCAAAACCCACATCCTATTTTAGGATATATAACTATTTTATCATATCTATAGTTGTCATAGAATCGTTTGGTATATCTCAGAATCCACAATCTGGGTTTTCAAGATCTTTTCAGAATCAATAGCAGGGATGGAGGCGATGCAACTTATTCAATAAAGTCTGGTGATAATAATCACACCGTACAACTATTTTGAATGGAATCCGAAGGCCTCATTCCAACTCAAAAGAAAAGGATTGTATAATTTGATGATGGCGACAGAAACAAAACCTACATCAGCGCTTGAGAAGATTAGATGGGAGAACTGTAAGGATGAGGCCACATGAATACTTCTTGAGTTAATATACACAGATTTTTGGTTTCATTTTGTCACATGCAAGACTCTAAATGAGATCTCAACCACCTTGGAAGGACTCTTTGGAAAGCAGGATGAGATGTGAGGTCATATGCTTGAGGTAGAGTTGAATACCTTAGACCCTAAATGTTTTGATAATATACATGATTTATTTACTAAATTTAAGTCTTTTATATTGAGCTTGGGTGAATGTGGTATTGAAAAGTCTACATAAGAGAAACAAATCATTCTAACAATCTTGGCCAAGCTAGGATCAGAATACGATGTATATGTCTCCAATTTCCATTTTGGCAGATGTCTTTTGGGAGCAAATTGGAAAATGCCTACAATGGCTTAGTTCATTGATTCTCTCACACAAGAGCAGACAAAAATCATGCATATGGGCCTCATGAAATATCCCAAATCACATGCACTCACCATGCAGGATGGAAAAGGGTCATCGAATCAGAAATTGAAGCAGAAACAAAAGGAAATATTACATCCAGAGTCAAAGAAAGAGGGATATTCCAAACACTTCAACGATTCTTTAGGTTCCAAATATTCTTCAAACTCTAAAGGTAAGAATAAGAAGGGAAAGCAGTGCAAATATTGAAATAAATTGAATCATGAAAAATCCACAAGCATGAAGAAGAAGATCGATCTTATGACATAGGTACTTCAGAAAAATAACCTTCGAGACTTCATTCCTGAAGGAGCCAAGAAGAAGAAGGAAGAATACTATGTTCCTAAGAAAGGTAATCATCATGCTCTGTTTGTCATTAATTCCTCATCTGATTCATGGATTATAAATTCTATCGCATCCCATCATTTGGCATTTAAAGAGGAATTTTTTACTTCTTGAGTTCATGCTTTGGACCTCCTATTCTCATGGAGGATGATATTCCAATAGAAGTTGCATAAGGGGGAAGATTGGAACTCCCCAATGGAAGTTTTGAGAATGTTTTACATGTTCCAAAGATTTCTATAAATATCTCTCAATTTATCAAATCACTCAAACAGGTAAAAGGGTTGAATTTACATCAGATTCAGTTATTGTACTTGAGATGCATGACAATTCCATTATTGCAGTTGGTGAGGTAGATCACAAATCAAGGTTGTATAAGTTCACTAAGTTTATTGACTATGACTCATGTTTTCTACTTACACATGCTAATGATAGTAGTAGAGTATGGCACGAGAGATTTTTTCATTTAAACTTTAGGTACATGCAACAACTTTCCAAGCAAAGAGTGGTCAAAGGCTTGCCAAAAATTCACTTTTCTGAAGGGTTTTTCGAAGGATACATTTTTGGAAAGCATCCTGAAGAGAAGTTTGAAAAGGGGAGGCAAGGAGAGCCTCCTCTTCCTTGGAGATTGTTCATAGTGATATCATGGGTCCATTTCCACACTGTCCATAAGAAAAGAAAGGTATGTTCTTACATTTATTGATGATTACTCACGCTATACTTGGGTTTACTTTATCAAACAAAAGTATGAATTTTTTGAGCATCTCAAAGAATTCAAATCTATAGTAGAGACACAAACTGGGAAGAAAATCAAGATCCTCCATACAAACAATGGGGGGGATTATGTCAACAAAGATGTTCAATTTTTTTTTTTGTGAAGCTGGTATCCAGATGCAACACACAGTTCCATACACTCCACAAAAAAATGGAGTTGTTGAAAGGAAGAACATGTCTCTCAAGGAGATGACCAGTTTCATGTTGCATGCAAGATCACTTCCTTCCAAGGTTTTGGATGAGGCACTTAACTGTGCTTCTTACATACATAACATAGAACCTCATAGATATGTTGAGGATGGGACACCTTTTGAGGCTTGGACAGGTGACAAACCAGATGTCACACACTTTTGCATCTTTTGGTCTAGAGCATGGGCCCATATTCCTTATGAAAAGAGGAAATCCTTAGATCCACAAAGCACACCTTGCATCTTTGTGGGATATCTAGATGATGTGAAGGGGTAGATATTGATTGATCCATCTACAAACCATCTCATCATTGAGCACAATGTTCAATTTGAGGAGAGTCCATTGCATGCACCTCCAATGCAACACGGAGAGACTCTTGTGCTTCTATCCATTCTAGACATCAGAGATGTTGATTCCACACACTCATATGCTACATATTCAGACACAGATTCAAAGGATTTTGTACATGCAGATGAGCAGGTAGTACAACCAAATGAGGAGCCAACGTCGGAGCTTTAGAAATTTCCCAAGTGGGAACATTCCACACTTCAAGCAGTAGGGAACCTTGCAAGGGATCCATTGGATTCGAGGATCACTTGATCTAAACATGTGGATCCTTCTCATGTAATTTCATATTCTGAACCAACAATGCCCATGCATTTCTATATGGTTCATATTCTGATCCACATACCTATAGTGAGGTTGTTGGCAATCCACTATGGGAAGAAACCATGTAGGAGGACCATGACTCTCTCCTAGATAATCAGAATTAGGCTCTAGTTCCACTTCCACCAGGGAGGAAAATTGTCAGATGCAAATGGGTCTATAGGACCAAGAGAAAACCAAATGGTCAAGTGAGAAGGTATAAGGCCATATTAGTTTCAAAAGGATTTCATCAAATTCATGGCATACATTATGATGATACATTTTATCCTATAGAAAATATGGACTCCATTCGCTTGGCTCTAGCCATTTCAACAACCAAAGGATGGGAATTTCACCAGATGGATGTGACGAATGATTTTATTCATGGTGAACTTTCATAGGAGATCTACATGGAGTGGTCGCAGGGGTTCATTCAGAACTCATATTTAATATGCATACTGAAGAAGTCTCTTTATGGCCTCAATAAGGAACCTAGAGCATGGTATGCAAAGATGGATTCTTAATTCCTTTCACATGACTTTGTTAGATGTAAATCTGATTCCAATGTGTACATGCTAAGCACTACTGACTCTGTGATGATTTTATTACTCTATGTTTATGATCTTTTGATCAGGATTTTGTAGAAACATTTATCATTATATAAGATATCTCTAATAGTTTGTGTTATGATGAGATTGATGCTCCAAAAGTTGACATAGATCAGGCTACTATTATGTAGTCAATCTCCCAATGGTCTCATGAAATGGAGGATTTTTAAGTTCAAGTTTCAAGAAATTATAAAGACCAACCCATCTCTGATAAATCTCCTGATGATGAGGAGAATAGTTCTACAATGATACAGATGGAACTTCTTAGCAGTGACCCAGTCTATGAGAGTTGTGAAGCATATGTGTTAAAGAGAAGTCAAGGAGATGACATTGAAATCCAAAATCAACAACAACTTTATCAACTTATTATACCCATATGTGATAACTATGAATTGGGTCCTCTGAACAAAAGTGAAGGAAAAATATTGGTTGATGAAAAAAATGGGATGTTGCTGCCAACATTTGTCTTGACTGGAGGATTTTCAGTTTTTTACCATGAAGTGGATATTACACAACTGAAATCTTGCACATTCATCAACAAAATAAAAATCATACAACCAACTTACAATTTTGTGGATCACATTGAAATAAATATTAATGTTCATTATTAAAAGGGGTATGGATCTCATGTTTTTTCAGATCTTGTAGCAGTCTATATGTAGTCAAATTGGATTAAATAATTTTCTATCATTTGTTTTGTGAAGGAAGAATTTCAAAACTTTAAGTATGGGCCTCCAGATTGTAAGTTGTTGCTATATTTTTCAGTTCCTACAATCATATTTTTACTTCAAGATGGAGGTCAATTGCATCTTGTTAATCAACTCCTCGTATGGCTTCACTGGAAATATGGTTACACATATTACTTTGTTTTCAGTTGAGTATATTAGGGGCGTGTTGAATAAATCTCATCATTCGAGCATTTTTTTCTTAGTTTATTTATGCAGTAGATCAACAATAAGATTCCATAGCCAAACAAAGGCACTGGGGTGTAGCTATAGATTAGTTAGTTTGTGTGTGAATAAGAATCCATAGCCCAACAAAATCACTAGGGTGTAGTCACTATTTTGAACTTCATAGATGCATGGATGAGAAACAGTGGAAGAGATACATGGTTGGGAGATAGAAACAAAGGTAAGAGAAGGAAGGTGGGAGCAAGTTATTTAATTCTGAGGCACTGATCTATTGTTCTTATCACCTCACAGGGAAGTGCTATCCCCAGTTGGAGATAATGTTGAGACCTAAGTCTACACCCCTTCCCCTCCTGCCTCATTTTCCCTATACCTTCTTGAAAATTATTCCTCTTCTGGTTGGTTAAGTCGGTTTCCCATTACTAAATGACTTGGTTTTTCATCATAATCTTTCTTGATTGATTCTTTGCGCAATTTGTTTTAATGATAATTACATGTCATGATTTGGTTCGAAATACTTGTCATCATGTTTGTGATTCATTGAGCATGCAGTAGGTCCACCAAGTATTTTGTGTCAGAATAAGACATCCAGGACCACCAAGTACTTTGAATGCGCAGTAAGCTTCGACAGGGAATGCTCGTGAAAAAAACACAACAATTTAGAGTAGTCATTTTTGGGCCTGGATTATGAAAATAGACAAGTTAAAGTTCAACAATGGATATCTAACAGGCCAATTAGATCAACAAATCTCATACATTCAGGATTCCAGAAATCGCACAAGGTTATATCGCAACAATTACACATAAGCCACTCTGCGACTTCGGCATCGAAATGTATGAGCTTGTCTTAGTCAAAAACTCCCAAATGTCGAAATGTCTGAGCTTGTTGTTGGAACAAATATTGAAATTTTGGATTTCGGTAGCTTAGGAGGAAAAAATTATAGTGTTTAGCTACCGAAAGTGCAAACTTTTGGTAGCTTAAATCTCAGGTTTCATATGCCCTTAGTTACCGAAAGTGTAGATGTGTTTTTACCCAGAAATCAAGTCACGAGGAGGCATAAAAAGAATGAAATAAACCGCAATAAAATATCTATAATAAGGTTTTACATAAATGCCACGTCACCATTTCGGGTTTTCAGCAGTCGAGGGTTTGGCTGACATAGAGATTTTGACCATTGCTCTGTTTCCCCAAAATCTGAAAGATGAAATCGAGGTTTCGAGACTTTCAATGTCTTATGGTGCTCTGAAATCCCACTGTTAGCTATCGAAAGCCAGGAATTTCGGTGGCTAAGATACCCTTGTGTTCAACCTATTAGCCACTGAAATCAGAGGTTTTTTCCATTGACAAAATTGCCTTAGAAAAACTCAATTTTGTCAGGCGTGGAGAGGTCGTTTTCGATGTTTGAATAGTCGATAGACATCTAAAAATCCTAATATTTCCAGTGGTGTATTCATAATTGCATTTTCATCTTGCGAAGGCAGTCAAAAGTCCCCTGAAAGATGAGGTTCATTTTCAGAAATGTGGGGTTTTTTACTGTGCTGAGTCATCATTTTCAAAGGATGATTCTGAGCGAATGGAGTATCATTTTGAGAAACGATCAGAGGATTTTATGCCTAACACATCATAGATAAATAACCTCTCTTATTTTTCCTACAGGTGTCATATATTGGGAGAATCAAATCCATCTTCGAGCCCTAATTTTTGGATCTCATATTTTCGTGTTTTGACACATGTTTGTAAAATGCAGATCTGGGGAAAATGGAAATGCATCTCAAGGAAATGAGAGAGATTTTTTTCCCAGAACAAACAGATGCAAAAAATCCTCTTTCATTTTATATACATCTATCACGATTCGAGAGATACAGAACCATAACCACAGCCCCAGTTTTCAGCAGTTTGGCCCATTTTCTATGGCAGAAAGTTTCTGAAATTGATGGTAATTTTTTTATCTTTTGGGAGGATTTCCACCTCAATACCTACATGAGATGCCTACTCATTTATAGAGGTATTTATTTTTTAATTCGAATCATTTTTCAGTTATTTGAAAGAGGTTATAAGACTTATATTATTGTATCTTCTTGAAGAGGAAAAGAGGGGGGAACAACCCGAGAGCCTTTTGGAGGCTGGGTTTGTAATGCATTCCTTTTCATCAAATATAGAACAGAATGCTATGAGATTCTACACCTTGCCACTGTCTAATTTTGTCTTCTTCGTGTGTTATTGTTTCTGAATTTTCATTACTTCTCTTTCTTCCTTCCAATCATTAATTCATCTTGTAATGGTTACAATTTAGTGATACTTCTGTTGTAGCTAATTTAAAGCATTTCTTAAAGTGCAATTTTTCCTTTGTTTTGCTGTGAGTAGAACAAGACCTGCATCTTAATTGTTTTGCCTTATTTACAAGTTTTATTTGTTCATATATTTTCCTCTATCTTGCTATGAGTGAGACACGACCTGTGTTTAGATATTTGAAGTTTGGTGTTATTTCTTCTATTGAAAGGAAGACAAGATTTATCAGAATTAGATACTTGGCTTTTTCTTTCAGTTTTGTTCATCCCCTATATTCTATCCATCCTCATGATTTTGAAATTAATTTAGAAGATGAGGTCATGCCTCTTCGTTTCTGATCTATAAATGAGTGACAGGCGTATTTCCGACCTAATTATAGAAGCTTCCTATGACTGATCAATCAAGAAAATTTATTTCATTTAAAATGTGCTAAGGCTTGGCTCTATTATAGCCTAGAGTTAACTCTTGTGACAACACTTCTCTTGGTTGAAAACTCTTGAATGATGAAACATATGAGATTGTCTTGGTCGAAAAATCTTGAATGTTGAAATGTATGATCTTGTCTTGGTCGAAAACTCTCGAACGCCAAAACTTTTGAGCTTGTCTTGGTCAAAAACTCACGAACGTTGAAATGTACAAGATTGTCTTGGTCAAAAAATCCAAAAAACCAAACTGCCGCATCACTTTGGTCATCATTCATCCAGGATATGTCCGCACTTAGCTCTCAAAAAATCTTGAATGTCGAAACACCAATTACATGTGGCATTCCTTAGCGGAGACATGTAGTGTTCATCTAGCACTAACACGTGGAATTCATCAGTGGATACATGTGCCACTCATTTTATAAACCTTTGGTTACATTATCTTCCCATTTATGGGTGACAAATATCACTCCCTTCATGCAGACATGTCATCGATAGTGACTTCATGGACATGTCAGATTTGAGGAGAGAAAGTTTCGATCAGCCAAATAGCCAAAGTGTCGATCAACTGAATAGATGAACAATCGAAGGCTCGAATAGACAAAGAGCTGAAGGGCCAAAGTGGACCATCACTACCACTTCAATTCGTGGGTTCATTCATCAGAGAGGTTTCAATCCATGACAAGAATGAACCTATGAAGCGTTGAAGCCCCCAGACTGCCATATCACATCCAGAGGACCAACCATCCGAGAGGTTTCACTTTAGAACAAGTGTATATTGTCGGAGCCCTGAAGCACCAGAGACCATAAATGCCATGTGACTCTGCTAGTCCAGTACTCTGGTAGTTACACATACTTTGAGTTTAAAATCCCCCGAACCCCAAAGAGCCGGAGACATGTGGTGTCCATCTAGCACTAACACATGAAATTCATCAATTGAGACATGTGGCACTTGTTATCACATATTCTTGCAGGGGGGTGATTTCCCTTAGGATTTGGCCATTGGATGACCAAATGCGAAAGAAGGGGGCTTAAAAAACCCACAAATTTGTTTCATCCAAAGTCGGGGTGTGTTGTGCTAAGGTGCACACATATCGGGATAGGAGAGAATGCCACGTCGAGAATTTTGAAGTGAGGAATGTGCGAAACCCCCAAGTCCTGAAGTGAGAAGAATATCTCGGCCACCAAATTGGAGGGGTGTGTGGAAAAAAATTAGTGAATTTACGATTTGTGATTCGATATTTTAGCATGGAGCACATTGCAAGTTCGCGAAATGAGAAATCGTGAAATCACGATTTCATGAATTAGAGGTTTGATACGAAGCAATGCCTCAATTCCATGAAAAGAGAAGTCTCGAATACATTTGGGGATAGATCCCCAGGTCATGGTTTGAGTTCATATAGAAAGAGGGGCCATAAAAAATAATAAGTGCATGTTTTTTGGCTAGTGACTCGAGTTTCTGGGATGCAATTGTGGTCATCAGATGCATAGCAGATTCGACCGTCAATCTGAGAGAGGCCATTTCGCGAGTTCAAGAATCAAGATATTGGGAATCAAGTGGAGTGAAGACTCACAAAATGATAAATCCTTAAATTTCATAGGGGATAAGTGCTAGGTCATGTCCCGAGGTCATATGCAAGTAATGGTGTAGAGTTCACGTGAGCTACGACTAGGTCCAAAATGTAGATGTTGCTGCAGAAAGGGTTGCCACGTTCTCCAGGTGACAAATCGACTCGGCCTCATTCTAATCCTGATGAAGTAGTTAATGAAAGAGGGGGGAGGTGGTTGAAGCCTCACCTCACCCCATAAATGAAAAGAATGGAACAATTGGCAGTGGAGGTTGACCATCAGCCCATGGTACCCCTACGAGACGGTTTTTCTGCAAGGCCCATACTGATATGAGCTCGCGTCTGATAAGAGAATGCAGGTGTAGAATGAAGGAAGAAGATGAAGACGTCGAGTCTTGAATGCAGTGGTTCGAGCACGCTTCTGCTGAGGATGGTGAATTATTTTGAGTATATACATGGTGTTCTGGGATTTTGTAATGGTTTTTGGTTGAGCATAGCTCCCAATTTGTAATTTTGTTCTACCAGAGTTTTTCTCTAGTTATGTAATCGACTTGAGACTTTCATGTTAATAGAAGTCAACTTCCTTTCTCTTTCATTTCATCTGTAAAGTTGTTTAAAAGACTTGGGCATGGATGATCCAGTCGAGGATCGTTATACTTTTGTAATGGAGGTTTGATTATTGCGGTATTGTGGTCATTTTTATTCATTTCCCTGTATATTTGTTTGCTTCTCACATTGAATGGCTTGGGAATGGAGGATCCAGTTGAGTTGTTGCAGTTGCAGGATGATGGAGGTTTGATCATACTGCAACTATAAATATGTCCCTTGTAGACATATTTTGGTGTCTGAATTTGAGCTCAAGAATGCTCTTGATCTTGGTTTTTTTTCTCTTAGTTGTTGGAAGGCCTAATTCCTAGAGCATTCTCCTTCACCCTTTCTCCTAAGTCTTCTCTCTACTCTCACTTTAACTCAATTTATTGACTGAATTTAATGTGTCCCTCACTTCCCTGTGCATTTCCTGTCCAGTTCAGTCTTGAACATCTTTCATGTTTTTTCGTTTTGGCCATCGACCATCCACATTTAAACCAACACCCACCCCAAAAACTGATGGGTATTGGGCTTAACCTCTCCACAATCAGAGGGTGACTTCTAGTGCTAACATTTCTAGCGTTGTTTTTAGGGACGAATTAAAAATTTTCCCTGGATAGAACGAAAATGAACTTCTTATTCAGAAGGTGCATTAGACATCAGAACCTTTGAAGATTGTGCTTTCACCTAGCGACTCAACTATGGAGACTCAATTGAGGTGACTCCACTGTCTCAGATCCACTATTTTAGTGTGACTTCTTCTAGCTACACCTGGTAGCCCCCTGAGAGAACACAACGATCAGGTCTGGTGTTTGATGGTGAACAAAGACTAGACACACTCATTCTGCATATCATTCACCTGGCGACTCCATGGTTGAAGGATCGATTGGTGACTCCATTGGTTCAAAATGAACAAAATCATGGTGCAAAGGTTTGCTTCTTTTAATTTTTCTATTGTTACTAGTTTTTCTGATGTTGTCCCTACTATGAATGAATGGGGTGATTATTTCCCATATTTAGAGAATGTGAAGAGGACAACCCTTCTCCGCATCTTCATGAGTTTCACGAACTCATGCATCAGTGGGAGATACATCATGAGAATGTTTTAATGAAGATGTTCATGTTCTCATTGGATGGGGATGCCCATGAGTGGTATCAATCCTTCCCCCCTACTAGCATCTCCTCCCTAGAACAGTTTCATGCAACCTTTAATAAGCATTGTCAAAGGTATTATTCCTCTGAGTTAATCTGTCATAATTGTTGTGAGGAATTTGAAGGCCATGATCATGATATGGATGTGTCTAGTGAAGGTTGTGAGGATGAGGACCATACGAAAGATGAATATTCTTTGGGCAAAGTAATGAAAATGGTAAAATATTTCTCTGCCAAACTAGAAAGGTTGGAATCTGAAGAAAGCACAAATGATTTTCCATTCCTTGAGGCGGATGTTCTTGGTAGAGCTACTGAGGATGATAATGAATATTTCATAGTTGTAGGGGCCTTGCATTCTACTCCTGAGGTGCATGTTATCCCTATCTTTGATGATTATTCAGATGAATAGCAGTAGAGCCCCACATTGCAATTTGCTGACCTAGGGAGCAACCAACCTGTATATGACAACTACGAATCAGATTCTAAGATAGATATGCCATATTTCCAAGAGAATACAATAGATCCTTGTCCTTTATTCATTAACAAAAATCATTATGAGGAAATCACCCATCCTGAGCAATAGATTGAAGAGAAGAGATTTCCCATGGGTCATGTTTATGATGATTATGACTCTGACCTTTGGGAAAGACATAAAAAAGAAAAGGAGCAATAGAAGGGGCAGTTCATAGCCTTCCCAGAGCCTGTGGGTGAGAAACCACCACCTGAGACCATTCAACCTGCATCATCTTCTCATCCACATGTGATTATCAAAGATACTCAACCATGTGTGAGTAGCTATGAAGCAAATCAAGATGTTTGTTACAAATTTTCTAGATTTTTCCACTCATTCTATGAGCTTGTCAATGAGTACACGGAGTTGCATTTCCTTCATGCCTTGGAGCCGCCTAGATTTTTCTCAACTTCAACCTTTGGAGGAAAGTTGAAGGATGTAACCGTTCTGTTGTCACGGTTGCATTGTATGTTATCAATCATTGACAGAGTAAAGGAACTTCCAGTCAGGAAGTTACTTGAATGGCTATGGTGGAAATTTCCTTTCATCTAGCACTGTGTAAAAATAAATTAGTTTAAGACTGTACATAAATAATCTCTCTGGAGCATGTGTGTTTATTTTCATTTTTTACTTATTGGCCTGTATTCCTCAGCAGGGTGTTTTGATCTTGACTCCATAGCCCAACAGAAGGTGACTAGAACTTCAAAAAGAGATCTTAGAGCCTTTCAAGGAGGACTCTATCCCCCATAGAGCCTAATGTTATCACAGATTCTTGTAGGGGGGTGTTTTCCCTTAGGAGTTGGCCATTGGATGACCAAATGTGAAAGAAGGGGGCTTAAAAAATCCACAACTGTGTTTCATCCAAAGTCGGGACATATTGTGCTAAGGCACTCACATATCAGGAATGCGGAGAATGCCACTTCAGGAATTTTGAAGTGAGGAAGGCATGAAACTTTCGAGTCCTAAAGTGCGAAGAATATCTATGTCATCCAAACCGAAGGGGTGTGTGGCAATAGATTATCGAATTCATGATTTCATGAGTTGGGGTTTTAGCGTGGAGAACGATGCAAGTTCGTGAAATGAAAAATCCTGAAATCACGGTTTCACGAATCGGAGGTTTGACAGGAAGCACCACCCTGATTACCCAAAAAGTGAAGTCCCGAAAACATTCAAGGACAGATCCCAGGGTCATGACCCAAGGTCATATAGAAAGTGGGGCCACAAAAAGAGTAAGTGCATGTTTATCAGGTAGTGACTGGAGTTTCCGAGATGCAATCGTGGTCATTGGATGCATAGCAGATCCAACTGTCAATATGAGAGAGGTCATTTTGTGAGTTCGAGCATCAAGATATTGGGAATCAAGTGGACTGAATACTCCTGAAATGTGGAATTCAGAAATTTCATAGGGGATAAGAGCTAGGTCATGGCCCAATGTCATATGAAGGTAAAGGTGCAAAGTTCATGTGAGCTACGCTGAGGGCCAAAACGCAGATGTTACCAAAAAAAGGGTTTCCATGTTCTCCAGGTGCCAAATCGAATCATGCTTGTTTTGATCCCATTGAAGCAGTTAATGAAAGAGGGGGAAAGTGGTTGAAGCCTCGCCTCACCCCATAAATGAAAATCATGGAAGAGCTGGTAGTGGAGGTTGGTCATCAACTCGTGGTACCCCTGCGATCCAGTTTTTCTGCAGGGCCCATACTGATCTGAGCACGCGTCTGACAAGAGAATCCAGGCGCAGACTAACAGAAGAAGATGCAGATGCCGAGTCTTGAATGAAGTGGTTCGAGGATGCCTCTTCTAAGGATGGTGAATTATTTTGAGTATATATGTGGAGTTCTGGGATTTTGTAATAGTTTTTGGTTGAGCAGAGATCCCAATTTGTAATTTTATTCTACCGGAGTTTTTCTCTGGTTATGTAATCGACTTGAGACTTTCATGTTAATAGAAGTCAAATTCCTTTCTCTTTCATTTCATCTGTAAAGTTGTTTAAAACACTTGAGCATGGATGATCCAGTCGAGGATCATTATATTGTTGTAATGGAGTTTTGATTATAGTGGTATCGTGGTCAGTTTTATTCATTTCTTTGTATATGTGTTTCCTTCTCACATTGAATGGCTCGGGCAGGAGGATCCAATCGATTTGTTGTAGTTGCAGTATGATGGGGGTTTGATCATATTTCAGTTGTAACTGTGTCCCTTGTAGAAATATTTTGGTGTCTAAATTTGAGCTCAAGAATTCTCTTGAGCTTGGGTTTTCTTCTCTGAGCTACTGGAAGGCCTGATGCCCGAAGCAGTCTCCTTCAACCTTTCTCCTAAGTCTTCCCTCTTCTCTCACTTTAACTCAATTTACTGACTGAAGTTAATGTGGCCCTCACTTCCTTGTGGATTTCCTGTTCAGTTTTGTGTTGAATATCTTTCATGTTGTTGAGTTTTGGCCATCGACCATCCACATTTAAACCAACATCCAACCCAAACACTGATGAGTATTGGGATTACCATCTCCGCAATAAGAGGGTGGCTTCTAGTGCTAACAACACTTATTTTAAGTGTTGTTTGTGGAGCCTGATTATCTTTTTGATTCAGAGGTATTTATTTTCAGTTGTGTTTATACCCCATGAAGACTTTACACCCTAGAAGAATGTACAATCATCCACGCGGGGGAGTGAAAGGGGGGGTTACCTCCCTTGCGGGGTCTAGGGGCAAGAGAGCCCTCGATGGGGGTTTAGGGGACACTATTCCCCAATGGGGGTTTAGGGGTGAAGCCCTTGAAGGAAAAATTTCATTCTAAATATGCATTGTAAATATTTCTGATGGTAGAAGTTATGTTAGGGTTTTTTTCCCTAGAAGGAAATCCTCTTTTATGAGAGAAATGTATTGTGGCTATGTATCATGGAAAATATTTTATTCTGAGTGAGGAGACTGTGAGAGAAAGAAGAGGAAGTTACAACAGTTGTGTTGTAGGTTGTATCCCTTCATTTGCTGGATAATAATAAAGGAAGGACATGGAAATTTCTCTGGTGAATGTATCTCACACTGGGTGAACCATGTATATCTGTGTCTCTATTGTATTGTGTATATTATGTGTTTTATTTCCACATTTGTTTTATTTTATTGCTCCACAATCCTATTTTTCTAACATTAAGCACATTTGGGGCTAACATTGGTACTATTTCAAGTGACAAGTGTCACCCTCCTTTCTGTGACACATCAACCAACGATATGACGTCAGAACGCCACGTCAAATTTGGGAGATATTCCTCAAGGAGGTTTCCAAGCACGGTATTTAAAAGACACCCGAACCCCCAAGAGTCAGAGTCTCGAAGTCCTTAAAAGATGAATATTAAAGTAATCTCGAGTTAATGAGTGATTAGTATTGGATAATGACTCTGGGGGTTATGTTGTCTGGAGGATATGCATGCTCTGCACTCTGAAACCTCAGAACGCCAAATTTCCAAAGTGCCTCACTTACATTTATGGCACATTTGAAAGGTTTAAAAAGGGGCGCCAAATTAGGAATGGGAAAACTACATGTCCAAACTCAATAAAAGTGCAACATGACTTGCTTTTATCCTCCAAGAGATAAGTGGGGTGAAAAACATGACCAATACTTTCATTTGTCTCCAATGGCCTCCAACAATGTGCATGCATACTAATGATCAATACATAACTCAGTTTCGTTGCTTCTAATCATTTCTGTCAGATCTCAGTTTTCTCCAGCATATGCATCAGTATATTTTCATTGCTAGTAGCAGTTTTAGTTATTCGATTGCCAAAACATTTCAGATTAAGTTAATAAGTGGTCTTTTATGTGTGATAAGAACCACTCATTTTTGAATTAATTCAAGTATGAAGTATACATTACTATACTCGAGAAGTTTCTAGTTAAGTTAATAAGTTTTTTTACAACTGGTAGTGTAGAGTTAAGCCTCAGTCCCAAATGGACGAGAGCCTCTACAACTATGATAAATATGCAGTTTTTGTATGTTTTGAGGGTTCAATTTTTGGGGAAAAGAAGATCAATACATCCACTGGTTCAACCTATTCTATGCATGGATTAAATCTCTTTACCTGGTCAATATACTCTTGATGACAATGTTTCGTTCAAATTTTCATGTCTTTTTTATCTTATCTTGAATGCAGTTTTGATTTGTGCGAAGTACATTTCATTTCCTTCAGCTATTGTATAACTTATCTTTACTAATATGCAACCTGTAAAACAACTAATTCTTTGGTGAAGATTTGTTTTTATTTCAACCTGTGGGAATAATTATGTTTTTGATACATGTATATTGTCTTCAAATGATATTTTAAGTATTAAACTTCTTGCAACAGATTATTCATTGAGTGGTTTGTTGTTTCCTTATGTTTTTACCTCTATTATTTCATGTATCTGTCATTTGTGTTCCACCAACCAAGGAGAACCCTCATCTATATCATTTTTCCATCCTAACCATGCTCTTTCCTTGGTGAAACCGACCCTCTAGCTGAACAACTAAATAAAAAAAAACCAATCGTTCCAAACTTGAGGTGGCCTAGCTCTGCCCTTTAGTAGTCAGGTGCAGACTTTAGTACCAATATATCTCAATACAACATACCTCAAGAGCACCCCATAACACTTTTTCCAAGTTCCCACGTAGATCATCAATATACATTTGCAAATTGGGGTTAACTCCTGCAACTCTCTGTCCACTTAGTAGGGCATGTGAAGGCCTCATCCCCACATAATTTTGAAAACAATGTCATCTAACTCTAGCTTGTCCCTCAAGGGCCTCTACCGCACATTCATATACAACTAAGACCTCACATTCTCATGGTCCAACATTTGCAATCACAAACATAATCACCCATTAGTACTATGTCACCAAAAATCACATAATATAAACACACAAAATCAAATGAGATATGCTCACCTTGTCAATCCCAATCCTCCCTATGAGGAAGAATCATATCAGGATGACACCAATAATCCATGTCGGCATATGGGTACTCTATAATGACCTTAGGAATCTGCAACCAAAACCCTTCAAGCCTCTTAGTAAAGTAGTTCCCTATTGGGCCACTACCCTATCACACCATTATTCTTTCCCATCCCCTCAAACATGGCCACCTCACTGGTAAAGGGTACAAAATTATTTGTGGTCATAGGTGTATGAATCACTCAAGGAAAAAACCATAGAGGAGGAAACCATAAGAAAAATTTCCACCCCGACCTCCACCACAATTAGCCAGTTGTGCGACCATACACTCTCTCATCAAGATTTCCCACGCAAATGGTTGACCATCAAGAACTCACTCTACAAACCCCATGTGTGCTCTAGAGATGCATTGGGGTGTTAAGGATCCATAAATCCTTAAAACCAGTGAATCCACTACTCGAGTAAGAAAGGAATCAATATGTTTCAATTGGATTTCCCTACGCATAGCCGCATCTTGGGTAGTATAATGGCGGGTGGATATATCATGAACCATCTCTCCTCCCAAGAGATGGGGATGTACCTTAGGGTCAATTCCCCTAATGGAGAGTCTGGTCAAAAATTAAATGTCAGTATCCATTGAAAGCCTCAAATTCTTACTGCGAACCTAAAATAGTTGGAGGTCCTCATGCCATATCCCAACTAGAAAGTTCCTCATTGTATTACATCAATGCATAATCAAATACTTTCAGTAAGCCAAATTTAGCCAAATTAAAACAAATCCTGAAATCATTACCCACCTATGTACAGAGGGCCCCCCAATCATGCTCTTTCCAATGCACAGGGATGCTTCCCATCCATGTACAAATCACACCCTGCACCACAAAAAATCCATGTTTTATCTAAGTGGATATTAGTGGACCCCCACCTCTTCCATCTAACTCAAATACAGTTTTCATCTTGGCAATTATTTTCTAGTTTTTCGGGTCCTAAACTTCCGAGTTCGTTTTGAGGCCCTAAAAAACATTTTTTGGCTTGCCACAATCACATTGTATACAAAGTTAGAGTGTGATGGAAAAATGTGTATTCCTTTGATATACCTTTCCAACGAGCTATCATTCACCTAAAACGAAGATCGTATGCAAAAGTTACGACCCCAAGAAGTTTATGTACCAACTTACCCCATTGAGGCCCACATGCCTTTTGGTGTTTCATCTCCAAGGGTTAGTTTTTTGGATGTATAGGGTTTTCTAATTTATTCTAGATGATAAAAAGGCTTGGAGGCTTCATTGTAATGTGTTGATATGAATACGCATAGCCACCACATCTCTTCTCAGAGATTATCCACCACCATTCAAGCAAGATTGTTTCATTCTACATTTTATAGTTTCAATAGATTTATTTATTGAATAGAAGATAAGTTTTAATATACTTTGTTATTGTTCTCTATATATATGTGTTAATGTTATAGATGTGTTTTTCATTTCGTTCCACTTATAAATCCATATCAATGGTATCATAGTGTTCTTATATTCATTTGTTTCTCTATGCTTGTCCCCAACGAGGTTAGGGTATAAGTAGTTGGGACTCGAACCAGTTGAGCCTTTGTAAGATTAGCCTCGCCAAACCTGATGGTCGCCTATGGGGGAAGAAAAGAGAGATGATGTGGCAGGAGATCCCTTTAACTTTTTTCTCGAGGAATCCCTCGTGCAACAGAGGAATCAGATGATGGATAACTTTACACAAATCCTTCGATGACTGCCAACAAATGACACATATTCCTTGAGCGGAGGCATTTCCCCCTTCAAGGTACATATCAATTTTAATTTCCTATATTTGAAGGTCAAATAGATGCAGATGTTGTAGACAAATGGTTAAACATTCTAGAAGGATATTTTTTTTCCCATAACTTTTTGAATAGGGAAAATATTACATTTTCACTTCTTAAGTTCGTCCACCATGTCAAATATTAGTGGGAGAATTTCTATGAGAAAAAGGAAATAGAGGGATCTACATTATTTTTCATTACACCCACTTGGATTTCTTTCAGGGATGATATTAAGGAAAAATACTACCATGCTGGAAGTTATGATGACTTATATACAATATGGACCACACTATGATAGGAAAGGGACCAAACAGTGCCAGAGTTCACCAATTTCTTCCATACCTTGCAAACCAAGATGGATATCAAATATTATGAGCGAAATCTAGGTCTCAAGTACCATGACGATTTGCATAGATACATCCAAACATAAATGGTGTTTCTAGACATCTCATCCTTGGGCATGGCCTATCACTATGCTGGAAAAATTGAGCATACGATTAAACTAAAGACGTGATAGTTTGGGTTTGAAAATCCCTCATAGTAGAAGAAGGGAAGAGGTGGCCCCAACCTGCAGAACAAAGGGTCGATCAAGGATGGATAGCCTCAGAAAAATAGTCTAAATCACAAACAAATAAGGACAATGGGAAGGTAAATAAAGACAACGGGAAGTGGTGTGAGTTCCATAAGATCCCCTAGAATAACATTGTTGAATGCCACTCAAAGCGGTCATTGGTGGCCAATGTGAAAGCCTATGAATTAGATGTAGGTACCGACTCTTAGTTAAAACTAGAAAAAGGGAGATGGATCATTGACACAGAACCTAGTGCCACCATTTCTACCACCAAGGTCTAGCCTGGTGAACCTTATGAACCAGAGGAAGGTGAGCACCTATTTCATTCACTGATGTGGGTGAAGGGTACTCTGTTGCACTTCATCGTTGATAGTGGTAGCTATAATAACCTCATCTAAGTGGAGGTCATCAAGTGGTTTTCTCTGCCAACAAAACTAGACCCACAACCATACACCATTGAATGGCTCCACCAAGTGACTGATCTCCATGTTAGTGAGAAGTGTCACCTACCCTATGACATCAAGACCTTAAAATATGAGTTATTGTTTGATGTCACCCCATTTGAATTTTGTGATGTTATTTTGGGCCAAACATATTTATGGAATTACCATGTTGTATATAAGTCTAGGCCTCATAGTGTTATTATTACTTTGGACATGAAATTGTATAGGATACCTAAGGTAGTCCCACCTACTACTATTTCCTTGATCTCCACCAAGAAATGCAGGAAGGTCATGTCTCATACCAATAAATTTTTCTTTGTGATTCATGCTCAAAGTGAGTAGAAGGTTGTTTCCACATCCATTTCCTCTACGATAGGTCCCTCCACATAGCAGAAGCAAGTGCATAAGGTTGTGGAAGAATACAAAGACATCTTCTCCTCACCCACTAGGGCACCTCTGCACTATCATCTCAAGAACTCAATCGATATGACCCCTGGGCATCGATACCCAATGGGACAATCTATCACCACTCTCTATAAGAAAATGAGGAAATCAAGCGCCAGATCCAAGAGATACCCAAAAAGGGGCACATCTAACCAAGCTTGTCACCTTGTGGAATCCCAATCATGCTTGCATGAATAAATATGGGACCTGACGACTCTGCAATGATTATCGGGCCCTAAATAAATCATATTCAAGAACCGATACCCAATTCCCTGAATTGACAATCTCATTAAAAATCTCAATGGGGCCAAATAGTTCATTAATATTGATCTAAAGTATGGCTACCACTAGGTACCAATAGAGAAGACCGATGTATGGAAGATTTCCTTCAATTCCAAAGAAGGTATTTTCAAATGGATGGTCATGCCCTTTGGATTGACAAATTCCACAACAAATTTCATGAGGATGATGAATGATATCTTGCAGCCTTTCCCCAATTATTTTATGGTGGTTTATTTGGATGACATCCTCATATTCAACAAGAGTTGGTTGGAACACTTGAAACATATTTAGCAGGTTTTGCACACTCTACGAAAATACAAGCTATATGAAAATTTGGAAAAATGCTCCTTCGACATGAACATGGTCCAATAACTAGGATACATTGTTGATGAGAATGCAATGCATGTCGATCCAACCAAGATCCAGGTCATCCATGACTGACCAACCCCAACCACACTCACTGAGATCTATAGCTTCTTAAGCCTTTCTAATTTCTATCACAGGTTCATGTTGGGATTATCCCACATTTCATGGGACCTTATCCAAGTGACCAGGGATGGGGAAAAGGAATAATTTGTGTGGGGAAAGTCACAAAAAAAAATTGCTGATTTGAAGTAGCACTTATGCTCAACCCCAATGATCTCATTACTTGACCTAAAACAACCTTTTGGTATTGAGACAGATGCTTCAGACTATGCTATGGGTGCAATTCTCACTCAACATAGAAATCCTGTGGACTAACACAATGATACGCTATCATATATTGTTTTTAAGTACCCGACTTACAAAAACTAAATCCACGCCATTGTACAAGCCTACCACTAGTGGAGGAATTACATTCTCAGGAAGGAGACAATCATCCACACTGATCATAAGCCTCTCCAGTTCATGCAGACACAAAGAAAATTGTAGAATGTCTGCCATCATAAGTGGTCGACATACTTGTAGCAGTTCCATATCAACATCAAGTATAATACAGGGCACTAAACATGGTGCTACACTCCTACGTACATGAGACCTATAGATGGCCCCATCTTTATGAGAGATATCCTGACTATGCCACTACCCACCATATGATGGGAACAAACACAACTGTCACTGATTTCCATCTTCAGGATAGGTTTTTGTCCAATATTGGCCATATCTGTGTCCCATAAAGTGAGTGAGAGAAGTATATTTGGGAATCTCACTACATTCAGGTGGCAGGACACTTCATCATATAAAAGACAGTGGTAGTGCTGCAACAAAATTTCTATTGGTCGAAAATTCAACAGTATGTCATCAATTATAGAAGGTCCTACATAGCCTATGCCATTGTCAAAATGACCATTTAGAAACAAGACATGTACACCCCTCTTACTACTCCCAACAGGCCTTGGGAATCCATATCGATGGACTACATGTCAGGTCTTCCTTCAACCAAGCAGGGAAATGACTATGTTTTTGTGGTTGTTGATCGATTTTTCAAGATGGCGATTATGGCTACCTATAAGAAGAGAATTGCAGTGGATTCCAGTACCAGGATATTATTTTAATGAGTGTGGGTAAATTTTGGGATACCATAGATCATCATCTCATATCATGATATTTGGTTCCTCGGCATATTCTAGTGGAGCCTCCGATCTCAACTGGACACCAATCTCACCAAATCCATAGCCTTCTACCCCCAAACGGATGGCCAAACTGAGGTTGTGAACATGATTATCATGAATATATCGTGCATGTACAATTCCAAGCATCCACGCACATGGGATGAGAGTCTTCCCTATGTTCAGAAAAGTTACAACAAATTCATACATACCTCAACTGACCAAGTCCAATTTTAGGTGGGGTTGGGATTTCAACCATTGGGTCCCATGGATGTTGCACTACCCCTTGCATCCACATTGTTGGATACACCGACCAAACTGAGAGGGAGGGGGGTGAATCGATGTGAGACTTTTTTTAGAACTCTTTCAAAACTTTAGTTAATAGCTAATTCAAACATATTATTCATTCATACTTAGATACTTCCATGTAACCACAATAATCATCATTAATAGAGAACATTAAACCATCACCACAATAAACACAATGAACACCATATATATGTGTAATATTTTTTTATTATGTGTTAAATGAGACTACAATCTCTAGGTTTTATCAGCACCAAATGAAAAAGAGAAACAACTCCAACAGAGTACCAACTCTCAATACAAGACCCATCTTTCATATCTCAACACCAACTGCGATGTGAGGAATCCAATCCCCAAGTACAAGACCTTGCTTGTGGACAAAAACCAATCTGTGAACAGGTACGCGACTTGTTTATACTGAAGCCTGCATATGTATGTGATCTTCCTATACTGGAACACACATATGTATGTGTCCTTCCCCCTGTCATCTTGTGTAAACCTCTAGAAAAACTAGGGCATCCATTCTTCTTCACTTCTAACACTTTCCTACTTCTATCAGCTCCACTAGTAACCTATCACTGCATCCAACCTGTCACTGCAACCATCTTGTGCTATACATACGTCATCATACATATCCTTCAACCAAGTACAAGTAGCTCAAGAGTGTTAGCTATAGGAACCATATCAAAACTTTACCATACATGATAGTGTTTCTCACTCAAACAACTATCCAACCATAACTAGATCACATAACAACCATACCAAGAGTCATATGCATGTCCCTCATGCATACATCATGATATCACATAGATATCCATTAAACATATCAAATATATACCAAACTTGAGAGTGTTTCTCACTCAATCAACCAACCAACATATACCATATCCATATCTCAAAACAACCATAATAATAATTCCTCAAGCATTCACCATACCATGAGAAAAGCCAAGCATCGAAACAACTTGTAATCATACAAGAACTTATGTAGATGACTTGGCCTTGTAGAATGCTATCCTGGAAACTTGCTTCAGACTTCAGGGACTTAGCACCAACATCATCATGACTTTTTTGTATGCATGTGACCTCCTCTACTGTAGCCTACATATACAGGTTCCTTCCTCTACTGTAGCTTGCATACGTACGCAACCTAATCCAATGCATCCTGCATACGCTTCATAAACTAGGATTTTTATTAATATCCATAACTTTCACCATCAAACCTCCTTAATACCTCATACTTGCAAAACTTTTTATGCATCCATGAGTACCTGCAATGAACCTTTCACCAAAAATGGATATTCAATATGCTCAAAGATCATCCCATAAGATACCCTTGCTCTCTTATTTATACTCTCCAAGTAGCTTCCTTTAGGGGTCATCTTCTAACTAATTTACCCAACTTCCTTCTTTTGTGGATAACCCACTTCTAACCACTTCTCCACTTAGAACCACTTATTACACAATTAGAAAGTCACCACTTCTAGTCGCAACTAATTTATTTTTAATTATTTTATTTTTGCAACAACTTACCCATTAATAACTCCTAGTTTCACCCACTTTGACTAGTCAACTTCTTCTAGGAGATTCTAGACTAATTTGAATTCTTTGAACTTCTTAACTTCTTTGACTATCTAGGGGATTTTAGATAACTTATGAGGGTTCTCAAACTGCACAAGGACATATCTCCCTAACCATGAGGATCCATGTGGCGTACCACATATCACTGGAAATGAAACGTCGTGTACTATCCATATAGAATAGTCTCACCTACAAATTCACTGATCTTCATTACATTATTCCTAAAATAAACTTGTTTTCCCTAACCAAACCAAACTTGGGTTCCCTAAAAACACTATTGGGACTACTCAATCACTTAACCATTTGGACTTCACAAAGTGTCTCCCCGTGAGGACTTTCACCATAAGGGGACCACTTTGGAGTTCATCGATTTGGTTCTTCGTATCAACCGTGGAATGAAATCAATGATACAACTTCACTTCTTGTCAAACACCTTGGACATCAATTAAAATACATCACAAAGACACCACATACCATCAACCCTTTGACATCAATGACCTTTCTACATAGAAACATTCATGATCATCAACTACCTTGGACATGACATCAATGATACAATGCATCACTAGGAATGACACCACTTGACATCAACGGTTTGACATAAATATTTTGACATCAATTACATCAGTGAAAACATAATCCAATAATCAATACATCAATTATACAAACACATTACTATGACAATACTTGACATCAACCCTTTGACATCAGTCCCTTGACATCAATGACAACATAGTCCAATAATCTCCCCCTTTGGCATTGATGGAAACACCAACGTTGATGTCATCACCAATCATTGATGGCAATGCTAATGGAAACACTTATACATGACAATGCTCATGCTCACTCTGTGATCATCTATCCTCACAAAGGTTTCTATCTTTCCACATCAATGTTTATATCTCTCTCCCTTTGACATCAATGACAAAGGATATATCTCTTTGGGACTGCTCCCCTGACTGAACTCTCCTGTGGGATGCTCTCCATGCATTTGATGAATCTCTCCCCTTTTGAAAAAGGATCTCACTATGATGCAATGATGCCAATGTTCCATATATGATCATCTCTATCATCTCTCCTCCTATAATCATACCTTTGTAACCAATCAAGGGAAAAATAATAACTCCTCCTATGGGTATATCGCCCCCTATATTCTCCACAAAATTTTGGGTAATCATTGTGAAACAATATGCTACCATTGTACTTGACTTCTGTTGCAGAAGTTTCTTCTATATCGGAACATCGATCAACTGCTCAACTTATTCATGAGAACAATGATCCTTGGACCTTTCCATGCATCATACAATGATCCATTGATATGTACCATTGACCAGTGCATTAACCATACATCAAACATGTACTAACTACCTGTCACATTGATCTCATAAACCACATGAGATTTATTAACCAAGATCAATCACCAATACAAATCTCAACCATATGCAAAATATCTCCAAGATGTGCATCAATCAAGACTACTCACAAATATCAACAGAATGTCCCACAATCAAGATGTGCTTCTAAAATTATATTCATAATAATGTGCCACATCATCCATAAACCATGTTCCTACTAGAAATTAACTCTAACAATGTGTCAAGCATGTACCAACCATGTATCAAATCTATATCATCCATGTGCCAACCGTGCCCATCAACCATGTTAATCAACCACCAATATTGTACATACCATATACCATAATATATCATCAATGAAGTGCATCAATGATATTCCAAGCATATATCAACATCACCACAAGTGCCTCTATAAATGTACCAATACCAATAACATCATCAACCATACAACATGTCAACCATGTACCTCAAACAAGTGCCATACCACTCATGATATGCCTCAACCAACTATATATGCCAATGTATATAATATGTGTACCATAAATGTATCATCCGTAGATCAAGCAATTATTTATCAAGATGAACCAACATCACCATAACATGTGCCAGTCATGCACATCACCCATATGTCATACATCATATGCCATGAAATATATCTTAACAAGTAGTCCTCAATCAAAATGCACCACATCACTCTCAATCATGCCATGTACTATATCAAAAAGATGTCCCTCAAGTAGATACCAATATGAAAAAGATGTGCTACAATCATCACCAACATGTACCAATATGCCAAGACATGTATAGAAATCATGTGTCAAGAGAAGTCATAAACTATATACATCAACCATATACCTAACATGTACATCAACCGATATGTCAAGATATTCAACAGGTAGGCCTCAACAATGCATCACACTATCATCAAACCATGTGATAACATCACATGAACTAATCACCAAACAAATGCCTCTCACAATGCATCTCAAGATATATCAATAGAGATCATATATGTACCAACCATGTGATACAACAAATATTCCTAAAAAGCATTCACTACAACAAGTATAATGCATCAATAACACCTATAAACATGTACCAAGTATGTCCCTCAATATATCAATGATATACCTCTAGATAGTATCACATCACCCATGATGTACTTCATAAACAAGGTGCCATAACCTCACTGATAAAATACATACCATAACCAACACTGTACCTTAAAAAACAATTCCTCAATCCACAAACTAGGGTTAGTACCATAGACCTAAAACATATGTTCCAAATCTAAACCATATATCATCACCATATATTCATTAAACACACATACAAACATGAAAACCTGAAGCATATCATCTCAAACCCTGCATAAACTATGTTTTACAATCAAACGATGCCACAATTAATCTGTATGCCCCATTTCATGTATGCGACTTTTCTTCAGAAAAAAACGTGTATATATACGTCCTTTACATACATCATCTCACATATGTATACGATTGTTCACATGCTAACCTACATATTCCTCCAAAAAGGCTTAATCTTGATCTTGCTTCATGTATTCCATTCTGTTTTGGTTGTTCAATCTTCTTCATCAACTTATAAGAGTGTCCCAACTTCTCAAAAATTGTACTCTAAGCTTCCATCCTTTCAACGTTCTCTTCCTTCCAAGTTTCATGTGTTCTTCTTGCCATATTATATGAACTGAAGCACTCCTCATTGATTGTCTCCAATTCCAGCAACCCTGAGCTTTGTGGCCAAACCCATTGCAACTATAACTTGTCATGGTGTGCCAATGTGCAACATTGTGTCCCACTTGATTACATATTAAACATATTAGGATGTTATGGAACCTTCCAACATGTTTCCTTTCATAATGTCAGAAATTCAAATCTTTGTGACCATATTCATTACATGAGAAGCAGTGACCATGAAAAACATTTGCATACATTTGCCTTGGTGTCAACCTTGAATGTGCCTCTCTTATGAATTTGTTTTGAGGTATAAATATGGATTCTTGTTATCTTATTTTCTCTATTCTTTTGAAAGTTCCCTTGTTTCGTGTAGGTTCTTGACTTGCAACATTTATTCCACCTTTTGAGAATGAAGGACATACCTCATGATTATTAGAAGTGATAGATTCAAAGTGTGCAACTTCCGTGTTGTATCCAAGACCTGATTTATCATTTGGTGATATTAGACTATCCAAGATTTTTGAGTTGTTCATGAACTTGATATGAGCATTTGACTTCTTTTCTTTCCTTCTAAGATCAACAACTTCTTCTTCCATCTTATGGCATGATACTTCCTTTTAATTTACTTGATTGTTCAATAGTTCTTCTATGCTTTTCGCTTCTTCAAGTTAGGTCTTTAGATTGACATTGAATTCTCTTGTTTCTTTAAGCTCTTCAAGGATTTTTCTAATCTCATCATATACCTTGTTCTTTTATTCTTTTTGACTAATTATTTCATTCTTTAGTCTCTTGATCTCTTCTTCTTTTTATTCTAATTAAGTCCTTTGCTTGGTTGTTTCACTTCCTTCTTATTTCTTGAGCATTTGTTTTAGTTCCATGAAATGCCTTTGGTACTTATCAAGGGATTCTTTGGTAATTCTTTCAAGATCCTCAAGAGTACCTGAATCATCTCCTATTTCATTGCTAACTTCTTCTAGATCATCTACAAATTTATCTTTAAGATTTAACAGCTCTTCTTCATCATCTACAAGATAATTTTTAGTTGCTTCCACAAAAAAAAGTTATAGATATTCTTATTTATTTGAAAGAGAACATTAAAAATCATTGAACTTAGAATTATTGCAACCAGGAGACTCTTTACCTTCATTATGGATTGAGTCTTGATATTCCTTCTCTATATTCATCCATAGGTCCATGGTGGAGGTACATTTTCATATGCGTTCTTTGACACAACCTGAGACTTCATTTAAGACAATTTTAAATGCTACTACATTATTCTTCTTTGACATATTATTTGATGGAACTGATCTAGTTACAATTGTATCCCAAACACCTTCTCCTTTTGACTTCAAATACCTTTTCATTCTTATTCTCCATTATGAGTAATCTATCTCATCAAAGAATGCAACTTCATATGCATGTTCATCCATTTGTGTGTCCATGGATCTCCTTCAATCTTGTAAGGCTTATAGTGAAGGACTTCTCTGATACTAATTGTTGGACGCACTGACCACAATGAGAAGGGGGGGTGAATCAGTGTGAAGCTCTTTTTACAACTCTTTCAAAACTTTATTTAGCAACTACATCAAATATATTATTCATTCATACTTAGCTACTTCCATGTAACCGCAACATTCATAATTAATAGAGAACATTAAACCATCACCACAATAAACACAAAGAACACCATATATATGTGTACGATTTTTGTATTATGTGTTACAAGAGACTACAATCTCTAGGTTTTATCAGCACCAAATGAAAAAGACAAACAAATCCAAGAGAGTACCAACTCTCAATACAAAACCCAACTTGAATATCTTATCACCAACTGACATGTGAGGAATAAAATCCCCAAGTACAAGACCCTTCTTTTAGACATAAACCAATCTACCAACAAGTACGCAACTTATTTATACTACAATATGTGTATGTACACGACCTTCCTATATTGAAACATGCATATGTATGCATTCTTCCTTCTGTCAGCCTGCATACACCTTTAGAAAAACTAGGGCAACCATTCTTCTACACTTATGACACTTTCTTGCCTTTGTCACATCCACTAGTAACTTGCCATTGCATCCAACCTATAACTGCAACTATCCTATGTCATACATAAATCACCATACATATCCTTAATCCAAGTACAAGTAGCTCAAGAATGTGAGCTATAGGAACCATATCAAAACTATACCATATATGAGATTGTTGCTCACTCAAACAACTAGCCAACCATAATCAGATCACAAAAAAACCATACCAAGAGTCTTGTGCATGTCCCTCATGCATAAATCATTTTATAACATAGATATCCCTCAACCATATCAGAGCTATAACAAACTTGAGAGTGTTGCTCACTCAATAAACCAACCAACATATACCATATCCAGATCTCACAACAACCATACAAATAATGCCTCAAGCATTCACCATACCATGAGAAAATATAAGCATCAAAACAACATGTAATCATACTAGAACTTCTACAACATATATGGACCTATAGAATGTTGTCATGAGCAATTTCTTCAAAGTTCGGGGACCTAGAACCAACATCATCATGAATTTTTCATCTGTACATGCGACCTCCTCTACTCTATCCCATGTATACACATGCCTTCCTCTACTGCAGCTCGTGTACATACATGACCTGATCCACTATAGCCCGCATACACTTAAGAAACTAGGGTTTCTTTGAATCTCCACAACTTTCACCATCAAACCTCCTTGCTACCTTAGACTTGCGAAACTTTTGATGCATCCATGAGTACCTGCAATGAACCTTTCACCAAAAATGGATATTCAATATGCTCAAAGATCATCCCATAAGAGACCCTTTCTATCTTATTTATACTCTACAAGTGGCTTCCTCTAGGGTTTATCCTCTAACTAATTTACCCAACTTCCTTATTTTGGGGATAACCCACTTCCAACCACTTGTCCACTTACATCCACTTATTACACAATTAGAAAGTTCACCACTTCTAGTTGCAACTAATTTATTTTTAATTATTTTCATTTTGCAACAACTTAACACATGATTAACTCGTAGTTTCACCCACTTTCACTAGTCAACTTCTTCTAAGAGATTCTATAATAATTTGACTACTTTGACCTTCTAGGGGATTCTAGATAACTTACGAGGGTTCTCCAAATTCATAAGGACCTATCTCCCTAACTGTGAGGATCCACATGGCATACCACATATCACTAGAACTGACATGACATGTATTATCCATATAGAGTAGTCTCACCTACAAATTCATTGATATTCATGACATTATTCCTCAAATAAACTTGGGTTCCCTAACCAAAATAAACTTGGGTTCCCTAAACACATTGTTGGGGATAATCAACCAGTTAACCATTTGGAATTCACAAAGCGTCTTCCCACGAGGGATTTCACCATAAGGGGACAACTTTGGATTTCATCCATTTGGTTCTTCCTATCAACTATGGAATGACTTCAATGATACAAATTCACTTCTTATCAACCACCTTTGACATAAATGAAAATACATCACAAATACACCACATAACATAAACCCTTTGAGATCACTCCTTTGAAATCAATGACCTTCCTAAATAGAAAATTTCATGATCATCAACTACCTCAGATATGACATCAATGATACAATACATAACTATGAATGACACGACTTGAAATAAACCATTTGACATCAATCCTTTGAAGTAAATTACATCAGTGACAACATAATCCAATAATGAATACATCAATCATACAAACACATTGCTATGAAAATACTTGACATAAACCCTTTGATATCAATCCCTTAACATAAATGACAACATATTCCAATACACACAGGAAGAATCGTCCCATGCTCAAATTGAAGCCGAAAAATCCACCCAGTTCATTGAATGAATTCAACACATTCGCCAACAGGTTCAATATATTTTGTAGAAGTCCAATGTCAAGTAAAAGCAACGCCATGATCAACATCGGGTGCCCCACAAGTTTCATGTGGGCGATAAAGTTTGGTTACATATTTAGAAAGAGGACCCCATTGGAATATTTTTCCACTTCACTATGGACCTTACACCATCACCAAGGATGTGGGTGAAAATTATTTTGAGCTCAACATTCTCCCCTTCCTTGGCTTGCACCCAGTGTTTAATGTGGACCTCCTCTAGCCATACTTTCCACCATTATTGGACACCTTAGAGATAGCAAGGAAATTGAAATCAATAGAGCTCAACCTTGTCTGCATGGAACAATAATCCACTGATTAGATCATGGACACATAGGTCAAGGGTACTCTCCAACAAAAGCTTCAACTTTATCGTGTTTTCAAAGAAGGGTATCTCCTAAACCAAGTCAAGTGTCTCACCTGGGAACAAACTTAACATAAATTTACTCATCTGATAACGAAAATCAATGAAATGGAGACCATTGTTTCCTAAGGGGGGAGGATTGGTCTAGGTGGATATCAGTGGCTACCCACCTCTTTCAACTGGCTCACATACAATTTTCATCTTGTCATTTTTCTTCTATCTTTTCAGGTCCTAAATTTTCGAGGTTGTTTTGAGGCCCCAAACAACATTTTTTGGGCTCGCCATAGTCACACTATAGATGAAGTCAAAGTGTGACACAAAAATTTTATTCCTTTAATAAACCTTTCCAATGGGATATCGTGTACCTAAAATGGAGATTGTGTGCAAAATTTACGACCCGAGGAAGTTGATGCACCAACTTACCCCATCGGGGCCCACATGACTTTTGGTGTTTCATCTCCTAGGGTTAGGTTTTTGGATGTCTATGGTTTTTTTATTTCTTCGGGATGCCTAAAAGTCCTAGAGGCCTCATTGTAATGTTCTTATAAGAATGTGCATAGCCGCCACATATTTTCTCAGAGATTAGCTACCACTATTCAAGAATTTTTTTTTTATTTTGCATTTTATAGTTTCAACAGATTTCATTATTGAATACAAGTTAAGTTTCACTATATCTCTATTATTGTTCTTTGTATATCTATGTTAATTATATATATATATATATATATATATACATACATATGTATACATACATATGTATACATACATATGTATACATACATATGTATACATACATATGT
>ML776664.1:60366-155114 GCA_009831015.1 Picea engelmannii
CTCATAAATTTGGATCAATGTTAGCACATCATTTGAGGAAAACATGACAAAAAAAAAATTAACTAAAACCTTATGCATCAATAACATGTGTGTTGGAAAAATAAACACATTGAACAACCCAATTGTTTTCTTAACAATCATTTTTCTCAAAATCAGTTTTAATATTATAGTCATATGGAATTTAGTGCACATATACCTCATTTAGTTTCATTGTTTAGCTCACCTTCCCTTTTAACATACATTCCAATCAACGCAGGTGATAGTCTACTAGTCGCGCCAATGTCAATGTAACTGAAAATCCATTGACCGCATTGTACAGTGAACATGACTATATTATACCCACATTGATTAACATAGGTATATCCTAATTACATGTGTTGTTTGGCCCTTTTTCATGAAAAAGGGGTCCATATGGCCATCCATACAACCCTAACCAAGAAATAAAAAATTCAAAAACATCAGGAGGTCAGAACGCCTTACCTGTCTCTCTCACTAAAGCAATTTGATATCACAAGGCCGTGTAACAGAGCTTGATATCTCATTGGTCAATCATATCCACATAAATTCTTGTCACAACAAGTACAAATGAGGTAGCATTATGGCCCCCTACTACCATTTATACACCTTGAACCCAAAATTTTGGTCACTCGTACGAGAGCTCAAGAACTCTAATTTTCAAACCATTTGCACCATTAAGATACTCATTTCCCATTGTACACAATGGTATAATATCATTTACATTTTACACATATTCCTTGGAGCCTCATCATGGAGCCCTAGGGAACATGTACACTTTATTATTATACACTTTTTCAACTTTCTACAATGTGTTCTTTATTATCAGATATTTTTCACTATGGGTATTTGATTTTTGTATACAGGTACTCACTAGAAACCTCATAGTACGTACCATATGGTAATCACATGACCCCTTCAAGTATATGACTCAAACTAACATATATGCACTCCCTCTAAGAACACATCCATTTACCAGTATCACCCTTTGACATCTTCCTTTAGGTTTCCAATGCCTGATAATACAACATCTTCACCCAACCCCATGTGTATTCAGGTATTGAATTTTGCAATAGGTTCTTAATCCATCCACATGACTTGTGTCATATATTTTTTGAATCCCTTAGGCACTATCCCATAGATACATAGATTCCACAATAGTTCTCATATTTAAGAATACACCTCATTTTTCTCCTCATCATATTGTTGGCCTATTCACCCATGGAATCTTGCCTTTCAACAAGTTTTGGATTGATCATGTTAAATGCACCTTTTCATTTTCATCGGCGCCTCATATCCTCTAATATTATTTGACCATTTTTAGATCAATCCCTCATCCATTCACCTAACATAGAAACACACCCATGGGGCTCCCACCCTTCATTTTTTATCAAGCACTTGTGCTCCCATAAGGTGAATCTGTATTTTCATACGGGCACCCACTTCTGTGCATGCACATTCAAACCATGCTATTACATTTATTTTTTTGATTGTATAAAATGATTTTTTTTTCTTTTCAACATGAAAATAGATGTAGGCCATCATATCCGATGGCACCTTTTTTTTTCCTAGTGGCAACCCGTATTGCCTTTGGTTGGGAAATTCGTACTAAAACAAAATTGTCTACAAAAACCTGCTTCATTGGCAAAAATTCAAGTATCCAAAAACCCTTTTTCAAGATTCCCGAATTTTTACCCATAAAACACCCATTTATGCAGCCTTGTCACTCTTAGCTATAATTCAATAACATATGGTTGTACCTTACTGTCCCCTTGACTTTAGACCACTTTTTTTCCCATTTAATATTTGATTGCCACCACTTTCAGTCGTCACTTATGCCCCAATCAAGGGAATTATTTAATACCATTTCCCACTGAGCTCATCTACCTTTACAAGACAATCATCACCCTTCCAAGTTATTATTTGATACAACATTCATCAGTAGATTTCAAGGAGCACACTGCCCCTTGCAGTCACAACTCTATTCCTATCGACCTCAAGATCTATTTCTAGGAATGGTGTAGTATCTTGGTCCTCATTCCCATATAAATGATGAACATCAAACGAGATAGAGAGTCACCATTTCTCTATGCTTACGTTGACCCCCTTGATATTCAACATCAAAACACCTTCACACCAGGGTGGGAATTACTTCATGACAGTTTCAATTTTCAATACCAGCTGAAGAACTCTAAATTTGATAGGCCATTACAAACCTTTTTTGAGTTATGAACACTCATCATAGATGTTTACTCTGTGTTTCATAGTAATTTCTCATTCTAGAACTGTCATTTTCTATTAATGGTGCTCCTGAGGGTGCTGCAAATATCTACTTCAACAAGTTGTTAGTTACAAGATCATCCCAAGATTTGTATTTTTTATTGTAAAGTACTTCTGGTTTAGACACGAGCATGGGGAATGCTTGCCTCATTTGTACTAAAATATTTTTTCTATTGTAAGGTAATGAGTATACATGCATTTCTCCCCCTCTTCCTCTAAACAACCGTTCTTATCTTTTCCTCAACAACCCTATCTCTCTTCATACAAGAAACAACACACACCATAAACAAAATAATGATGTGTTTTGACTATATGACTCCTCCTAACCACCTGAAAATATGACCACCAAGAAATACATGTGATCATTGGAGAGGTCAACATTTCTATACACAAAAAAAGCATACTCACAAGTGTTGATAAATATCACTCAACAAAATCAATAAATTAAGGAAAGAAAGCTATAGTGACTCAATGCAACTTCCCAAAAGACAATTCACTCAATCAGTGAAATCAGTGTGATATTACAAGAAAGGACTTGTGCTAACATTGCTTCGGTGTGGTTGGTTGTAATATCCCCACTATAATCCCCAGTTTAATTAATGCATAATGTAGATACGAATGTGGTGGTGGCCAAGCAAGTAATATGAAAAATGTATTTATGATTTTAATAAAATAATGTGATACTAGCTGCTAGTAGTATAGATAGAGATGGGGGACCATTTATTCACAAGAGATTGGGAATGCCTAGAGAGTTTCTAAGAGGGGTCCAAGGGGGGAATTAATTATAGGTATTACTTCATCCCATTTCTTAAATTTTATTATCATTGAGGATAACTTCTAATTTCTATTTGAGTGTATGAAATACCAATCATTAAACTCATGTAAGAGGGTGTGTGTGAGGGTCACATCCTGTTGGAGATGTAATTTTTTAGAGGTAAGTGAGGAAGAATGGACCAAAGGGAAAAATGTGCGCCAGAAAAGCAAGTAGACTAGCACAACAAAGGGAAGAGAAAGCAGTGCGCCGAGAAAGAAGTCAAAGAAAGGATGAGGACCAACCACACGGAAGGTAGTTGGAATGTGGACAAGTGGAGTCCACTTAAAGATTAGGTTTTTTGTTAATGTAAGGGTTTCTAACCATATTTTGTAATATAAATATGATGTATGAGGTGGATATGAGAAATGATATCATAGGTATCTTGGCATGAAGTACCCTAGAAATTGTGTGCGACAAGTCTATTTTGGAGATTCCTTTTTTATTCTAAGTCTTTGTATTGTTGAGAACTCTAGAGCTCGGATGGAGTTGATTTTGAGATATAACTGAGGGTTGAGTCGCAATTTGTGGAGCTTGGTGAGACATTGGTCAAACTGACCAAACATATACTATGATTTAATGTGTGCATCACCATTTTGATGAAGAATAAGAAATAAGAAGAATATCTTTGTGGACATAGTCCTAGGGGGGTGAACCATGGTAAAAGCTTGTGTTGCAATGTATTTGAATGGGTTTCATTGTTACTTCATTTATGATTAGATGAATGAATGGGTTATTTACAATGCACACTAGAATATGTATGTAGAATAAATGTTGTGAATGAATAAAGTAGTAGATCTCATGAATGTTGTGGTAGAATGAATGTTGAGGTATGAATAGAAGAAATAGAACATCCCCAACCCCTTACCTGATTATAGAAACTTGTGTCATGAAAACTCCCATAAGCCATCTCAGGTGAGACTGCGTTGTGCACTCTGTGTGTAGTGTTTCCTTCTGGTTTACCAGAGGGGTTGATGGTAAAAATGGTTTTGTTGGAGAACTAAGGTAGAAGTCGGGTCAACCCATACATCCAACAAATGATTCTGTTGTCGGCTTGAAATTATAAGAACAACCTGGGAAGGGTTTGGTGAAGAATATGCAGTGGTAAAAAGAGATGTTCAGGTCATGGAATCCTATGAAGTAAGAGATTGAAATATGGTTGGATACAAAGAATCTAGAGTTCACATGGAAATATAATGGGAGTTCCAGGTATACATCGTGCCAATATCTATAGAGGTGTGTGTTTACTAATTTGCATGAAGCATTTTTCTATTATTTTCCAGAGTTATTGCAAGAGTGGATATTGGGGTTGAACAATACTCATCCCATGAATTTGATTAGACCAGTCGATTGGAATGCTAAGAATATTGCACAATTGGAAAGGGTTAATAATAAATTCACGCCTGTAATAGATTTATGTTTGGAAAGTATTATTGCAGGGTTTATTACTGAGTTTGTAGTAGATACAAGAAAGTCATATATTGTTGCGGAGCAATACTTCTTGAAGGGACCAAAAGGGAGGTACATAAAGTCACTTTACACATTGATTAATATCTTATTACATGATAAAGGCATAGTGACCATCGAATCAAATAACTAGATCATTTTGTGCGCATGGGGAAACTGGGGGAAGTAATAAGGAAGATCTGAGATATGGAAAAGGTTTTGGAGAGTAACTAGAAGAAGAAATCAATGAACCCCATCATGATGGAACATGAAAAAACCAAGGAGATCATAAGGAAAGTAGGTGTGACTCACAATGGCTGACCCTACCAATATAAGATGAACAATAAGAAGAGGGAAGTAGCCAAGCGAAAGGGATTGGATAGTGATGAGGAAGAGTTAAAGGACCTATAAACCACAGGGAAGATTGAGTATATATTGTGCACCACATATTAGAGGAAAACCATAGGTATAGGGTCCAGTGCAGAGGAAGGATCTCCATTCCATATCTGAATTAGTGTGTAACCCACAACCCCATGTGTGACTAAGACAACTAAAGAAGAAAAAATGGTTAACCAACAAGTGATTAGTGGTAGAATGATTTTTGGACGAGGGTCTAACTCAAGTAGAAGTAATTCAACAAGAAGAAACCAAGTTTCTACACCGCACAGAGGTGGTAGCACAACAAACTTCACAATGGTAGGTAAATATCCCACTATTAGGTTAACTGAGTTCCATAGAGAAGGTTCAGAGAACCCAGAGAAGCATCGTTTCATCTATGAAAATATTTGGGCAACCAAGAAAATTACAAAAGAAGATACCAAGGTTGCACAATTGGAAATCACATTTAGAGACCACACACTAGATTGGTACATGGGTCTCGTAGTAAATAACCCGACATGAGTGCCTACAAATTTCATAGAGGTGAAGAGGAAATTAATCAATGAATTTCAAAAGACAAGCTCAGATTACCAGTTTATGAACGAGATGATTGAGATCAAATAGAAGCTAGGCAAGTCATTATGGGAAGTTGATTAGAAGTTGAAAAGACTAAAAGAAAAGCTGAAGTTCTCCATTATTGATATGGAGCATAGACATTTTTTTGTTAATCATTTATTTCCACACTTGAAGTATCCTTTGAGGCAACAAAAGTTTTAGAACCAAGATAAGTCCCTGCAAGCAGCCTTGTAGTTAGAGGAAAATCAATATAAGCATATTGATCCAGTTGTGGAAGAGTTGGGATAATATTTGAAGAACTTAATATTTCAATTGAATCAGAGTAAAGGTAAAGAAAAGAGAGAATATCTCTGTTGTGCAATGTGTAGGTCAAAATGTCATCATAAGAATGAGTTTCCATTGTATGCATAATATATAAGAGTGGTTATGCCAAACCATTTATCTTCAGGAGGAGCATGGTGTGAGATCTGTAAAGTACATGGCTAAGATCCTTATTATTTCTCCATGATGCAGAAGTATCAGACAATAACAAAGAGTACATTTTGTAATTTTTGCAAGTTAGTGGGACATGAAGACAAGGACTTTAGAACTTTGGAGATGATGAAAGATAGGATTTCAGATACATATAGGGTGTAGGATAAGAATTTAACAAGACAACCTATGAAACATCCGTAGTATAACAAGGCGCAACAACCATAGTATAATAACACACAACAGTTTGCAACACAACCACATTATAACAATTTGCAATAGTTTCAGTGGTAGTAGAATTATAATCCCACACAACAATGCAGAACACGACCATAATACAATAACGCGCAACTGCACTACAATCAAGGACCACAATATAATACACCATGTGGATATAATTAAGGGAGAATATTATGATTCAAAGGAGGAGGTCACAGAGTAAGACACTTTAGAGGAGGTTGAGGACCCATAGTGTGTCACAACTATCAGAATCCTGGACAGTATGCAAGAGATTGTCCACAACCACCCGCGACATGTATGTATTGTCACACAATAGACCATGAAACAAAGGATTTCCCGACACTACTAATAAAAATAAAGTACAAGAGGAACCATACCAATCAGAATGCGCAATGGATCACTGTGGAAGACAGTGAAGAGGATAGAAATAAGATTCATATAGTGACTCTAGGTGGAGCTAAGATAGGAGATGATGTAGCAAAACATAGCAAGGATATAGAACAATGGGTACGGAAGAATCCAGAACCTAAGTGTTGGAACGGTTTTAAAATTATAAGTCTGAAACATTACCCTGTTTCTTTTTACTTCATCTCAAAATCAAACTTCAATAATAAATCATTTTTTTCTTCCATCCTTAACGAGTACACAAGGTCCACTGTCAATCCAACTCTCTCATCGATCGAACAATCCCTCTTTCTTGAATGTTTTGGAGCCGCCTGAATGTTAAAAATGTCAATACCTCTAGATACTTGCTTCATAGTTTCGAGTTTTGGAGTTTCGCGATTTGGGAGTTTTACCATGTAACAACTAAAAAATCTCGATATATGAAAGGTGTTAAAAGGATCTTAGTCATCGTACATGTATACCTTCCTAAGATTTGACACATAATTACAAGAAGTGTCATGTCAAAACATCCATAAAGTTTTTTTTTCGATACACGAAGCATATAGATACCAAAAAGATAAACCCATTTTAAATAAGTTAATATCGATGAATACTTAATTAAATAACTTCGCACTTTCGGAGTTCAGATATTTGTCATATACTACACTCAAATATCACAAAGAACGAAACCCCAAAATACTTGAAGTTAAGAATGGTTATTTAGTGGATAAAACATGATTAAAATTAATTAATCACTTCGTGATTTCAAATCTCAGGGATCCTGTCTCAAGCAACTACCAAAATCTCGAGGTTCGAAAATCCGAAAAAACACTTAACAATAAATTTGATTAACTAATGCATTAATAAGGATTATCTTGTGATTGATTTTTTGCTGAATCGTAGCTCAGGTAAATTGAAATGTTATTTTTCAAAACTTCTAATCGTGAACCACCAAACATTAATGACATTAATAATCTATCTACGACAATCATTTCAAATAATATCTATGACCACTGCCTAAATATTTTCATTAAGGAAAGTGAATGAACCATCAGTAAAGTATTCATAACTCAAGTCATTTAGGGGAAAAGGATATTGAATTTTGAATTTCATTTGCATTTTCACAGAAAATAAAGTTTGAGCAAGATAAGAAGTTTGGGCATTTCTTGTAACAAGTAACAGAGTTCTGAACTTGTGATACCATGGCTCCACAGAAAATAGCTAAAGTGTCTAGTGAAATCTCAGACCCAAAGACAGACGTCTTCTCAGACATATCACCCAGAACTATAGATACCGTGAAAACCTGGATGTAGGTATTCAATATTCTACAATACAAATTGATCAACTACCCAGATCATTCGGGCGACGAGGTGAGTTAAACCCAGGATACAAAATAAAAATATGTTGCTCAATTAGAGCTTCATAAAATAGCAACACAGCCTAGGTTCATTCCTTATAATGATATGATTGGTTGGGCACTGGATAATGTCGACCTCTCGACTAGGAGTATCTGCAAATCACAAAAGGTTGCAGTTGGGTCTTTTCGACCAGAGAATTTATAGGTAATGTACAAATTATCTTCAGTTCCCAATTACAATTATAATGTCTCTTTCCTAATGTACTTCGACAAAAAAAAATGTGCGCAATATGGAAAGAACTTACCTGACTTGATCAAGGATTGTTGTTCACGTCCTGAAAAATTTAGAGCAGACACCCATGGTATATATGTTGTTGCCTCATTAGAGCCTCACATGATGTATGTAGACATGATGTTGTGCATAATTTTTGGGAAGGAAAATACTACTCATTTCTTATTACTATGGGTGCCAATCATGCATACAACAACATAGGGGTATTCCTTCGATTGGGATAAAATGTTATCGGACAATTTGGTTAGGGAAATCATAGAATATTGGTCATTGAAAGCCAAAGGGAAACCTACCCCATTTTACATGTATGCATATATTATGGATGTCACTTGTTTCATGATGCCATTTCCTTTGATGGGATGGAGCTGGACTCTCACCAACATTGAAGCAATACACTTCTATCACTCCAAGTTGTGGGAGGATAAGAAAAAGATTTATTCTATGAAATATGCAACTATGTGGTGGTGCCGATGCATATTGCTATATACGAGTGCCCACCTCCCAGGATTTTCGACAAGATAGTGACCAACCTAGGAAAAATAACAGATTGGTACATTGAAGAACATTTCTCTTATATCAGGGTTTCTGGATGTTCCGTCCCTCCGCATGCCTTACCAAATCTTCTGCCAGATCTATTGGTGTGCAGAGAGGTAGCACATCAAATTGTGATAGGGGGAATCATTAAAGAACTAAAGGCAGTGCAGAAAAAAGTATGGCGTGACTTTCCTTTGCAGATTGTTTTGTTCTCATTGTTAGATTTTGACCGCTCAAAGGTAGAGGCCACAACCCTGGAAGACATTAAGCTTGTTAATATTGAATTCAAGAAACACAATCCCCAGAAGATTTTGGAAAATCACATGGCTCTTTACAATATAAATAGATACGAGCATGAAGACTCCCCACATGATGAGATATTTCGAGGAGCAAGATCTTATTAGGAAGTGTTGAGATGAGTTTGAACTTTGGCTCCAGAAGAATTATGTAAGTTTTATAATTTTCAAAGACACTGAAGAAATAACCTGCCTAAATTCATACAAGGAGGAGTCCTGACATCTCCAACTACACAGGAAATTGCGACCTAGAGTTTAGAAATAGGGGGCTCCAGTGAACAGGATGCCCAAGGAAGTTTAGAAAAAATCAATATTTTGACACAGAAGGAGGATGCCACATTGACAAATCTACCCGATGATCAAACTAAAGCTCAAGCTGAAACTTTGATTAAAAAGGGTGAAGAAAAATCACCGTCCACACCAGACAAATCAACTACAAACACAACAGGGCAACAACCATCCACCGCGATAGGCAGCCCTATCAAATTGGTCACTCCTTTATAGTCCAGTAGGGGGAACCCGAATACCAAAGTCATTTTTATAGAGGATCTCACTCCTATTTTGGTTGAAGAAATGCCCCCTTCCGACTTCTTCTCCAGCAAGAAGAGGAGGGATATAGTAAAAATAGAGATGCGGAAAAAGGAGGGTGAAAATGTCAAGAGGCATAGAGTTCTATATGATGGTTAGGCCTTGGAGGAGGCATAATTTTCTATGGAAGTGGAAGGAACATTGGGATATTTTTCCACAACAAATCACTGTTCAGTTGGAAATCTAATAGAACAGTTGAAGCAAAAGGATCTGTTGGTGAAACAACTATAAAACCAAATAAAGACTATGGAACAAAGTGTGATAAGTGAGATGAATAAGGGTTTTGAGCAGATCAGAGCCTGTGACAGGCAATAAATACAACAACTTAAAATCAGTCTTGATGAAAAGAATAAAAATTCACAGGCAAGTAGAGAACTGGCCATTCAACAGGGAGAATTGGTCAGACAACTGCAGGTTAAAATAAACTTAATTGAGAACACGACAGTGGATATGGTGATTTTCCAAGCCTAGCCATTGGAAGTGCATGAGAAGTTGGGATCGATCCAACAAAACCTTTTGACAAAGGTAGAAGTTGTTCAAAACTATTATCGGGTGGCAAATCATTCTTTAAATAACATTTACATAAAGGAGAGAGAGGCCACTTCTGCTCGAGTTACATTCCAAGAGGTCGTTTTAGTAGAAACAAAGGATGAAGTAGCCAAGGTCACTAAATTTTCCCTTTCAGAACAAACTCGAGGTGATATAATACTAAAAACCTGGGAGGCCAAAATAGTTGAAAGTAAAAGGTAGCGAGGGAAGTGAAGAAATCTTGTGAAGAAGCATTTTCTTCACTCGACAAAGTGTCAATGGACATTGAAAGAAATAATATCTTTGAAGCCATGGGGTAAATTGATATAGAAAAAAATCAACTTAATTCCAAGACAAGCATGGAAGAAGCCCGGGCCGAAATCTTGTAATTGAAACAAATTGACATTACCCAGATTAATAAATGGATAGTCAATCCTAATCTACGACTACAACCTATATCTTTAGAATCTAGGAGAATGGAGAATAGGTTGCCTCACATAGAAAATAAGTTATATACTTTTGAGGTGAATGACTCAACAAAGCCTTCCAGGTTAGTGGTGCATTTCATAGGCAGATGTTTTCAGTGTGTCGAGCAAGGGAGAGCCAACACATCTGGAAGTAAATGAGACAATGTGTGCATATCATTTAATCAGCTCATTATTAGAGACCAACTATTTTTTATCTGGAGGACAAGAAGAAGAAACGTCTCTTCCAGTAGGTGAAGAGACATAGAATATTGAAATGAAACTCTTCAAATTTTACATATTATAATATTTAATGTTTTTGAATTAGGAGAATTCCAACTGCTTAGGGTTCAGATCAGTTTTGTATAAATACATAGTTTGAAGAGTTAACACATGTTGCTTCTTGCTGAATGTAATAGAGAGAACTCTCCTTTTGTGAGAATTAATACAAGTGCACACAGGGATTCCAATTTTTGTCCAGTTTGAGTTATGTTTTTCTCTTGTATTCCATATCTCTAGTTTTCCTTATGTTATTCCTTGATAAGTGAGTGTTTGCAATTTATTACTATTGCTACTGTAATCACATTAAATCGGTTGTTTGATAAGCAAGCATTTTTTCCTCTGTATTTTCTATAAGTAAATACAATACCTGTGAGCTACTTGGATTATTGTATCTCATATCCTTTCAAGGGTGCATCCTTTATTTTCTTCTACTGTGAACAAGGTAAGATTCAAATTTCATTGATGCCTCATTTTGTTTAACAGTTTTGTAAGTTTCCCTCACGTCATTTGATTTTATAAATCGACTCAGACGACAAATTACGGCCTTTGTCCTATTTTTTCATTAGTTCCATTTGAGGATTAATTCTTATATAACTAACAGAAGAAAAAGAACCTTTCAAAAATTTCCTTTATATTTCTGATTCCTGACATTATTCTTTAAGCCTTAGGTTTAATCTCAGGAACAACACTAAGAAGAAATTTGATGTGCGCAAAGAAAAAGAGATATGCAAGGAGGCTAAACAAGATATTTTGAAGGAAAATATTGTCTCCACTTTAGGGATGAAGCCAATAGACGATGTACCATTGTATGACATGCCTCCCTTTTTTTATCAAAACAAAAAAGATAAAACTTCAGAGAAAGTAAGTAACTTAAGAAAATTTTTGGTATCTTATGTCAAACTATTAAATGATAAGTCATCTCTACAAGTACTACAAAATATATTAGTAAAGTGTAATGTTGGGGAAGAGGAGGTAAATACAATCAATTAGGTCTGGAGGAAGAGAAGAACAAGTAGGGAATTCAGGTTGAATGCAAATATTATATATTTCAATATGGGATATGTCATACTCGAATTAGGGTATGAAGTCAATGCGCTGCCAAAGAAGACATGGGAAGATATGGGAGAACCTCAATTAGGGTATTCAGTTATACAATTGAAGTTGGAAAATCATCACGGATTGGTGCCACTAAGAAGATTGAAGGGGATACCAATAGATCTATATGGTATACGCACCATGGAAGACTTTGAAGTAATTGACATAGTTGATAATACTACACCCTATCCAGAACTATTGGGATTGGATTGGGATTTTGATAACCATGAAATTATCAATATGAATACAATAAAGATGATATTTGAATATGGAGAGTAAAAATTTATTTCACCTTTGTATCCCTTAGAAGGAGGAAGGTATGTGGAACATGCATACAATATCCTCATAGAAGACAAAAACCTACTTTACAGAACCACCGTGCGTGAAGAATATTATATCAACCTAACTGGAGATGGCATGTTGAGTTGGAGGAGTATTAGTTCTTGTACTTCATACTTTGACACAAGACTGCAAAACGAGAAGAAACGACTACATGAATTATCTACCAAAAGATGTTCCATAATGACGTGTGCGCTGAGTGGATTGGATCTGAGGTAAGAGAACCTCCCACTTTTTATGGTCAGATTAATCTAGAATAATTTTTAGCAAAGTTTGAATTATAAATTTTGGAGAATCAAAGAATATTTTCTCTAGACATAGCATTGAAACAAACATCTTCCCATTAGTGGGGTGTGCATAAAGATAATATTAAGAAACTGGTTTCAATGTAAAATTTTATTGCGCATTAGATTTGGTGCAGAGAAGGAGAACAATTTTTTGGAAAAATATGATGGGATTGGCCAACCCAGGGAACACATAGATAGGTGTATGGTCCAATGGAAACTGGTACCACCAGAATAATGGTTGCATCACTTTATTCACACTTTAGAGGTCATTCCAAGGAACTGGTACATAGAACATGAACAATGTAGAGAAATTGCCAAATGGGAAGAAACACAACATAATTTTTTGGTTACATTTTCCTTTGAGCATGAGACTCTAGAGATAGATACAACATTAAAGGTAGTAAGGGATAGGATTTTTGAAGAAATGGAAGTAGATATTGTGACAACATCCAGAACCAAAAGAGACAGACAATAAAACAATTTTTACCTTGCTATCATGTCAGAGAAGAAGAATACCTAGTAGAGGATAACCCACAAGATATAAATATCCCAAAAGTTAAAGGGGAAAGAGATGTAGACTGTCCCAAGCTATAATAAGAAGATTATGCATCCCCATTAAATACCAAGAAGGTAAATATTGGAGCAACAAAAAACCCTAAGATTGCAATCATTGGAGATGTTGATTAATTGGGTTGGTTGTCATTGATGTCAACCCTTGAAGCAAGTCTAGGAACAAATTCTGGTATCCCGACAATATGGTTAAGGGATGTAAGTTTTTTTTGTGTATAATGATATGAAGGTTATTATATTTGTAGGTAAAACTATTCTATATGGATATTCCATGTCATTCCATTTCCGATGATATGTGGAACGCCACATAACTCCTCACAGTTAGAGATTTATGGCCTTGTGAATTTGGAGAACCCTCATGAGTTATCTAGAAGTCAAATAAGTCAAAATTATTCTAGAAGCTCCTAGAAGAAGTTGACTAGTCAAGTGAGTAAAACTAAGATTTAATCATGGGTTAAGTTGTTGCAAATAATTAAATAATTAAAAATAAATTAGTTGCAACTAGAAGCGGATAATTTACAATTTGTAGCAAAGTAGGTTAGAAGTAGACAAGTGGTTATAAGTGGGTTAGCCCTAAAAGAAGAAAATTGGGTTAATTTGATTAGAAGGTAACCCCTTGAGGAAGCTACATGGAAGTATAAATAAGAGATCAAGGCTCTCCTATTAGCATCTATTGAGCACATTGAATATCTATTATTGTGTAAGGTTTATTGTAGGTACTCATTGATACATCCAAAGATGCGCAAGTCTGAGGTAGCACAGAGGGTTGAGAGAGAAAGTTTCGGAGTTTCAAAAATATTGAAAAAAACCCTAGTTTCTAATATGTACATGAGATAACAATATTATAGGGTGCATACATATGTGGGATACTAGTATAATAAGGTGCATACATATGCAAGATAACAATATAATAGGGTGTGTACATGATATTAAAGCCATTAAAACTTGAGAAGTTGAATATGCCAGGTCTCTAGAATCTGAAAGAAATCTCCCAAGAAGGTCTACAATGATCAGGTACATCATATCTATCTATTGGTTCAAAAGGTATGTCTTATTTCTATGAGTAGTTGAATTTTTTTGTCTACATGAGAAATGGTTACGTGGGTTTGAGGACTTTCCCTAGAGAGATTATTGGATGCATGGGACTTTCTATATAATTCATATCTATTGAAATACAATGTTGGTATAATCAATATTTATCATCGATAAATCTTGTTAGTGTTCAAGCACATATTGTATTTATGGGCATATGGTTAAGGGATTTTGTGGTACATGGTTGGGAGATTGTATTTATGAAGTGGTTGATGTATTGATAGGATGCATATCAATAAGGGTTTGGTGTCTAGTCCATGTGAGGGTTATTATAATTGTTCATGATTATACTTGTATGGCACATGACTAGAGAGATATAGATGCACTTGGTTAATGGATATGTATGAGGATGTATGTACACAACACAACTGCAGGTTGGACACAGTGACATTTTGCAGGTTGAGTTGAAAAGAGGCAACAAAGTGTCTTAGTTTCAACAAAAGTGAAAAAACCTAACTTTCAGAAGGCATACACAGGATGAAGTATAGACAGGTCGTGTACATAGGAAGGCTTCATTACAAAAAAATCACATACATATGCATTCTACAACACATATAGGTTGCGTACCTATTGGGTTTTGATTGGTACATGCTAAGTACATGTACAAGTTGTTTACAGGACAATGGCACAGGTTGTTGGATCATATTGGTACAGGTTTACAACAATATATCTCACATGGATAGTGTAATAGTAGTTTCATCATCTTACTTATATTTCAAGGTGACAAAATGGGACAAGGATAAGTGTTGTAGCCAGAGAACATAGGGGGTTGTAGCCTCCTTCTGGTTGTAGCCATAGAATTGGGGAGTTGTATCTCCCCTCAAGTTGTATCCTTAAAATATAGGGGGTTAGAGCCTCCTTTCAATTGCAATTAGATAACAAAGGAAGTTGGTGCTTCCAATGAATGTAATTCTTAAAGACATATAAGAAAAAAAAATCGTGGTTTTCTCTCGCATTGGGTTTCCATGTAAAAATAGTGGTGTACTGTGCATGTGCGTGATTGTTCACTGTTTATGGTTTATTTAATCTGCACTTATTGTATGATAATGTTACATTGATCATAAAGATAAATAAAACTTACATACTATGGTAAAAAGGATTAGATTTCTCTATTACTGATTCACCCCCTCTCTTAGTAATCCAACAATTGGTATCAGAGCAGGTTCCTTCAAAAATTAGTTTAACCACTGAAAGGTAGATCATGGAGAGAAATAGTATGTATAAAAATGAAATACCACAATTTGATGGACAAAACTATGAATTCTGGAGTAGAAGGATGAAAACATATGTATAGGCACATGGATTTGAGGTTTGTCAATCAACTGTAGATGGATACAAAGAACCAATAGTTCCACCAACAAATGAAAGTGGAAGGAAACTCAATCTAAATAATTCAAAAGCCAAAAATACACTTATAAATGGTATTTTTGATTCGGTATATGTCAAATTTATCCATTGCATCTCTACTAAAGAGATTTGGGACAAAGTTGAGAATATTTATGAAGGAGATGCAAAAGTCAAGGAAACAAAGCATCAAACTTATAGAGGTCAATTCGAACAACTAAAGATGAAGGAAGATGATAATATTTCATATTAATTCTTACGAGTTGATGAAACAGTGAATGCAATTATAGGATTGGGAGAATAAGTTAATGAATCTATAATTTTTCAAAAGGTACTAAGATCTCTTCCAATGAGATTTGATCCTAAGATATCAACACTAGAGGAAAGGGAAGATCTAGACTCAATAAGAATAGATGAACTACATGGAATCTTCACATCTTATGAAATGAGAAATGAACAAGAGAATCCAAGTATAAAAGAATCAACATTCAAAGCATCCAAGAAGTCAAAGAAAATGGGAAAGAAAAAGGGCAAGCAAAAGGAAAAAGAATATAGCAGAAACAATGACATCTCAGAAGATGATGAAGAAGTGGCCAAATTTGTCAGAAGACTAAAAAAGGGAACCAGTGGCAGATATAGAGGGAAAAAGAACAAAAAATAAAGTCTTCAAGAAAAATTTTTGCACCAAAGAAGATGGCTCCTCATCAGACGAAGATGAAGTCAGTGAAAGTGAGATAGAAAGATTTATATTCATGGAAATATAATACTTCGATAAAGAATACATCGAAGAGGAATATGAAGATTCAGAAGTGGATTACAAAGAAGAACTATTGAGTGATATAGAAGTTATAAAAAGAGAAAATAAAAAACAAGAAGCTCATGTTAGAGAAAGATTTTCCTCACCCCATGCAATCTTGCACATAAGGCATTTTATATATGCACCTTGCCTACTATACAACATGCGTATATGCAGGTTGCACCACTACAACCCACATACATTGGGAAATGTGCCCAAAATTGAAAAATGGTGTCAGGTTTCCATGTCACATCACGAGATCAATGATCCTTGGCCTTCCATATACTGGAAACATTCTGACTCGTCCCTTTAGTTCCACTTGAAGGCTATAAATGGGCCAAATCCAAGCTATGGAAAAGAAGATAAATAATTCAACTTTGAGAGCAAAGTTACTCTGGAGAAATTATTCACTTCACATTGAGTTTGCATCCCTTTGTCCTTTAAGTCTGAACACATTGTTCAGCCCCCAAGGTCTTCACTTATTGATTGAGAACTTCATTGTCTCTATTATATGAGCTTGTGTTTGGTGGAGGATTGAAATGGTGGAGGCCCAACTGGAAGGATATTTTTTTCTCGGTTTCAAACCGTGCCGACACAGAAGTCTATAACTTATTCACTTCTACTGATTATATATTAATAGAAATACTCTTTTCTCATCCAATGAATATCTTGAAAATATTTGAATTATTATTCCATGGGCGTATTTTTTAGGAATGTTGATGGATTATGCTATTGAATGTGCTAACATTATATATTATCACCATATACTTGCATTTCTTGGTTATTGAGGACTAGTTGCAGGTGTATCTCTTTGGGTCAAGTGTTGAACCGTGGACTTCATAGAACATCTGGACGAGGTAGGCCTTTTATATTGTCTTGCTAGAATATTTGTCTATATAGCATACTTGAAATTAGACTTGATTTCTACAGTCATTTTCATTTGTTGTTGTTTACCCCTAGCCATAGAGATATTTTCCTCATAACAGAATTGACGACCATACTGGGGATGACTCTTATTTTGGGGGGTTTAGAGTTTTTTTCTCCTTAGATTTCTCTCATTCATATTGAGTTTCTCATCGTATGATTGCTTGACAGCCTCCTTTCACTCTGGGTATGATTCTTTCATCCTTCTCCCTGGCCTAGCTGTGTTTTGACACATATACACAGGTTTTTGCTTGACAATCATGTACATATGCGTGTTTTTCTCCTACAAGTTGTGTACATACACACATTTCCCTTGAACAGTCACATACATCAACCTTTGTTGCTTGATTGTTGGGTATGGTGGTTGTTGGGTAGGTTTTTATGATTGTCGAGTCTTCTTGGGTCTCTATAGTGACTATCAAGTGTCTGTGGAATGACAAGAAACCTATCTTTGGTTGAATTTCTGGGCGGTTCCTTTCTTATCATTTTTTCATTTTGATTTTCCTTGCACCTTGGGATGGATGTTTTTCTCCTTGATTTCCCACTTAGGTTGTCTCTGTCTGTACACAGTAGAGTCTTTATATCAAGTTCTTGTTTAGTCCTTGCATTTTTATTTTTCTTATATTGAAAATACAAAAATATTAGGCATTTTACATTGATTGGCATTTTGATCTCTTGAGTCTTTGTCATTTATCTTAGTGCATATAAAGAAAGATTGCATTTTTATTTAGAATTGCATAATTGAATTGAAAATTGCATTTTTAGGAAGCATATCATTTATTTGAAATTGAAGTTAGGACTTTGCATTGTATTCATATTCATTCATTTTACTTGTTGAGTCCTAACATCACTAGTTTCATGACCACACCTTTTGAGTAAGAAAGGCCATTAAAATAAACGCTATAATTTAAAATATATTAGTAACGATTTTATCTTATAGGGTGTACAAACTAGCTTATAATTTAGTGCCTTGGAATAGGATTTTGTGAGTAAACTTCTCCAAGGATATTAAATCAACATATGTGTCTGACTAAGGGAGTGGAGAAATCCATTGTATAATTGGTAATATCAGGAGGATCCGCTTACACCAGAGTTAACCACGAGGTTGTGTGAGTTCGATTGAAGGGATATCCCCTTGATACCTTTTGAGTGCCAGATATATTTCTGGGGAATTGTTCGTATATGGGGATCTTGCTAGTTTTCTTACCTCCATGAGAGGTAATGATTTCAAGGTTTCGGGCTTTGCTACCCTTCCCATACGGTGGACCTAACTTATGAATTTTCACCTATGCATCGGTTATACCATGGTTGTTTATTTTCTTGACTTAGGTGCCACATAGGTTACTCGCAGGGGTTATTTTTCAAGTACCTTAGGTCAAATAAGGGTCGTACAACACATAGACTTTATGGAGGATTACCTCTCTAGGAGATCTGATCGACTAGTTCTTAAGCCCACGAGGGCCCTTATAACTGATTTGGATACCTCTAATATTTAGCAGGGAGTCTCAGGCCCCTCTTGGGCAAGGCATACCTACTTTAGGGAGGGAGGCCCCTTTCAACCACTTTATCGTGTTTATGTGCATATTGGTCGTTTGATTATTTTTAGTGTTCTCGTTGATTACTAGTTGGCCTTAGGATTTTTTTTTTTTTATATCTTAAAACTTAACTCATCGTGGAGTCAAACCAACTTCCCCATCGGTATTTCCATTTGTTACAGTTACCACCGTATTTTGAGTCTTTTCCTTCTAAAATACTGATAATTATTAAACATTGTACACACACCCCCACTTATCAGACTTGTGATTCTATAAGGATGAGTAATGAACTGAGTCATCAAGATACTGGGATCCCCTTGACTCCCACACCTACTATAGTTAATGGCACCACTTCAACTCATGTAACCACAATGGTTGTAGTGTCGGAGGCACCTATCATCACTGTTTCCCACCCTATAGTGAATACTCAACCTATTTCCATGAACCCGTTTGGGTCTCTTGGTCACTCACTGGGATGTAATATTCAGTCCATCCCAATGGCCTCTAGTTCTTTTTCCTATGGTATGTTGAATTTCACTTCACAATTTTCAAACTCCATCCCAGCCGTTGGCCCGAATGATAGCATTGGACTTGGGGGCACAACTCCTCCTTATAATCTGTTCTTGTTTGGTGGCTCTCAGATCCCTCAAATGACTCCTACCATTGGACACATTCCTTCTTTTAACACCAAGTCTAGTCTTGTTCCTTCTAGGTGGAGTAACCAACCTAGCAGACAATTATTTTCTCAAGTTTTGTCCTTTACACTCACCTCCTTAGTACCAATTCAAACCAACATGTTTGTAATGGTGAATCCACCTTTATCCTCTGGATTCACACCTGTAGGAGGTCCGTTTCACACCTTGTGAAATCATCAACCTAGAGCCAGTCCGGTTGGGGAAAGTTTTTATAACCCACATCAGAACATTCCTACTGGAATGGTGCCCAACCAACCTATTATGAATCAACCTGGAGGAGGGTCTTACAATCTCGGATAAGGACATGGTTCTTACCAGAACCCTAGATTGGCTACGATTACCCAAACACAATATTTCCAGGGAGCTTGGGGCTAGATGTCGCAACCTCGACTCCCTTTTCTGGCCACGCTGAACCTTCCAAACTTGTCTAAGTTGATGAATGACCATGTGTGTCATGATCCTACATGGCCCCCCATTCCCGCCAAGCTTCCTTCAGATATTGCAAAATTCGAAGGAAAGAATGGTGAGGATATTGGTGATCACATTACCACCTTTCACTTATGGTGCTCTTTTAATTCCCTTAATGATGATTCCATTTGGTTAAGATTGTTTCAATGCACCCTCACGGGGGTTTCTGAGAAATGGTATACTGATCTACCTAGGGGAGCATACAAGACCTTTAGTCAGATGGTTTTAGGATTCCTTAACCACTTCCAATTGTAGGTTCGTTACGATGTTGGCCTAGAACTTCTGTCAACCTTACCCCATGACAAAGCCACTCATATCTCAGATCACATCCAGGAGTGGCATAGATGGAAGAGGTTGATCAAGACCTGCATACCCCCGAAGTTCCTATTATAATGGTTCCTTAAGTCTTTATAGCCTCCTATTTTGAAGGATGTTGCTGCATCCGGGGTTACATATGAGGAAGGAGAAATCTTCAAAGCCCAGCAGTTAGATCTTATATACACCTAGTCTGGGATGTTATACAAGATTCTTCTAGATGCACCGAGGTCAAAATATCACCCTAGACAAAATCCCAGACCTCATACCAATGGAATTGTAGGATCCTCCAATGTGAAATCCATAGACTCAGTGATAAGACATTTGAAAGAGTTGTCTCTAAACTAGTTTTATGGAGGGCCAACTTCGTTCGTGTCTTCCAATCCCACTCAATCAGTGGATGTACATTCTGTGCAATCTTTGATCGACCCAAATGGTAACCAACAAGTAGGTGGGAATAAGAGGAAGGGATGTAATAATAATCATAAGGGTGGGAAGAATAATAATAAACAAAAGGACAATGGTAATAATGAGAGGATGAATAATAATGTCGGTGAGGGAAAGAAAGAAAGGCGTAAGGTGAAATCTCCATGTAAGCTTTGTACAAACAATCATCTCACTCATTTATGCCCCAAACTTGTGGAAGCTATGAGGCTCTTATATCTACCTCCCACCGTGCTAAAGAATCCTTTTCCACATAACCAACACATGGCCTAGAGCTCCTCAAATTCTGAAAATGTGGCCGGTGGGAGTCAAAATCCACCGGCACAAGATGGTGACAGTTTGTGCATCAATATGGTCAATTCTCAGGTTAATGTAGCCACCCGGTCTTGCGATTACATTTCTTCATAAACTCTACCTGGTCTAGAATCTCCTCCTCCTCCAGAGACACCCTTGCAAATAGAAAAACCAGAGCCACTACCTCGTATTCTGAAAGGATTACTCAATAAATCTACCCACAATCTAAATGCTAGAGCCACCTAGAATTACTCTATTGTTGAGGACATGGGTCAAACCCCTTGTGCAATGTCGGCCTTGGAGGTACTCCAGACGCGTCCTTCACAGAGGAATGCCTTGCTATCTACATTAAGATATCTATACCGCAGTGTCTCGAATGTTATCAAGTTTGAGTTCACAAATGTCAATCCTCTATTGCCTTACCATGTGGCATTCCAAATCCATGTACATTACTCGAAGTATACCATCAAGCGTGTGGTTGTTGATGAAGGTGTTGCAACATGTGTTATGTCCCTGATTTGTTGGAAAGATCTCAGCTCTCTGACTCTCTCTCAATCTCCAACCATGTTGACTTCTTTTCACAGTCGTTCCTTCTGCTTTCACGGTATTCTTCCTTCCTTTCCGGTCCAGTTAGGTGGGAAGACGATAGAGGTGGATTTCAAGGTGGTTTATGAACCCCTCGATTATAATTTGTTACTAGGATGTAATTGGACTTATTCTATTACTATTGTTGTATCGTCCATCTTCCACACTCTTTGTTTCCCTCACGATGCGAATATCGTGACGTTTGACCAGTTGTCCTTTGTGTATGGTAGCCCCAGTGCATGTGTTGGACCTTCTATTCCTTTGGTCGACAATTCTCAACTGAAAACTAAGAATATCGGTGTCAGAATGTATTCATCCCTTATGGGTACCTTTGAATTCATGGCACCAATTCACCATGTTTACAGCATGTCCAGTAGGCTGATTTCATCAAAGAGGTATGTTCCTTTCCACACTTACTATTTTAATGATCCTTGGACCCTACCTTCCTCAACTGCATCTTGTGAAGGTCAATCGCATGTTGAAATGTCCATTCCACTATCAGCAATGAAGATAGCGTATCAAGTTATTATTGACTCTTCCTTCGATCCCGATCCTAATACCTTGTAGACGGACGAGGAGGATCTTGTTATTAAGTCCATGTGGGCCACTTCATCATATTTTTCACATGACTACCTCGATGAGCCTTTACCCTCAGATGAATATATCATCGAGGCCATCAATGTTTCTGACAAACCTTGGGATGATATGCATCATCGTTTTTATTTTCTCCCAGAGCTTGCCAGAATCGAACAAGACGAATTTCGATCTACTCTAAGTGAGATAGTCGATCACGTCATAGTTCCACTTGATATGCACGACATTTATGTCAAAGGAAACATGGTGAGTATCTCTCCTACCATCACGATCAATATCTCTCATACCCCTAGAAATACTGAAAATGTACACATCAGTGCAGATTGTTCTCCAGAAGAAATCCTGATCTACACCAATCTCTTCAAGGAATTCTAAGATGTATTTTCTTGGTCATATGAAGAGATGCCAGGAATCGACCCTCAAATTGTCGAACATGATATTAAAAATTACCTGAATGCTAAGCTTGTTTGAAAACGTCTCAGATCTATCAATCCCCAGAAGGCCCTTGCTATTAAGGTAGAGGTGAGAAACTTCTTAATGTTGACTTTATCTACCCAGTTCCCTTGACTAAATGGGTATCCAATCCTGTTCCTATGAATAAGAAGAAAGGAAATATCTGTGTATGCATGGAATTTCGTGACCTGAACAAAGATTGTCTTAAAGACAACTCCCAGACACTTTTCATCAATCATATTATCGACGAGTGTGCGGGAAGCAGATTTTTTTCTTTCATGGATGAATTTTTAGGATATAACCAAATTCAAATTAAACCCGAGGATCAACATAAGACAACATTTATTTTTCCTTGGGGTACTTTCACATACCGAAAGATGCCTTTCGGCCTTAAAAACTCTAGAGCAACCGTCCAATGTGCTATGACCTTCACATTCCACAATCTTAAGGATATAGTCGAGGATTATCTTGACAATCTTGCTTCTCACTCTCGTAAGATAGTGGATCACCCTAAGCACCTTCGGCTAGTTTTTGAAAGATGTCATCATTCTAGAATCTAGTTAAACCCTCATAAATGCATCTTTTGTGTTAGGCATGGATGTCTTCTGAGATTTTTAGTCTCTGAGATTGGGATCATGGTAGATTTGTTAAAGGTTGAGGAAATACTTTGATTTCCTCCACCGCGCACTATTCGACAACTTCAAGGTTTACAGGGGAAAGCTAACTTTTTACGTTGGTTTATAGTAAACTTTGTCAATATTACTAAGGGTTTCATGCATCTTTTGAAGAAGGACACCCATTTTATCTGGGATGAGCGGGACTAGGAATCCTTCGATGCTTTGAAGAAATCCTTGGTGTCGACACCTCTACTAAAGTCTCCTGACTATAGTAGGTATTACTTGATTTATGTCATTGTGTACAAAGATATGATTGGTATGGTTTTGATTCAGGAGGATGATGAGCTCTGTGAGCACATCATCTACTATCTTAGTCAAAACTTAGTTGGTCTTGACCTCAAATATTCTCACGTTGAAAATCTATCTTTGACTTTCGTTCACGCGGTCCAACGATTATGCCATTATATATTGATTTTCAAAACTAATGTGGTTGTCAATGTCAATCCATTTCAATACGTATTTACCAGGCGTATCATAGGGGGGGAATACAATAAATGGATTTTCATTTTACAAGAATTCGATCTCGATTTCGCTTCTGCGAAATCCAAGAAATCACTAGTCTTTGCAAAGATAATATCCGACTTCCCATGATTGGACGAGGATGTTATTCATGTTGATTCTTTTGCGGATGAACACATTTTCCTTATCTCGTCGTCTGACCCCTAGTATGGAGACATTTTTCTCTATATTCAAACTTTGAAGTTCCCTCAGCATCTCTTGCGATATGACTGAAAACGTGTACAATATGAAGATAAGAATTACCTTATCATCGACGACACTCTGTATCGTCGAGGAATAGACAATATCATGCGTCAATTTTTAACTCACGAAGAAGTCGATTCAGTTCTAAATGATTGCCACAGTGGGGCTTGTGGTGGTCATCTATTCGGGCTTGCAAAAACCCAGAAAATTTTTCCAGTCATTTATTTAAAGTCATCTATATTTAAATATTGCATTGAAGTGGTTAAGAAGTGTCACCCCTACCAGGTGTTCACTTAGAAAATGCGCTTGCATCCAACCCCTCTCCATCCATTCATTACCGTTGGTCCGTTCACCAAGTGGGGGGTGGACTTTGTGGATTGCAACCCAACTTTGGTTCGGGGGCATCATCACATTATCGTGGTTGTAGAATACTCTACTAAGTGGGTCGAGGTCATGCCTATAGTTAAATCCAATGGGAAGACTGTCACCTTCTTCGTATTCAATCAAATTATCTCCAGGTTTGGTATCCCAAGTGAGATTTTCACTGATCATGGAAGTCACTTTCATAACAAAATGATGGAAGAGATAGCATCCAAGTTGGGATTTAAGCATGGTCATTCTTCCCCTTAATACCCCCAGGAAAATGGATAGGTAGAGGCCGTCAATAAGTCTCTCAATACCATTTTGCAGAAAACTATCAGCCAAAGAAAATATGACTGGCATATTATACTATATCCCGTACTCTGGTTATACTGAACCTCGATCAAGACTGCCACTGTATTTTCTCATTTCAAGTTAGTATATGGTGTGGATTCGATCTTACCTATTGAATGTGAAATACCTTCTCTTAGATTGGTAGTCACGCTCCTCCCTGACACTTTCAATATCGAGCGACGCCTCGTACACCTAGAGATCCTTGACGAGCAGTGTTGAGATGCCTCTACGACTATCAAACAGAATAAAAGATGTGTCAAGGTCCAATACGATAAGTCTGTATGTCCTCAGTTGTACCGCGAGGGTGTCTTGGTCCTTTTATATGATCAAGCCAAAGAACCGCTGGGGGTAGGCAAGTTTAAACCCATGTGGCATGGTTCCTATATCGTGCGACATGTCTTAGAAAAAGGAGCCTATGAATTGGAAGATTATGAAGGGACATGTTGGCTAAGCCCAGGAATGGTCTCTACTTGAAAATATATTACGGTTGAGACCTAATCTTGGGCATAAATATTTGTATACTAATGTAATTTACTGTGTATATTTTTTCCCTTTATTTTTGTCTTCATCTTTCTTATTGAGTTTTCCCTTGGTTGGGAGATGTCAATGGAGTCTTCATTCTACCTAGGATTCACAAACAGAGCCAGTCGTCATACACAGAACTTGGCTTCCACCGCTTGGGTGGTTTACTCACCCGAGGGTCTACTAGTGTCTTCAGGTGGTGTATGCCTAGGGCCATCCACAAATAATGTGGTCGAATATAGCGTCATTATAAAACTTTTATGCGATGTCATTTTACATTGTATTCTCTCTTTGGAGGTTCACCTAGATTCCCAGTTAGTAGTATGTCAGTTGAACGACAGTTACCGTGTGCACAACCCTACATTACTCTGACGATTCCTATGGGTATGCCTTTTAGAGAGACAATTTGATTTTATTACTTATCATCACATACCTAGGAGTTCTAATTATGTATCTGATGCTTATGCTAATTTCATTTTAGATTGGAATTTGTCACATAACTAAATAAAAGGAAACATTCTCATCAATGTACACATTGTAATATAAGTGAAGCCGAAGAAACATGTTTTATATATATTTCAAAAAGTATGATGTTTATAATACAAAAGAGGCGCCAACACCCTCAATACACATATACATCCAATAATACAAAATCCATGAAATCTATGCATGTGGCATCGAATGTGTGTCATGATAACAAACCATGGTGCTTGCAAGATGCCAAAAGAGTCACACCCAAGCTCTGGGCATGCCAACCACCTACCGCTACATGGACTTCGACAGATCTTCTACCTAAACCATCAGAATCCTATGTGTCAAATGAGACAGGTTTCCCTGTGTGTTTTGAAGGACTCTCTCTTCTTCCACCTCATCTCCCTGGTGCCTTCGAAGATGTTGTGGAAGCATTTCTAGTTGTCATGGACCTATGGCTATGTCACATACGTCTGTATTTAGTACTCAAACATCATCCAAAAATATTTTTGTTTTACTATACAAAACTAAAAAAAAAATGAAATATTTAAAAAATTTGACATACCTATGTCCCTATAGGAAGTCCTTGGTGGTAATGGCATGTCAAGGTCTCCTTTGAAGTTGATCCTTGCATAGGGGTATTCATCTAGAGAAATGACCTATCATCTCCACTAGTAAAATAAATCATCGTTGTAGGGTGTGGGCACCCTACCTCCCCCTTGACGTCTCATCACCTCGGTCCATCATGCCATAGATGGATTGCGAGGTACTTGAGGAATGATCTCAACTCTAGGTCCCAAACCTGGAACCTACTCAAAGAAAAATCTACACAGTATAAAAGCAAACCCGAAGTTCCTCTTATCACCCTCTTTGCATTCTGTCAACTAGCTTTTCATATTAGCCAGTAGCGAGGTGCACCAATCGTACACTATGGGCCTGAAACACTCTAGAGAGTAGAACATAAGTGGCTTGAATTCCTGGTGTAACGAAGTTGATCCTATGATCCAGGTCAAAATGAGGACAATAATATTGAGGCTTAGATTGTTTATCGCTCGGATGGGGAGTTGACTCCCAACCTTCTCAGTCCCTGCTATATCGTGAGCATCTATGTACTCTTTTATCTTCATATTGCTCCCAGATCCTCGAGCTTTGAGGTTCACCACCTCACCCAAAAACGAAAACTCCGTCAAGAAATATATATCCTCGACTTCAATCCTTAATGGTTTCCCATTAAGGTTGAAGCTCTCACTATCTGGATCCCTGTAATCCATGAGAAAATGTAGAAACCTCACTTGGGCCCTCATCCCTTTGAGTGCCCAAAATTTTTACAAAATGCATATTTTCAAGGCCATTTCGGCCCCCAGATCTCTTTCCACAGCAACATCTACCTTCTCATGTTCCCTTTCCCCCCATTCTAGCTCCATCCTGCGATAGAAACATCACTTTTTGAGTTAGAAACCATAAAAAACTTTGTTTACGGACATATATGCGGGCTGCAACATTCACAGTCGCATATATGGATGAGTATATGTTGTTTTTCTTTTATACATCCGCATATAACCATGCGTATACGCGACCCGATGAATGGTAGCCCATGTACATGTAAACCTCTAATTTGCACCTTAAATAACTTGAAAATTGAAACCTAAATACAAAATGTAATCCACTAGAAAGGAATAGGAGGGGAAGAGGAGTTACCTTGTCTATATGATCGTTGATTCCATCACTCGATGCTCCCACAATCGCCATTTGAAGATAAGAGGTAATTTGGTCCAAAATACACTATTTGGGTAAAAAAGTCAAATGACATAGTAAAATTTGGTTTTTATTACTATTTATAGCAATTTTTACCTACTTTGCATAGTTTCAGATCGTATTTCTGCCTAATGGACTAATATAACAGTGGATTGAGTTGGTTTTTGTAGTTTTCATGAGGGATTCTTGCAGTTTTTAGCGTTATGTTGACTGTTCGTAACTACGGACATGTATTTTCACTACCCAGCATATTGGATAGGTATCCATTCCATCATGCACACTTGCATTGTCCTATAATTGTCACTCATATGCCTTAGGTACAAACCCATTTTTTAGCGACATAGAACCCCCCATCTTCTACAAGATGTGTCATTATCAAATGGTAGAGACTTACCAAACATGGGTACCCTAGTTACATCCTCTGTGCAATCTGGTTCCCATGCAGAGATTTTTCTGTAGGATCGAGAGTCCCTTACAACTAATACATGAATTTATGTTGAGCCTCATTTATCACTCATAAACATGATGACCTATACCTAGAGGACTCTCAAATGAGTTTGATTTAAGCTCTTTTCTGAATCATTTTCAAAAAGAGAAAAGATTGTCGAGTGAAATTGTCTCTTTCACACTCATAAATTGGATTTGAAAGGACGTCTATTTGGTACAAGTTTATCACTTTTTCAAACCAAGTAGACTAATATTATGAAAAAGGACATTTTTTGGCATTAAGTTGTGATTGCATCTCATGCCCTTGCTTGCAGTATTGAGCCTATGACTAGTTCTCGCTTTGCATTATAAACTGTTTGCCTCAACATTTTTGCATCCTCAACCAAGAAGAGCCTCGTTTATATCCTTTGCAACTTGACACCCTATACCTAGGAGGGAACATTCCCCAAGTGTCCATCTCCCGCATGAACCTCCTTTCATTGAGAATAGGTATGTTCCATTATTGGAGCTATTTTTCCTTACTTGCAACACTCATTTCCTCCTCTGTATCATAGCATTCATTTGACTATGAAAAAACAAAAAAAGACAGGCGGGAAGGGAGTATTATCTTATATTGGCAGCAGTCGTGTCCCCTTTGAACGGAGCAAAAAATTGTTGAGTACACTTTTCATCATAATTTTGGGTTTAACATGGCCTTAGGAAGTTGAGATCATTACAGAGAGTTTACTCCCCCGACAAGTTACTCTTCTAGTCCCTATGAAGAATTTGATTGATGCCTCCTGCATCTAATGGTTTCATCATTGAGTCTATGCTGCCAGGGTATTCCATATGCCTCATGATCTTGTTCAAAGGATGTCTATCAAACTATGTCGGACATTCCTCAGAACTCTTGACTTTGCATGTCGGCCATACCCTGAGTTTGTCTCATAATCACATGAAGTTGTAGTCCAATTACGCACCTTGGTCCTACTTTCCTCATTGGTAGGTAACCTTGAACCCAACAGTCGACATTTCATCACTCGTCATTGACTGGGTGGTTTCCCTTGTGTTCGATGACAAGAAATCTATTCACACATTGGGATTCATGCAGTGTCTTGGATGCCATTAGCCTTATTGGTGGTTTCCTCGCCTTTGTCAATAGTTTTCCTCATTGGTTGTTATTCAGAGGGTCTTTTTCGTGTACCACTTGCACTTGGCACACATGAAATATGCACAGGTTCGTTGGTTCGTGAACATGTTATTTGTCTGATTTCATCCAAATTATCAAGCTCCTTCTTTGTACCTCGTCCTGAATGATGAGAGATTCCTTAATTCTTTCCTTTCAGCGAGTCTCCTTCGATTGACTCGAGCTCATCTATTCTGGAAACAAGACCTAGAGTCCTATGAGTACCTAGAGGCTTGCAGTCATTAGTGGCATTTTATCTTGCCATTGACAGTTGGGAATACATCAATGTCCCCTGATATATGTATTCTTCAAGTGTTCGACCCTGACTCCTTTATTCACACTTGTAAGAATGTACTCGGTGCCTTGATACCTTCTTTCATCATCGGTAGGTTGTCTCGCATTTGTTAATGGTATACCTCAATGACTGGTAATCAAATGAAGTCTCATTGTGTTTGACCTCAACTCCTTTATTCACACGATGTAGACTTGCACCTTTGGAGGATTGTGTTGAAGACTTAAAGACATCAGTATGTATACACAACTTTCATGATTTGTTGCTACCTTTTCATTGGACCAGTACCTATGTGACTTCATTGATCATGGGAGATCAGAGTGTACTCCATTGTATACAAATATCTTCAAATCCATTTTGAGACTGGTTTTACTGGGCCTTGTTAGTGACTATGACAACCTTTGGCATGTAACCACATTTGTATTTTCCTATTCATGTCCATGGACAGTTGTTTGGTATATTTTCACATGGATCAACAGTGTAATTCAAATTGGCAGCCATGTATGCAAAGTTAGTACATATTGTAATGAGCAACTAGTTCTTCCATCTGTGTCCCCATTACTCCAATTCTAGGTTTTTATAATGTATTTCAGCCATCAAAGATACTCCTTTGACCTCACACATTAGGGGGCATCTGTTAGAGAAAGCTTTTCCTCACCCCATGCAATATTGCACATAAGGCCTTTTTCCATTTCCCCATGGAGACTTGAAATCCATTTTTTCAAATCCTAGAGCTAAAAATCTAATTTTTTCCACATATACGCACCTTGCCTACTATACAACATGCGTACACGCAGTTTTCACCACTATAGCTTGTGTACATCGAGGAATGTGCCCAAAATTGAAAAATGATGTCGAGTTTCCATGTTACATAATGAGATCAATGATCCTTGGCCTTCCATATACTGGAAACGTTCCGACTCAACCCTTCAATTTCACTTGAAGTCTATAAATGGGCCAAATCTGAGCTATGGAAAAGAAACAAATAATTCAACTTTGAGAGAAAAGTTACTCTGGAGAAATTATTCACTTCACATTGAGTCTGCATCCCTTTTTCCTTTAAGTCTGAACACATTGTTCAGCCCCCAAGATCTTCCCTTACTGATTGAGAACTTCATTGTCTCTCTTATATGAGCTTTCCTTTGGTGGAGGATTGAAGTGGTGGAGGCCCAACTGGAAGGAACTTAGCTTCTCGTTTCTGAATCGTGCCGACAAAGAAGTCTATAACTTATTAACTTCTGTTGATTATATATTAATAGAAATACTCTTTTCTTGTCCAATCAATATCTTGAAAATATTTGAATTATTATTCCATGGGTGTATTTGTTATGAATTTTGATGGATTGTGCTATTGAATGTGGTTACATTATATATTATCACCATATGCTTGCGTTTCTTGGTTGTTGAGGACTAGTTGTAGGTGTATCTCTTTGGTTCAAGTGCTCAACGGTGGACTTCATTGAACATCCAGACGAGGTAGGCCTTTTATCTTATCTTTCTATCATATTTGTCTATATATCATACTTGAGAATAGAGTTTATTTATGCATTCATTTCCGTCTGTTGTGGTTTACCCCTAGCCATAGAGAGATTTTCCTCGTAATAGCTCCAGGTAGAACTAGACAAGAATGAAGACACTTATAATTAAAAATATGAAGAACTAGAGAAGATGATGACTGAGTTAAAGGTTCAAATAGAATAATACAAAAGAATCAAAGAAGCACTCAAAGAACATATGGAATAAAAGGATAGGACAATTGGAAATTTGGAAGCATAGGTGGTTAGATTGAGAAAAGACCTTCAACAGAAAAACATGCAGAACAACTCAAAGATTTTGGATAATATTATCAACAGTCAAAGGACACATCATGACAAGTCTGGGCTAGGATACAATTAGAAATAAAAATGTTCAAGCTCCAAAAACACAAATAAAGAAAAAAAACCAAGAAGCTATGCAGAGACAATTAGAGGAGAAAAAAAGTTTTACAAGAAAGATCACAGGGACACTCCTCTGCCTAGAAGATTCATATTTCAGAATCAACGACAATTAGAAACAAGAATCCTCATGAAGAAGAAGGATTTAGAAGAGTAACTCCTTTCAGAAGATATTCATCTCCCAATTATCAAACTATATGTTTTGGTTTATGTTATTCATGTAATAATTTTGGAAATAAAGTTGTAAATTGCAGAGCTAATGGTAGGAACATAAACAACTTTGAAATTCATGAACAAAGTGGTTATCGAAGAAGGCCTAGCGAAACAAAAAGAAGAAGCTACAATAGGTTTGAATCATTGATCATTGAAGTGGAATGCTACAAGTGAAAAAACTTTGGACACATGGCCAAATATTGTAGAATGATAGTTCGTCCTAGAGAATCACATAAAAATGACAACGATCATAGATAGGAACCTCAACAAAGAATATGGATAAGAAAGTAGAATCATTTTAACAATGAAGAATGCACACTCGCTCTACAAGATAAACACAAGAAACATGACAAGTATGTTGATAGTGGTTGTTCAAAGCACATGAAAGGTGATGAAGACAAGTTTCTTACATTGATAAAGGAAATATATGGATCAGTCTCCTCTGGAAATCATGAGTCAACTAGAATCATTGGAAGGGCACATTCATAATTGGAAATAAGAATAGCAAGGAAAAAAACGTTCTACTAGTGGAATATATGAAACATAATATTCTAAGTGTAAGTCAAATGTGTGACCAAGATCATAAAATTAAGTTTGATTCGTAGAAGTGCGAGATAAGAAAAGAAGGATCAGGAAAATTGATTGCGACAGGTGCAAGAACTTCAAGCAACATATATGTATTAAGTGAAATTGTAAATGAAAAATGTTGTCTAGGAAAGGAAGATGAATTTTGGCTATGCCACAAAATAATGGGTCACATAAAATTCGATAACCTCGTCAAAGTCATAAAAAATGAATAAGTCGTAGAAATGCCCCAAATCACAAAGCCAACCAACACATTATGCAAACATTGTCAACAAGGAAATCAAACAAAGACCAGATTCAAATCAAAGGAATATTCCACAACAAGACCACTAGAAATTATGAATATTAATATAGTTGGACCAACTATAACAAAGGGTTTAAAAGGTGAGAAATACGTTATGTTAATGGTTGATGATTATACATGAATGACTACAGTTAGTTTTCTCATGAAGAAATCAGAAGCATTTGAAAATTTCAAGGTATACAAGGAAATGATTGAAAATGAAATGGATTCAAAAATCAAAAGTTTTAGATCAGAAAATGGAGAGTTTACTTCAAAGGAATTTATGGATTTCTACAACAAGCATGGAATAAAAATGGAATTCTCTGTCGCTAGGAAAACTCAACAGAATGGAGTTGTTGAAAGAAAGAACATGACAATATAGGAAATGGCTCGAACAATGTTAATGGATTATAAATTGAGAGATGTCTTTTGGACACATGCATTTCATACAATAGTTCACATTCAAAACATAGTAATGCTAAAAAAAAACATTGACAAATCTCCCTACGAGCTATGGAAAGGGAGACCAATAAATGTGAATCACTTCAGCATGTTCAGAAGCAAATGCTACATCAAAAGAGAAGATGGAAGAATGAGAAAGTTTTACTCTCATGTGGACAAAGGTGTACTTATTGGTTACATAAGTACAAGGAAATCATACAAGCATTAAAATTTGGTAGCACTCTGTAATTCCCAGAGGTTGTTAAGGGAAGAAGAAATTGACAGAGGTAACTTACCAAAACTGCTTTTGAAACTGAGATCTAGCCCTGCCAGTTTCATAGAGGGATCTCTCTGTAGGATTTAGATCTGTTTGAGTTTTTAGATATTAGGATAGTTAAAATAATTTGAGTTTTTTGTTTTGTTTATAAAGGATTACTGAAATATTGCATTAAACATCCATTGGGCTATGGGGTCTGTATTAAATATTAAGATCATATATAGTTTTTTATAAGATTTCTTCACAGGGAGAGATAGTGAGAATGTTGGATCTATTGGAATTAAATGTGGTGAAAAGATAGAACATATGAGAGATTCAATCAAGAAAAGAAGCAATTAAGAATTTATTTACTTAATATCAGATGAGTAACATGTAGATCGCTAAAGACCATAAACAAAGTGCAGGAGACAAATTATGTTCATTATCTTCCTTTAAATGATTAGAAGTAGAAAACAAAATGATTACATAGTAAGATAAACATTAAAAAAGAAAGATAAACATCACCAACATCCAAACACAGGAGTCCTCTGAATAGACTTTTTATTACTGGTCTATCTTCTTGAAAAGATTACAAAGATAACTCCTTGGGTGAAAAAATCAACCATCAATACTTCAAAGTGAGAAGTATTTATACAACAATTACATATGATCCTGTCATTAATGATCAAGATATTGTGGAGAAAAAATCTAACTAACTAGATTACAGATTACAAAATAATAGGAATGCAGGTGATCTGTTTGAATCCTTGGTGTTGATTCTAGGGGAAGTAGTTAGTGATTCATAAACTTGACTTTGACTGTCTTCCTCATGCTGACTCGGATATCCACTTCACCTTTACTCAAGTAAAGAACATAGGTCTTCCCATCTCTTTTGACTAGGGATGGAAACCTCGAGTAACCTTCTGTATGTTTCATCCATCTTAGTGTACTTGGAAAATGTAGGCTTTGTGATGAAAATGTATTTTATCTCATGTTGGATGCTCAGGTCCAACATTAAAGTTTCTAAGAAATCCTTGCGAGTAATGCTCCTTTGTATGCCTGCAAATTTAGAACCATCGTTTGCTACTACTAGGATCTTCTACTTGTATTCAAATAGAGTGATGAGATTATCATTGATCACTAGAAAACCTAGAAGTCCCTTCTTGTGCAGTGAGTCGGCCTTGCTAAAAAATATCTGCACTCCAATGTCCATTGTCTGACCTTTCTCCTCGAGTTGCAGTGTCAATCCTTTATTGGTCAAAACCTTCTTGACCTCAAGGATGGTTTATGTCATGTATTCAATTTCCAATGCCTCTAGCTCTTGTTTGGTATTGGATTTTAAGAACTTGATGATTTCAGTGGCCTCTGTGGGCCTTTCTCCCAATTCTTCCCTTATCTTGTCAATTGCTTGTCTGGATCTCTGTACTAATTCATGTTGTTCAAACACAATTTGTATGAGTGGCCAAATATCTGTCATTGCCTTGTTGATGTCCATCCATATGTTTTCCTTGGCTTCTGACACTGTCATGGCCATGACAGTCTCCCTCTACAGCTTCTGTATTTCTTGAGTGAGTCTTTGTGATTTGTGCATTTCTATTTTGTAGATGGACTGGAACATGGATTTCAGTTTCTTGAGGTTATTAACCTCTTCTTGCAATCTTCTGATTTCTTCTCCTTGTAGGGTCATGTCCTCCATTGAATTCACCAATTTCTCAGATGCATCTGGAACTGTCACTAGAATGGCTGATGGAATTTATGTTGTTGTGGGTGTTGTTGTACTAACTCCTATGAGAGGAACTTATTCTAGTGGGATGAAAGTTATTGGCACACTCTCTTCCTTTTCTTTGACCAACTTGTCTAGATCAGCCTCCATCTCCTTTATCTGTTCATCTTGTTCCATTATTAGCTTCAACATCTCCTCCTTGTGGCCTTCACTCTCAGCCATTTCCTTTTCTTGTGAATATTTAGTGGCAGGGAGTTTTAATTGTTTCCTCAGAAATGCTATGTTAGCATTTTTCTTCTTTCATAGTTCCTCGACTGCTTTAACATTAGATGGATCATACCCAATTTTCAGTACCATATCCTCTAGGAATTTGATCTTATTATCCTTGGCTAGAGAAGATATATTTTCCAGCTTCAATTGAGACTGGACATTGTTCAAGGATACCTGCAATTTTGCAGCAGTTAAGGATGTATTTTCCAAGGTGGAGAAAATCATCAAACGTGTTTTCCTATGCATGTCCATTTAATCAGATGGATGCACCTCTTTTACATCAAATCCAAATGTTTCCCTTGTGTAATCAGAAATTCTCTAGGGATGAGGAACATGTGCCTGCAAGAACTCCATGTGTATCCTTCCTTTCTCTGTGTCAAAAGAAGATAGTAACATGTGTTGTGTTGTAGATGTCTGCTTCCAAAACTGTGCATAGGTGTTGTTAGTCAACAACTCATTGTTTTGTTTGATTAACTTGTATTTCTCAAAGAAATTAATTCCAGCAAGCTCTTGTGAGGACTTAGATGACAGTGTGATATCAACTTTCCTTTTGGATGAGGAAGTGGATACTATGTGTTGGCTGCCTGAGAATACTGATGAATGCAGTCCCTCCATAACTATGGTGGATTGGGTTTCTTCTTCTCTAGACCTATCAGGTGTATGGCTAGTATTGGTCCTCTTCTTTTGACACTTCTGTGACTGAAGGAGAGATCTCTTTTATGTATCTCTTCTCTTCTTATACCTGTTAGCGTTAGAAGTCACTCCTGGATTGCTTGCAGGAGCAGAGCCTAACGCCCATCAGTTTTATGTCACGATTTGTTTATAAAGGGTGATCAAATGGAGATAATGGCTCCAGGAGGTATCACTCTAACTCAGAGACTGAGTCTGGTTCATAAGGACAGAGGAGGTCTGGAATCCCAACTTCAGCCAGTAGGTTGATTTAAACATGAGCAGGTGGAAGACTTAGGAGAAAGTGGACAAACAGCTCTGGGCATCAGGCTTGCAGCAGTTTGCAGAGGAAAAACTCCGAAAACAGGATCCTCCTGGTTCAAGGTTTCAAGAAGATGAAAGAGGACTCGACTGGATCCTCCAATTCCAAGTCATTCATCGCTAAGGGAATTACAGGGACTGATTAGAGGCTCCGTAACTATTACAGTGATCCATTACAACATCATCCTATAATAATTACAGCTCGACTGGATCCTTCAATTCCGAGCTGCTCTAATACAGAGTAAACAAAGATATGATAGAAACTGGCATCCATAAGGCAACAAGTCTCCAAAGCTCATACATAACCAGACAACAATGTTTCATTAAAATTTTACAACCCGGGAGCTCTGCTCAACCATCGATGCTTACAAAAGTGGCCAAAATGCCCACATATACTTGGAACCAAAATACTGGAAGAGAAATTGAGACATGGCATTGAAGACATTACGTCTGTATGCTTACTGCGCCTGCAGTCTCAGGGCAGTCGTGGACTTCAGTCAGACGCAATCGCATTCCAAGGACCTGAGAAAGAATTGACAAGCTTACAATCGATCCCATACTTTCCATTTATGGAGGAAACGATGTTCAACCACCATCAACTGCTGCAATAACTGTTCCATTGGGATCGGGGAAGGCCCTGGCCGACTCTGTAGCTACAGGACATGGAAACCTTCATATTCTACCATTTGAATCTTGCTTGGAGGGATCATGGTAGGCCTRAYGAGTTGTCGTGAAGTGGTGAATGGACGGTGATCGGTCAGGGAAAACGATAGGGCGGATACAAGTGACAGGATCCATGAGATTTGAAGTGTATGAGCCAGGTGGAGGAACACAGTGGCCGAGAAGAAAATGCAGATGTCATGGTATGGGAAAAGGACGTGGCGGCAGGGGGTAGGTAAATGGAGGTCTGTGATGAATGTTTCGAGATTTCGGGAATTCGGGATTCGCGAGTTTGGAGTGCACAAATTCCTTGCATCCGGGAACCCCGATATTTTGATATGCGATGAGCTCCTTCTCTCAGGAATTGGCCCCTACCGGCTAGTCCACAGTCCATATGACCTGTCCCTGCGCGACCGTGGTTCAACTTTTCATCGGGATTTCGGCGTTCCTAACGACACGCTGTTTGTGTCCACTAAACTTGCGATCCCCCGAAACCCGATGGCTTATGGCCGTTGACTTGTTGACGATCAGCTCCTTGGTGCATAGCCTACCACCTGTCTTCCACTATGAAAAACTACCCCCGATATCGGGAAATCGGGTATCGGGATATAGGAATTCCTAATACCATGTGCATGGGACTTTCGTATCCCCGATCCCCGACTCCGCAGGATCTTTCGCCAAGTGTCACGGTTGACAGACGACTTTGATGCAGTCGGGAAATCACGCATCGCGATTAACTCAGGTAAGAGTTTTCTGCCTTTAGAAACTCCGATCCTCCGATGGACTGAAAACCCGACTCTCCTTCTGATGTCTGACACGTGTCCTGCCAAAATTAACGGCTAGGATCCCATAGGGTTTTTGAGACTCAAAAGATCTCGGCTGTCTTTCCCTTTAAAATCCCGATACCAATAATGTTACTAACAATACCTATTGAGTGCTGGTATGTAAAATTTTGGTAGGAGAAGGCTGTTGTTCTATATCTAGCAAAGTATTTTGCTGCCACTCTGTTTGATTCATGAATCTTTCAATTTCAAGATTTGGCACATGAGCATAAGGAGAGATATTTTTTTTAATCCTGGTTTCTACTATAATGCCACCGTGGTCATAATTCCATGGTAATCTTAGACTGATATTAATTTCCTTTAAAATACTATTTCCTTCTTCCCTTGCATCTCTACTATTTCAAATGAAAGAACTTATCTAACCTTTGATCCTGAGTTGTTGCTTCTTCTTGAATGCCACAAAGTGGATGTCATCAGAGTTGATTATCTATATGATGTATTCCAAGGAAAATATTTTGAAAATAAGGTACTTAGGTAGCTTGTAAGGAGGTAACTCACACCCATAGACCCTGATTTCTATCTGGTTCTGGTAAAGGTAATAGTCCCATGTTTTGGCTAAGTCTAATAGGTGCAGAATCCTTTGGACTTCCTCATTTATTCTTGGTTTTGTTCTATTGTTGAGCATGCATACCACTGGATGGTGAAATTGTTCAATGAACTGTTTGAAGCTGAAATCTAGTGATTTCTTCCTTACTATTGATGTCCAAGAGGTCACTGGTTGAGGATTTTCGTATTGATCCAACTTCTAGAGGGAGAAGGTGAATTTTTCTACCTAGAAGAAGAGGAACAGGTACACCAGCATTGAGGAGTACCTAAACATTCCTTCTGTGGAGAATTTGAATAGTTGTTCATGTATATTGTCAGCTAGGAACTGACTATAATCAAATTGTGTAGTAGCCTTTTCTTCAGTGGAGAAAATGGACAGGAAACCTAGAATCGGTTCATCTACCCATTCATCAAAATAGTATCCTAGCAAGAAACATAGGGATGAAATGATATGGTTTCCTTTGAATGAGAAGATTGAAGAATGATATGGGGGATTCCTTTCAGGCAACTGTGAGAGTTTAGGTAGGAAGAGTTTAAATATTTGAGCTCTCTGTGGGAAAGACAGTTTCTGGTAGAGCTTAGTCAGAATTTCAATGGAGAAGAGGGAGATAGAATTAGTTCTGGGTATCTACAACATTTGGTTTATGTTTCTGGGGTGATGGTGAACAAAGTTTCACTAGATGAAGAAACAATGGCACTTTGGCCAGGAAGGTAGTGAGCTTGGAATTTTAAGGCGAACTCAGGGAAATGGTAGGTCTGGGGAAACATGTATAGTGGAAGCTTGGACTCCTAGAGTTCAATATCATCGCTCTGGTCTTGGAATATGTCTTTGAGAAAAAAGTGTAATTCGAAGAAGTCGAATTCACACTTTAGATATGCAATTCGATAATCTTTATTATCTAAGGGGATGCGATCCAGGTCAATGGGAGGAGGGAGGAAAGTATTTTCTTCTGTTTCAGTGGATTTAGACTTGGGCATCATGTTTAAATAGATATCTGCAAGCAAAAAATGATGTTGCCTATGATTACCAGGTTTAATGGCGCTTGTCGACTATGAATTCAATGGCGGTTATCTTGAAAATGGGAAACAATGGTGTCGCCGGTGTCTGGATCAGTGAACAGTGAAGGAATGACAAAATAACAAATTTAAATGGTGGAAGAAGGTGTTCGTTATGGAGCAGATGATGAGTTGGATGGGTAACAGTCACGAGGAAAGGCATTGATTGCCCAATGGATGGATGGAGGTAACATGGGGGATAATGAATGGCCAATGGGTGGATAGGATGTGATGTGTGATAGGTGAGTCGAGTGTGAGGTGTCGACATGGTACTGGAGTGTGGTAGTGGAGTGTGGTGATGGAATTGAAGAGTGGTTTGGCGGTATATCGGAGGGGGGGGTAGGCGGTAAGAGGTAATGAGTGAGGGGGGTCTGAGTAAACATGGCGTTAATAGGTTATGAGGGGCCTAGACTGGAAAAACCACCAATGTGGACTGCCCCCCACCATTAAAGGAAAAAAGGTCGTGGGGGTCTGACTTTCATTGTTGACCATTGATCTGAGCGCGCCCAGATAAACTGTTGTAAATTGTGTGCTCTTTATCCGCAACACGCAAAAGCTGTCAAATCCTGATATACTTAGAATAAAAACAATTTTTGGGTCTTTTCTAGCTCCCCTTTCTTTATTTTGTCACCAAGGGGTCAAAAACACATTAGATTAACTCAAAACAAAGGCATTTAATCAACCTTTTACACACTTTTATTGAAACAAAACATGCTAACCTATATCCTGATCTAATTACCTAGCCCATTAACCCAATTAAACTATTTGGTCAATAGTTAATCTAACCTAAGATATTTGGCCAAGATTAGACTGTTTGGCCAAACTTATTCACTATCCTATCTAATTTGTCTAATATTAGACTATTTAGCCAAATTTATTCACTATCCTATCTGCATAAATTTAAAGGGCTTGATCATGGTTAGACAGTATGAATCAAACCAAATTATTCCATGGGGTTTTATTCTTTTTCTTTTTTTCCATTTTCATACCCTCTTTTGTTTTTTAATATTTAATATTTTTCTTTCTTTTATTTTCTTTTTCTTTTTCTTTCGTTTTTCTTTTCTTTTGTAAATCATTTGCAGAATAAAATATTATTTACAATACAATGCAACTAGAAGAAGATATTAGAATCACCAGGTGATCCTATGAAACATAGGGTTATAATAGTGGCTCCACTTGGGGATGGTGCTCTCCTTGTGAGGTTCCAAGAACCAACTACTTGTTTCCCCGAATCTTCTTCTCCAGTGTTTTTTCTACATGTTGATTAGATTTATTCTGATTGTAAATCTGGTGGTCCAGATCAGTGTCTTAGGGCCTTCTCTTCAAGCTTCAACCACTTGACCAAAAACACCCACACATGACATAACAGTAAAAATGGTTTGTACAATGAGATGAGTGAAAAAGATATTCATTCTGGTGGAACATAATGTTTGAGCATTCTGCCATTGATAGGTCCTCTTGGCAGATCTTCTCCATCCATGTCTTTGATTAGAAATGCATTGTTTCCTCTGTAATCCTAGATTATGAAAGGGCCTTTCCACAAATTTTTGAACTTCCTATGCTTTCCCTTGTCCTCATTTCTTGAATCCCATTTTAGTACCATATCACCCAATTTGAAATCATCCTCCTTGGTTCTTCTGTCATAAATTTTCTTGATTCTCTCTTGAATTACTTGGGTCTCGTTAGACACCTCCTCTCTGGACAATTGGATTTGGATCATTTGATTGATCCTCCTTTGAATTTCATTAGGCTCTACCTGTACTTCTTGCAATATCTTCATAACAGGAACAACCAAAGAGGTGGGAAGAACAACATCAGTTCCATATACCAACTGATATGGGGACATACCAATTGATCTTTTTGTGGTCAGCCTGTCATCCCAAAGTGCATGAACCAACTTGTTGTGCCAAGATTTATTATTTTCCTACAACATGTTCTTTATGATATTTACCAAACTTTTATTAGAGGACTATGAAAATCCATTACCTTGAGGGTAATAGGGTGTAGAGTTCCCTAAAGTGATATGATACTTACTGCAAAATTCTATCATCTTTTTTTATCTGAAATTTGTTGCATTATCAATGATAATCTTCTTGGGGCATCCAAAATGAGAGAGAATGTTATTTTCCAAGAATGTTATAATCACAACATTTGTGGCTTTCCTAGAGGGTACAAATTCAATCCACTTTGATGTAGTCTATAGTTGTGAGGATCCACTTATGTTGGCCTGATGAGGGTGGGTGAACCTCACCAATAAAGTCCAAACACCATTGTTGGAATGGAGCTTCAACCGAAATAGGTTTCAAAGGTAAAGGACAAATTTTCCTTTTGCCTTCAAAGACCTGACACTTGTGACATGAGGTTACCTTTTTATGGACATCTGCAAACAAGGTGGGCTAGTAAAAACCAAATCTAAGGATCTTGTTAGCAGTAGCCTTCCAATTTAAATGCCCGCCACAATCTCTTTCATGGAACTCCTGCAATGCTTTGTCAGTTTCATCTTTCAATAAACAGTTAAGTAAAATTCCTCCAGCATCTTTCCAGTAAATATTTCCATTTAGAATGCAATATTTCAAATCTTTAAGTTTTAAGAATCTATCTTTAGTCTTTGTCAGACCGAGAGGATATTGTAAATTATGCAAGACAAAGACAAGGTCTACATACCATGGGGAATTTGAGAATACCTCTTTGACATGTGGAGTTGCCTACTCTCCCCATTCATCAACTGCAACTAATTTTTTTATATCTAAAGCATGAAAATTTGATTCATCCATCCGTTTGGACAAATCTTGACCCTTGATCAGTTTGGTTGGTTTGATTTCTATATCGTATTCTAGGATCACAACAATCCATTTCCCTCTTCTACCATTTGGGTTATCCTATGTCAGAATATCCTTCACCACTGCATTAGGAACATAGACAATGATGTGTGAATGGAGAATGTAAACTTTAAAATCTTTGATTGTGTTTACCAAGGCAAAAGGTTGTTTCTCCATGATGTTGTAGTTCAATGCAACATATCTCAATGATTTGCTGAAAAATGATATAGGTTGTTCATAACCTTCACCATTTTTCTATAAGAGAACTGCTGCAATGGTATGTTCAGAAGAAAAAGAGAATAAATATAAATCTTTGGTATAATCAAGACTTATTAGTACTAGAGCCTGTGTCAATGCCAACTTCACTTGATCAAAAGAATGCTTAGCTTCTATGTTCCATTTTTTTTTGTATCTTTTCTAAGCATGTTTGTAATGTTTCTGAGGAGTTGTTCTATATTGGGGATGAATCTTCTCAGAAAGTTTTCTGCACTTTTCAAAAACTCGTCTGAGGTGTTGTAAATGTTCCTCATCTAATTTTGAATAGACAGTAACACAATCCAAGTATATGACTATAAACCGCCCAAGCTCATCCATGAACGAAATGTCCATTTCTCTCTGGAATGTGGCACCAACATTCATTAAACCAAAGGTAATTTTTACATACATGAAAGTTCCCCAAGGTGTAGTGAAAGTTGTTTTCTCTTGGTCATCAGGGTGGATGAGGACTTGGTTATAGACAGAAAAACTATCTAGCAAAGAGATCCTACTAGCTCCAACTACCTTTTGTAAGAAGTGATCCATTTTGGGCAAAGGATAGTTGTCTTTAAGGGAAACTTTGTTGAGTTTTCTGAAATCAATGCATAGCCTAATTTCTCCACTCTTCTTTCTAGTAGGAACTAGATTAGAAACCCATTTTGAAAATCTCAAGGAGACTATTATTTTGGCATCATACATTTTATTTATTTATTTTTCTATTAGAGGCATTAAATTTGGATTGATTCTTCTAATTTTCTTCTTGAAAGGATTATTTTCTTATTTTATAGGTATTTTGTGTTGTATGATACTAGTGTCATAAGACTTTAAATCCTCATATCTCCAAGCAAATACATCTACAAATTCCTTGAACAGTTCAATATATTTGTGTTTTTTCTCGAGAGGTAAAGACTTAAATAGTTTAATCATTTTTGGTTTTTCCTTTGTTCCTATATTACATTCCTCAACCTCTTTTCTAGTAGGTTCATTTTTTGGCTTTTTTGCTGCATCATTGAAATCAAACAACTCTTCTAAAGGAACCGACCCTCTAGGTAAAACAATATTCTTCAACTACAAAATAGTCAAGTCTTCATCTTTTTCATTTATTTCTTCTAAATCTAATTTATTTACACTATTATGTTCTGAATATAGTTTATTTACACTATCATCATTACTATATACATCAATATTTTCACACTCAAACTCATTTTTAGACTGCAAGAAATCATCAATATGTTCATCATTACCAAACACTTTCCAGTACCTGATATTGTCTGGAATAGTAGTTCTGCACTTCACCTCTACTTTGTATTGGCGATTTGGATGGAAAGGTATTTTACAAGTGGCTGGCGAAGTAGCCAATCCATCTGCTAGTATGTTTTGGCCTCTAGGAATTACTTGCAAGTCCATTTCAGTGAAACATTGTAGAAAATCCAAAACAACATTTCTATAAGCTCTGAGTCTAGGATGTTTGGAAGAATACTCACATTTTATTTGTTTAATGATAAGATTATAATCACCTCTTACCATAATTATTTTGGCACCAAGTTTCTTCAACAACTTCAGGCCGAGCATCAATGCTTCATACTCAGCTATGTTATTGGTGCACTAGAAATTTAATTTATAAGAGTGGATTTTTGAATTTCTTGCTTTATGATTATGCACCCACATCCCTACTCCATCTCCTTTACTGACAGCTCCAATGAAATCCATACTCGTGAGAGGGTATGTTGGTTCATCAGATTATGTTTTCATCATTTTACTTTCCTCAGTGATTACTTGATTTTCTTCCATGCTAGATGCATCATCTTCTAATTGTGTAATTTGACTATCCATTTCACCATCATTATATAAAATGAAAGAGTCCAAGTCAGAATGAACATAGTACAAAGGATAGTTATGTGGCTTCTCTTGACTGCTGACCATGTATTTCATCAGAGTCTCTCTGTACAATCTTCTCTGTTGACCAAATACATGAATGGTGGCATAAGACATGTCTAACTATAAAGTACCCTTTAACTTGGCACCCCATGATCGATATAATAACATATCATATTTTGGAGGAATATCTGCAACAACAATATCCATCACCATGCTTTTAGTTGGGATTTGAGTTAGGGTAATACACAACTCTTTGATTAGACCTATGCATTTAATGTTGCTTGAATCGAAAGAGTACAAGTCCTTGTAAATCTTGGTGATATCAAGCCCCAATTTCTCCATCACAGCCTTGGGCATAAGATTGTGACAAGCACCAGATTCCAGCATAGCGTTGTGTAATGTCTTGTCATGAATATTCAGACTGATGTAAAAAGGAGGAACAAAACCATTGTCAGTTTGTCCCTCAACCTGAGGACCAAACAACAAATCAGGTTGATCATCAACAAAATTCACAATGTTTGTGCCTACTCATGATTCTATGTTTAATGCTTTGATCACCTGTGATATGTAAGCATTTTTGTTCATTAGTTCTGTCAAAGGAATAGGAATTTTCAGTTTGTCCAATTCACTTTCCAAGCTAAAAGTGGTAGAAGTTCTTCTTTGGCTTTGAAATTCTAATTTATCAGCCACATTTTTTTGTGCATTAGGACTAGGCTGACTTGTGGATGCAAACCTTGGTTTGAGTTGTCCTTGGTAAAGATTTAGGAGTTCTTTTTGTAGGAGTTTCTCGAATTTTCTTCTCAGGAAATTTCTTACGAGTAGTATCTGAGGTTTTCTTAGTTTCAACAACTTTATTATTTGGGTTGTCATTAGAATTCTTGCTTCTCAAGTTGTATTGTTTGTGGACTTCCATTATTGCATTTTCGAAGGCTTGTTGTTTGGACTCTTCCTCATTTACTTTAGTTTGTGAAAGGAGAAACGGGTCATGTCCTTCCCGAGTAAGAAAGATGGAATAGTTATCATTAACCCCCATGAGATTTATGTGAATGTCGTCCAACTCCTCAATTATATATTCCCCTTCATCAACATACTTTTCTTGAATATGTGGCCTAATCTGCTGATCAGGACCTATATGTTCCCTTTGGTCTCTAGGCTCTCTCTATCTAATTAGGGGAGGGTTCCTTTTGAAATTTCGATTTTGAATCTGAGGAGCAGGCTGATTCTCTCTAGGAGGGTTTCTATCTCTGATTTCTAGTATTTCAATTAATCTCCCCATAGTTCTGACCAAAGAATCAATTCTAGCATCTGAAGTAGAGGTGGAAGGTTCTTCCTTAATTGTAACTATCCTTTCATTTCTCCGTCTAGCTCTCCTAATCAACATATTTGCTTCAACACTTACTACACTCCTTTGAATATCTTCAAGGGTGGCATAATTTATTTCTCTCAGTTGGTAGGACATATTAGCATCGAAACCACCAGGGAACTTGATTAAGTCCATGCCTTGAGGAGGTTTGATATCAACAGGAATTGCATTATAGATATTATTAAAATGAATGCAATAGTCTTGTATCGTTTCCCCTTGATTTCTTTTGATATTTTCATATTCTGATAAAATTTGGAGAGGGTTTTTCCTTACCTCCCATTTTTTGAGAAAGGTTTGGTGGAACACAACAATATCAACAATGCTAGCAACATGTAATGCTTCAAACCCTTTTTTGACCTCACTAGTTAAAATTTGTGCAAAGAGTTTCATCTAGACATCTGCCTCATCAACTTCCTGCAAATCGAAGAAATCATTCATTTTATCCATATGTTGTTGTGCATTGAGGGCTCCGGTACCACAAAACTAAGGAAGCCTGGTTTGATAGTCCTGGGGCATGCCATCTAAGGGAGAAGATAACAATAGGGTAGTGTATCTCACTGCCATGAGTGGTGGAGGAGGATGAATGACAACCTGTGTGATTGGTGGGGAAGTGACAAAAGATGTGGAAGAGACAGGGTTTGGAGGTATGGACGGAGTTACTTGAGGATTGACAGAGGCTATAACAATAGAAATGGTGGAAAGCTCGACAGACTGTTGAAAGTGGACTTTATACAAAGCTTGATGAAGATTAGATTCTAGATCTTGTAGTTTCTCAAACTCTTGAAGGATCCATTGATCAAATTCTGTTCTAGGAGAGAGTCTTTCAGGGGTTTTAGGTTGGAGGATGGTTTGATCTAGTACTGTCTCATTCACAAAGCTATAAGATTTGGTTCTAAAAAGGCGATTCTCAAAAGGTAGGTCAAAATAAATATCCTGTATTGAGATAAGCTTCTTTGGAAGAGAATTTTCCCTAAGAAGAGGATTGTTACTCCCTTAACCTTCTATTGTGTTTCTTTTTCTGATTAACTTTTTTGGATTATCTACTATTGTTACAGGTTCTGGATCAGGATGAGATCTAGTGTGAAATATTTTTGGAGCCAGAAATTTAAACTTTAAGAAATCTAAATTAATATATACAAAATTTCAACAACCTCTGAACATTTATCTCTTTGAAATTTAGATCTGTGATTTGTTCAGGAATAAAGGTTTCTTTATCTAGGGAAGAGAAATCGTAAAGATGAAAAATTAATTGTTCAGTTCCCTAGTATGGTCGCCACTATGTTAGCACTCTATAATTCCCAGAAGTTGTTAAGGGAAGAATAAATTGATAGAGGTAACTTACCAAAAGCGCTTTCAAAACTGGAATCTAGCCCTGCCAGTTTCAGAGAGGGATCTCTTTGTAGGATTTAGATCTATTTGATTTTTTAGATATTAGGCTAGTTAAAATAATCTGAGTTTGTTGTTTTTTTATAAAGTTTGGCTAAAAGATTGAATTAAACATCCATTGGGATATGGGGTCTGCATTAAATATTAAGATAAGATATAATTTTTTATAAGATTTCTTCATAGGGAGAGATAGTGAGAATGTTGGATCTATTGAAATTAAATGTGGTGAAAAGATAGAACAGGTGAGAGACTTAATCAAGCAAAGAAACAGTTAAGAATTTATTTATTTAATATCAGATGAGTAACATGTAGATCACTAAAGATGAGAAACAAAGTGCATGAGACAAATTATGTACATTAACTTCCTTTAAACAATTATAAGAAGAAAACAAAATGATTACAGAGTAAGATAAACATTAACAAAGAAAGATAAACATCACCAACATCCAAACATAGGAATCTTGTGAATAGCCTTTTTATTATTGGTCAATCTTCTTGAAAAGATTACAAAGATAGCTCCTTGGGCACAAAAATCAACCATCAATACTTCAAAGTGAGAAGTATTTATACGACAATTAAATATGATCCTATCATTAATGATCAGGATATTGTGGAGAAAAAATCTAACTAACTAGATTACAGATTACAAAATAATAGGAATCCAGGTGATCTGTTCAAATCCTTGGTGTTGATTATAGGGGAAGTAGTTAATGATTCATCAACTTGACTTTGACTATCTTCCTCGTGTTGATTCAGATATCCACATCACCTTTACTCAAGCAAAGCACATAGGTCTTCCCATCTCTTTTTACTAGGGATGGAAACCTTGAGTAACCTTCTGTATGTTTCATCCATCTCATTGTACCTGGAAAAGGTAGGCTTTGTGATGAAAATTTATTTTATCTCATGTTGGATGCTCAGGTACAACTGTAAAGTTTCTAAGAAATCCTTGCCAGTAATGTGCCCTTGTATGCCTGCAAATTTAGAACCATCTTTTGCTACTACTAGGATGTTCTTCTTGTAGTCAGACACAGTGATGAGCTTATCATTTATCACTAGTAAACCTAGAATTCCCTTCTTGTGCAGTGAGTAGACCTTGCTGAAAAATCTCTGCACTCCAATGTCCATTGTCTAAGTTTTCCCCTTGAGTTGCAACATCAATGTTTTTTTGGTCAAAACCTTCTTGACCTCAGGGATGGTTTATGTCATGTCTTAAATTTCCAATGCCTTTAGATCCTCTTTGGTCTTGGAGTTTAAGAACCTGGTGATTTCAGTGGCCTCGGTGGGCCTTTCTCCCAATTCTTTCCTTATATTTTCAATTTCCTATCTAGCTCTCTATACTATTCTTTTTTTTGTATGAGTGGCCAAATCTCTATCATTGACTTGATAATGTCCATCCAAATGTTTTCCTTGGCTTCTGACAGTGTCATGGCCATGACAATCTCCATCTGCAACTTCTGCATTTCTTGAGTGAGTCTTTGTGATTTGTGCATTTCTAAGTTGTAGCTAGACTGGAACATGGATTTTAGTTTCTGGAGATTATTAACCTCTTCTAGAAATCTTCTGATTTCTTCTCCTTGCAGGGTCATGTCCTCCACTGACTTCACCAATTTCTCAGATGCATCTGGAACTGTCACTGGAATGGCTGATGGAATTTATGTTGTTGTGGGTGTTGTTGTATTGACTCTTGTGAGAGGAACTGATTCCAACGGGATGACAATCATTGGCACACTTTGTTACTTTTCTTTGACCAACTTGTCTATCTTAGCCTCCATCTCCTTTATCTGTGCATTTTGTTCCATTATTAGCTTCAACATCACCTCCTTGTGGCCTTCACTCTCATCCATTTCCTTTTCTTGTGAATCTTCAATGGATGGGAGTTTCAATTGTTTCCTCAGAGATGCTATGTCGGCATTTTTATTCTTCAGTAGTTCCTCGACTGCTTTAACATTGGATGGATCATAGCCAATTTTCAGTACCAGCTCCTCTAGGGATTTGATCTTATTATCCTTGGCTAGAGAAGATATTGTTTCCAGCTTCAACTGAGACTGGACATTCTTCAAAGATACCTACAATTTTGCAGCAGTTAAGGATGTATTTTTCAAGGTGGAGAAAATCATCTCCCATGTTTGCCTACGCATGTCCATTTGACCAGCTGGATGCACCTCTTTTACATCAAATTCAAATGTTTCCCTCTTGTAATCATAAATTGTCTGGGGATGAGGAACATGTGACTGCAAGAATTCCATGTGCATCCTTCCTTTATCTTTGTGGAAAGTATATAGTAACCTATGTTGTGATGTAGATGTCTTGTTCCAAAACTGTGCATAGGCATTGTTAGTCAACAACTCACTCTTTTGTTTGATTAAGTTGTACTTCTCAAAGATATTAAGTCTAGCAGGCTCTTGTGAGGACTTAGCTGACAGTGTAATATATGCTTGCCTTTTGTATGAGGAAGTGGATACTATGTGTTGGTTTCTTGAGAAGACTGATGAATATGGTGCCTCCATAACTATGGTGGAATGGGTTTCTTCTTTTCTAGACCTGTCAGGTGTATGGCTAGTCTTGGTCCTCTTCCTGTAGACTTGGAAGTCTTCTGCTGACACTTCTGTGACTAAAGGAGAGATCTCTTTTTTTGCTCTCTTCTCTTCTTGTACCTGTGGAGTGATGGTATGTGAAATGTTGCCAGGCAAAGGATGTTGTTCTGTATCTAGCAAAGTATTTTTCTTCCACTCTGTCTGATTCATGAATCTTTCAATTTCGGGCTTTGGCACATGAGCATAAGGAGAGATCTCATTTTTAAGCCTGTTTTTTTCTATAATTCCACATGGGTCATAATTCCATGGGAAGCTTAGAATAAAATTCATTTCCTTTCAAAGACTATTGGCTTCTTCCCCTGCAGCTCTGCTGTTGCAAATGAAATAACCTATCTGGCCTTTGATCCTGAGTTGTTGCTTCTTCTTGAATGCCACAAAGTGGATGTCATCAAAGTTGATCATCTGTCTGATGTATTCCAAGGAAAATATTATGATAGGTAGGTACTTAGGTAGCTTGTAAGGAGGTAACTCACACCCGTAGACCCTGATTTTTGTATGTTTCTGGTATAGGTACCAGTCCCCTATTTTGGCTAAGTCTGATAGGTGCAGAATCCTTTGGACCTCCTCATTTATTCTTGGTTTTGTTTTGTTGTTGAGTATGCATACCATTGGATGGTAAAATTTGTCAGTGAACTATTTGAAGCTAAAATCGGATGAGTTCTTCCTTACTATTGATGTCCAAGAGGTCACTGGTTAACGATTTCCATCTTGATCCAACTTCTAGAGGGAAAAGGTGAATTTGTCTTCCTGTTAGAAGAGGAACATGTACACCAACACCGAGGAGTACCTGGACATTCCTTCTATGGATAATTTGAATAGTTGTTCATGTATAATGTCGGCTAGGAACTGACTGTAATCAAATTATGTAGTAGTGTTTTCTTCAGTGGAGAAAATGGACAGGAAACCCAGAATGGGCTCATCTACCCATTCATCGAAATAGTATCCTAGAAAGAAACATAGGGATGAAATGATCTGGTTGCCTTCGACTGAGAAGATTGAAAAATTATATGGGGGGTTATTTTTATGAAATTATGAGTCTTCAGGTAGGAAGAGTTCAAATATTTGAGCTCTCTGTGGGAAAGACAGTTTCTAGTAGAGCTCAGTCAGGATTTCAATGGATAAGGGGGAGGGAGAATCAGTTCTGGGTATCTGCAGCATTTGGTTTATTGTGTCTGGGGTGATGGTGAACATAGTTTCAATAGATGAAGACACAATGGACCTTTGGCCGAGAAGGTATTGAGCTTGGAATTTTAAGAAGAACTCGGGGAAATGGTAGGTCTGGGGAAACATGTATAGTGGAAGATTGGACTCCTAGAGTCCGATCTCGTCACTCTGGTCCAGGAATATGTCTTTGAGCCAGAAGTGTAATTCAAAGAAGTTGAATTCACACTTCAGCTCTGTAATTCGATAATATTTATCGGCTAAGGGGATGCAATCAAGGTCGACGGGAGGAGGGAGGAAAGGATTTTCTTCTGTTTTGGTGGATTTAGACTTGGGAGCCATGTTTAAAAAGATATTTGCAAACAGAAAAGGATGTTGTCTATGATTACCAGATTAAATGGTGCTTGTCGACTGTGAGTTCAGTGGTGGTTATCTTGAAAATGGGAAATTATTATGTCATCGGTGTCTGGATCGGTGAATAGTGTAGTAATGGTGAAAGAACAGAGTTAAATGGTGGAAGAAGGTGTTTGTTATGGAGCAGATGATGAGTTATACGGGTAATGGTCACGAGGAAAGGAATTTATTGGCCAATAGATGGATGGACGTGACATGGGGGATAATGAATGGCCAATGAGTGCATAGGATGTGATGTGTGATGGGAAAGTGGAGTGTGAGGTGTCGACATGGTAGTGGAGTGTGGCGACGCAATGCGATTAAGATACTGAAGAGTAGTTTGGAGGTATATCATATGGGGGGTAGTCAATAAGAGGCAATGTGTGAGGGGAGTTCGAGTAAACATAGACTTGAAACTTTATGAGGTGCCCGCGTCGGGAAACCCACCAACTCAGACACCTCCCCCACCGTTAAAGGAAAAAAGGTCGGGGGGGGGTACGACTTTCACTGTTGACCATTGATCTGATTGCACTAAGATCAATTGTTGGAAATTGTGCACTCTTTAGCCGCAACGCGCCAAATCTATCAAATCCTGATATACTTAGGATAAAAAAAAATTGTGGGTCTTTGCTAACTCCCATTTCTTTATTTTGTCACCAAGGGGTCAAAAACACATTAGATTAACTCAAAACAAAGGAATGTAATCAACCTTTTACACACTTTTATTGAAACAAAACATTCTAACCTATCTCCTAATCTAATTACCTAGCCCATTAACCCAAATTAAACTGTTTGGTCAATAATTAGTCTAGCCTAAGATATGTGGCCAAGATTAGACTGTCTGGCCAAACTTATTCACTATCATATCTAATTTGTCTAAGATTAGACTGTTTAGCAAAATTTATTCACTATCCAATCTGCATAAATTTAAAGGGCTTGATCATGGTTAGACAGTATGAATCAAACCAAATTATTCCATGGGGTTTTATCCTTTTTCTCTTTTTCCATTTTCATACCCTCTTTTGAATTTTTATATTTTATATTTTTCTTTCTTTCCTTTTCTTTTCTTTTTCTTTTTCTTTTTCTTTTCTTTTGTAAATCATTTGTAGAATAAAATATTATTTACAATACAATGAAACTAGAAGAATAGATTAGAATAACCAAGTGATCCTATGAAACATAAGGTTATAACACATTCTAAGGCTCAACAAAGTTGTGGAAAGAATCAATGTAATAGTTGATGAAACAAGTGGATGAAAATTAAAGGAAGAAGAAAAGGAATCAATGGAACAGGTTTATTAAGAAGAAGTAAAGGATGAAGAAGTTGCAAAAGGGAAAGATGAAGAATATTAGATAGAAGTAGAAGAGAAATTTCAAAAATTACCTACAAATACACCTAGAAAACGAGTATAGAAGAATCATCCTTCAGATCAGATTATCAGGAACAAAGATGCAGGAATTGAGACTAGAAGAAAAATTTGTTCACTAGAACAACTACACCTAGCACTCTTATCTTCAATTGAACCAAACAATTTTGAAGAAACCAACAAGGATGAATTCTGGAAAAGGTCATGATTGAAGAGTTGGATCAAATAGATAAGAATGACACTTGGGAATTGGTTCAAAGACCAAGGTACAAGAATGTGATTGGCACAAAGTGGGCCTTCATAAATAAATTGAATGAAGATGGATAGGTTACCATGAACAAATGTAGATTGGTATGTAAAGGATACACATAGGTTGAAGGTATTGACTTTGAAGAGATGTTTTTCGTAGTTGCTAAAATGGAAGAAATTTGATTGATCTTAGATTATGAATTCTCCAAGAATATTAAAGTGTATCAGATGGATGTGAAATCAACCTTTCTGAATGGGGAACTTGAAGAAGAATTTTACATTGAGTGACTGGAAGGATTTCAGTTGTCAGAGAACGAAGATGACCTGTGCAGGTTGAAGAAGTCCTTGTATGGTGTAAAATAGGCTCCCAGAGCATGGCACTCTATACTAGATAGATATCTACAACATGAAGGGTTTAGAAAAGTAAATGAAGACAACAACCTCTACATCAAGGTAACTCAATATAGTATTTTATTAATTGAAGTTTATGTTGATTATATTATTTTTGTAAGTGATGATGACAAGTTAAGCTAAAAATTTACAAAGGATATGAAAAATGAATTTTAAATGTCATTACTTGGAGAACTATCCTTCTTGTTGGGTCTTCAGATATGTCAAAGAAACCAAGGAATTTTTATTTCTCAAACTAAGTATATCAGATAAATGCTAAAGAGGCTCAGAATGGAAGATTGAAAACCAATTAACACTCCTATGCAAACCAGTTTCAAGTTGAGAAAATATGATGATTGAAAGTCTACAGATCAGGGGAAATATAGGTCAATGATTGGAAGATTAATTTATGTGACAACATCTAGACCAGATGTAATGTAGGACATTGGAGAGGTGACACGATTTCAAGAAGTACCAAAGGAATCACATCTTCTAGTAGTGAAGAGGATTTTCATATATTTCAAGGGCACATAAGAGTTTGGATTATGGTATCCAAAAGGAAAGGATATATCACTTATTTCCTACACAGATGCAATTTGGGTAGGTTGGATTGATGACTGATGAAGCACCAATGGAGTTGAATTCTACTTGGGTGAGTGTTTTGTATCTTGGCTAAGAAAGAAATAATCATTAGTATCATTGTCTACAGTTGAATAAGAGTATATTGCAGTAGCAACATGTTGTACAAAGGTTCTATGGATGAAACAAACTTTGATAGATATACAAGTTGAGTATGATGATCCCATTCCTATATATTGTGATAATACAAGTGCTATCAGTATCTCAAAGAATCCATTGATGCACTCCAAGACGAAGCACATTCCTATAAAGTATCACTTTCTATGAAATCAAGCTGCAGAGAAGAACATCAGAGTTGAATATGCGGGAACAAAAGAACATGTTGCATATATATTCACAAAACTGCTTCCAAGGGAACCTTTTGATTATCTTTGCCAGAGACTCAGAGTAATTTCTACCCCAAAATGAATGATTTTGAATTCTTATCTTATATGTTCTATATTTACACAAGGAAGCACCATCTAGAGGAAGGTTCATTTTGGGGGAGCAGGTTCAGGAAGAGTTCAGTCAGGGGGAGCATCCCCAAGGACAGTTCAGTTAGGGGGATCATCCCTACATAGGAAGTTACCTTTGTGATTCATTTCAAAGGGGGAGAGATTCACCATATGTAGGACACATAATTAGATGCTTGGAGAGAGAGAACAAAGGCATGTTTCTAGGGAGAGCGATGGTCATAGGGGGAGCATAAGTGATATGAATTCAGTTTTTCATCAGAGTGTTGACATCAATGCCAAAGGGTGATATTTTCAATTAATTGGGATGGTTTTCATTGATGTCAACCCTTCAAGAAAATCTAGTAGGCAATTATTCTAGCCAAAAAATATTTTTAAGGGATTTAAGTTTGTTTTATGTGTAATGGTCTGAAGGTTAGTATATTTGCAGGTAAAAATATTCTAGATGGATAGTACATGTCATTCCATTTCTAGTGATATGTGGAATGACATATAAATACCCATGGTTAGATATTTATGTCCTTGTGAAGTTGGAGAACCCTCATGAGTTATCTAGAAGTCAAAGAAGTCAAAATTATTCTAGAAGCTCATAGAAAAAGTTGACTAGTCAAGTGAGTGAAACTAGGATTTAATCATGGGTTAAGTTGTTGCAAACAAGAAAATAATTAAAAATAAATTAGTTGCAACTAGTAGTGGAGAATTTACTATTTGTAGCAAAGTGGTTTAGAAGTGGGTTATCCCTAAAATAAGTAAATTGGGTTAAATTGGTTAGAAGGTAACCCCTTGAGGAAGCTACATGGAAGTATAAATAAGAGAGAAAGGCTCTCCTATTAGCATCTATTGAGAACATTAAGTATATATTATTATGTAAGGTTTATTTCATGTACTCATTGATACATCTGAAGTTGCGCAAGTCTGAGGTGGCATAAAGGGTTGATGACAACAGTTTCAGAGTTTTAGAAATACTGAAGAAACCCTAGTTTCTGAGATGTACGTGGGCTAACATTATAATAGGGTGAGTACATAAATATGATAAAAATATAATAGGGTGTGTACATATGCATGCCAATAGTGTAATAGGTTGCATACATATGCGGGATAACAATATAATAGGGTGCCTACATACACTGGCTAACAATACAATAGGGTACATGAGAGTAAAACCATAAAAGCTTGAGAAGATGAAGATGTCAGGTATCTAGAGTCTGAAAGCAAGCTCCTAGGAAGGTCTACAGTGATCATGTACATAATGTCTATCTATTGGTCCAAAAGGTATGTCTTATTTCTATGAGTAGTTGGATTTTGTTGTCTACATGAGAAATGGTTATGGGGGTTTTAGGATTTTCCCTAGAGAGATTATTGGTTGCATGGGACTTTCTGTATAAGTTAGATATACAAAAATGCAGTGCTGATATAATAAATATTTATCATTAATACATCTTGTTAGTTTTGAGGCACATATTGTATTTCTTGGCATATGGTTAAGGGTTTTTGTGGTAAATGGTTGAGAGCTTGTATTTTTGAAGTGGTTGATGTATTGATAGGTTGCATATCAATAAGGGTTTGGTGTCTAATCCATGTGAGGGTTATTATACTTGTTCATGATTATAATTATATGGAACATGAATAGAGAGATACAGATACACTTGATTAAGGGATATGTATAAGGATGTATGCATAGGGCACAACTACAAGTTGGAAATAGTGACAAGTTGCAAGTTGAGTTGACAAGAGGTAGCAGAGTGTCTGAGTTTCAACAAAACTGAAAAACCATATCTTTCAAAAGGTGTACATAGAATGAAGTATAGACATGATGTGTACATATGTGGGTTGCAATATAGACAGAGTTCATACATACTCATGCTACAACATAGATAGGTTGCGTAAATGTTGGGTTTTGATCGGTACAGGATGAGTACATGTACAAGTTTGTTACATGAAAGTGGAACATGTTGGTTACAAGTTGTTTTCTTAGATTGGTACATTTTTAAAACAATATATCTCACAGTAACAGTGTGGAATTGGTTTCATCATCTTACTTATATTTCAGGGCACTAGGACGGGTAAAGGATAGGTGGTTGTACCCACCTTCTGGTTGTATTCGGAGAGCATAGGGGGTTGTATCCTCCTTCTAGTTGTAGCCATAGAATTGGGGAGTTGGATTTTCCCTCAAGTTGTAGCCTGAAATTATAGGGGATCAGAGCCTCCTTCCATTTGCATCTAGAGAAAAAAGGAATTTGGTCCTTCCAATCAATGTAATTCTCAAAGACATATATGAAAAAATGTTATGTGGTATTCTCCTGCATTGGGTTTCCACGTAAAAATATTGGTGTACTATGCATGTGTTTGATTGTTCATTTTTATGGTTTATTTACTCTGCACTTGGATGATAATGTTACATTGATCATAAATATAAATAACACTTACATGGTGTGGTAAAAAGGATTATATTTCTCTATTACTGATTCACCCCCCCTCTTAGTAATCCAAGAGGAGATTATTGGGATAATAAAACAGTAGAAAGAATCACATAATTATTGTGCGAATACAATGACTTGTTCCCAACATCATTTTCAAAGATGAATAGTTTAACAGGAGAACTAGGAGCGATGAAAATCCCTTTGAAGCCAGAAGCTAGACCCATCAGACAGAGACCTTATAGATTGAATCCAATATACAAGGAGAAAGTGAATGAAGAAATTGAAAAAAATGCTAGAATCCGGTGTCATAGAACCCATGGAAGAATCAAAATGGATTAGTCCTATGGTAGTGCAGGAAAAGAAGCAAGTGGGTATGAGGATTTTTTTTGATTGGAGGAAGCTAACAATGCTTGCCTACATGATCCTTTTCCCACCCCACTTATAGATGAAGTTTTGGAGAATGTAGGGGGTCAAGAAGCTTATTCATTCACATATGGGTTTTTAGGGTATAATCATATCGATATTGCACCAGAAGATAGACATAAGACTACATTTTCTATAGAATGGGGATCATTTAGGTATACAATCATTCCATTTGGGTTGAATAATGCACCTACAATTTTCTCAAGGGTGGTAGTAGCAGCCTTTAAACACTTTAGACATAAGTTTTTATAAGTTTACTTGGATGATTGGACAATGTTTAGTTTATTGAAGGAGCATGTCACAGTACTAAGACTAATGTTGGATAGGTGTAGACAATGTCAGATCTCATTGAATATTAATAAGTTCATTTTTAGTGCACCTTTTGGGATTTTGTTAGGAAATGTGGTGTGTAAGCAAGGTCTGTTGGTTGATCCTGCTAAAATTGATTTCATAGTTTTCTTACCACCACCGAAGTCAGTGCGCTAGCTAAAGAGTACACTTGGTCATACAAGATATTACAAGAAGTTCATAAGGGGATATGCACAGATTACTGCACCAATGGAGAATTTACTAAAGAAGGACACTAATTATTAGTGGAATGATGAATGCCAACATAGATTGGATATTTTGAAGCAGAAGATGGTTACTACATCCATTTTATTGTTTCCAGGCTAGGAAAAGGAATTTCATGTGAATGTGGATGCATCTGCAATAGAATTAGGAGAAGTATTTACCTATCCAAGAGAAGGTGATATGGATCACCCCATTGCAATTGCAAGAAGAAAGTTATTAGATTCATAACAAAACTATCACACTATAGAAAGAGAAGGATTAGCTATAGTGTATGCTTTGCATAAATACAAACATTACTTGTTAGGGAAACATTTCAATATGTTTATAGATCATTCATCTCTGAGGTATTTATTCAATAAGCCATTGTTGGGGGGAAGGATATGCAAATGGATACTTGTGTTCCAAGAATTTGATTTCAAAGTTGTGGTGAAGCCTAGAAGATTCAATGTAGGACCATATCACTTATCCAAGATAACCAATGGAGAAGAACTCGATAACTTGGAAGACAAATTTCCAGATGCACAATTATTTCCAGTTTGGATAGTTGATGAGTATTTTGATGACACTAATGATTTTTCGAGTATAGGAGTTGCACCAAGAGAATTTGCTACTGCATAGAAGAAAAATTTGGTAGTCAGATTTGTAGATTATCAACTCATTGCAGGTCATACAAGCTTGGAGCAGATAACATTCTAAGCATGGAGCATTAAAGGCCTATCATCTTAGTAGAATAATATGAAGGGATTATTGGAGGACATTATGCAGGAAACACTACTACACAAGAGATATTGTGCGCAGGATTATGGTGGCCAACAGTTCATAAGGATGAAAAGGAATACTCTTAGAATTGTGATGTATACTAGAGAGTTGGAAATCCATCCAGGAGGGATGAAATTCCATTGAGACCTCAGGTCACCTTGCAAGTATTTGAAAAGTGGGAAATCGATTTTTTAGGTCCAATTAACCCACTGGAAATAAGATTAGGATTCAGATATATTATTACAGCAACATAATACTTAACCGGATGGGAAGATGCATCAACAATAAAGGATTACAGCACAGAGACTACAATGCGCTTCTTATTTGAACATGTAGTGACAAGGTTTATATGTCCAAGAATATTGATGAGAGATCATGGGAATCACTTTATCCACAGTATAATACAAGAAATGTTGGAAGAGTTTTAGATATATCATCATAAGAGAACACCTTATCGCCCTCAAGCTAATAGAACAGTGGAAGTGTTTAACAAGATATCGAAGAATTCCTTGACAAATATTTGTAATGTAAATGGAGACAATTGGGACTTGAAGTTACTAGCAGTACTATGGGCTTATATGACTACATGGAAAAAGATAACATGGAATACACCCTTTAGGTTTGTATATGGACAAGAAGTAATAGTTCCCTTAGACTATTTGATCTGAAGTCTATGCATTGTAGCAATTACAAATATGACAGAAAGGGGCGCAACATAGGAAATATTTCCTCAACTAATGGAATTAGAAGAGGACATAATCATAGCAGGTTTCCATCAGGAGGTATAGAAAGTAAAGGATAAAGCATGCAATGAAAGACATATCAAGAATAAGAATTTTAAGGAAGGAGGTATGGTTCTCCTCTATGATAGTAAGTACCTGCAACACCCAGGGAAGCTTATAATTCATTGGCCAGGGCCATATCAGATAAATTTTATCACATATGGAGGTGTTGTACAACTGCAAGACTTAGCAGGAAAAGACTTCCAAGGACTAGTGAATAGTAGTCAACTGAAACTATATAGGGACACTCGACCTACCAATCGTCAATAATTTCAGTGCAGTAAGGAAACCTTGTACGTATTTTACTATAGTAGGAATAGGAAGAATAAAATGAGAAAAAGACATAAAAAGTAGAAAAACCAGAAAATCCAAAAAGATGGAAAAATTGGCTAGTGGAAGACAGTAAGAAAATGGAATTACTATGCACAGGAAAAATAAAACAAAGAAGACAAAAACCACATCAAAGAAAGGAAAACACAACACACAAGGAAAATGGAAAAAGACTGGAAAAATGAAAACAATGATCGGGAAACCAAAAAAGGATGAAAACATTAATATCACAGCTATAAAAAGGGAAAAGCTCGAAAAAGTTCAAAACTTAGTGATTTTTTAGGAACAAAGAAATTAAGAGTACAAGCAAAGGATAATTGAGAAATACAAAGTAATTCACATGCAAAGAAGGCAAGATGGAACCTCCCAAATTTTTTGGTCCCAAAAAATTTGCAAGGGTGACTTGACAGATAGGGAAGAACAAGGAAAGAATTGCAGAACCAAAAAATAGTGTGGAGGTGGAGGATTTTACAATGTCGGAGGTTGAATCCATCATTACAAGATGGGTAGAAGAAGAAAAATCAGCTGGAGAAGAGATGAAAGTGGATCAGAGCGCAGGACAACAAAAATCAGAAAACCCTAACAGCGGGGAAAATCCTAATTCAGAAAAATCTGCAGGAGCAGAGGAGATAGAAAATTTGAGTGAGGGGACCCTAAAATAGGAAGCCATTGTGAAATAATTCCTAGTTGAATACATTACAGGCCAACAAGAAACAAAGGGAAAAGAAGAAGAAGAAGCGAAGGAAGAACTTGCAGAATAAAACCTAGTCGCGGGCCAGAAAGAAAACACTAGACGCTCTAAGAAAACAAACCTCAGTAGAGATCATGCTACCTCATAACCTAGATGTCATAATTGTAGTTGAAGACATGCTAGGAAAAGTGGAAAAATTGAAGTATGCAGATCATGACTTAACAGACACAACAAAGTTTCTTGACCTTGCATAGGAAATATATTTAGAGAACAAGGAGGAGGTAGGACCCTTAGGAAATCAAACTTTGGATCCTGTGTAGTGGATCACGGGATTATATAATTTGGGTATTATGAATTTGCTATAAATACCTCATTTTGGGCATGGTAAGGACATGGGAAACTATGTAAAACAATTTTTTTCAAAGGTACATAAAGGTATCCTATGGATGGATAGGTTGGTCCATATAGATGTATACCTCATAGCACAAATCACAGGGTTTCCAACCAATGACGTAAAACCATAGGATTACTTGGAGAACAAAGCAAGGAACAACAAGATTGCAGAAGAGGTTAAAGAACATTTTGGGACAGACAAGGGAAACAGGGGAATAGTGGTAAAGTACATCAATGATCCCATGATGAAGTTTTCCATGAAGCTTATGGCATGTAAGTTATTGAGGATGTGTAGAAAGGAAGAGGCCCCGACAATATTCATAGCAACAACTGCGTAGTGCACAAAGGGTATAGTATTAAGCCGGGCACCCTGTTTATTGAGCCAATTTTTTATAGACTACAGGGATGCAAAGGATAATGGGACATAATTCCATTACTCTTAGCTATTGATATTGGTATCATTGGTAGGCTAGAAGGAACCCAAATTCACATCCTTTCTAGATAGAAGAGGGAAATGTCATGCAACATGGTATACAACCTTATGGTAGGAAAAAGACACTAAGAAAAAATAGATGAACAATGCAGTGTTTGTAATGTTCCTAGAAGATATGTAGTAAAATACAACTAATGTGTGGACAATCCCAATTGAAGTATTCAAGGAAAACAAATGAGTTTCTAACATTAAGGCTTCAAGACAACACATGTGGATTCTGGCCATAAGAGATCCAAATAAGAAGTGGCTAGAAATGAGGTACTGCAAAACGCAAGAAGAATTAGAATGGATAGTTAGAGACTGACATGCGTAGTGGAAATTTCCAGTAACACGGAAGAAAGGGACAAAAAATAAGGAACAATAAAAAGCAGGTCCATCAAGGAAGAAAGGAAGTCTAATAAAAAATACAAGGAAGGATATAGAGAACAATCAAACCTCAGGGAGTATCACAACAGTCAAGAAGACAAGGAAGAAAGGCGTGTGAAGGGAATCAATGAAAGGAGATGGAGAGAAGGTAAAGGTAGATAGCTCTCATAAAAAGGAGGTATAGGATGACGAAATAGAAAAGAAGAAAATAGAGGTGTAGACCTCAACCCCAACCAAGAAGAGAAATGGAACACAAGAGGGAGAAATAAGGACGAAAATGAAGTACCACAAGAATCCCCCAGTACTCACTATCACAAAAGATGATGAAGAATTCATAAGATAAAGTATAAGATAGAGGGGATAATGCAATACTTGAATCGAAATTACAAAGAGAGGAAATTATAGAGAAGTTAGTAGAAGTGAATGACATTCAACAGAGGCTGCAAAAAAGTATAGTGCATCATCCTACAATGTAGAAGAAAGAAAAAGCATGGGAAGCACCAAGTACAAAACTAACAGGAAGAGATAGTACATAGAGTAGTAAAGGGCAGTGACAAGTTTAAGGTCAGGCAGGAAATGTTGGAAGTAGATGAGAACACAACATAGTCTTGGCTTCCCAACTAGCATTTTGTTTTCATTTCCCTTTGAAACACAAAATCACTTCTTAAACTTGTTTTCCAACTGATCTATTTGCATTAGATTGACTGTGTCTCTTCTATGAAGGTCTGATTATTGAATTTGAATTTTATTATTATGAGAACATGATCGTATGATTTGTTGATTTCTTTCTCTTTTCAATTTCATGACTTCAAAGCATGAAATTGAGACCTTTATTTGTGCAAACATTCAACTGAAATCTCGTAATATTTTCCCTTTGTATTAGTTTGTAGCTTTTGTTTTCCTTCTTCAATTAGTCTATATCTAGATGGAAGATTTGTTGCTAATTAAAGGACCATGAATTATATCTTTAGACTAAGTATGGAACTCCTCCTACTAACTTAGATCGATTTTAAAAGGGGTGTGGGTTTTTTGTTTAAAAGAATCCATGCGTTAATGTATGAATTCAAACCTTGTTTAATATGTTTAACAAATGAATTGGAGACAAGGTTTAAACCTCACCTCTCTTAACCTTTTCGATATAACCCTTTATCACTTACATATGTCGTATCACAATTTAATGGTTAATGAGGAAAACCTCCTATACTCTGACCTGTACACCATCATAACAAATCATTACACTTTGTTAATCTCCTTGGAATTGGGTTGTTCGTTCGTGACAAGTTGCGAGGGTTACATGGGTTTCTTCTTGTTCGGTCTCCATGTCCTCTTGCTTACAGAAAATAATCAATTCTTAGAGTGGGAGATAATGGGAGAATACTCCTAGACCTTCGAATTTGTTCTTGACATCAAGTACATTAGCCCAAACTCTTTCATTGTATATTCGTTTGAGCTACTAGTGTCACAACGTTTTCCCCTTCATGAATAATTTTTCTTTGAATCCTAGTTTACCTTTGAAACTATAGCTCCTGTAATAGTGCAGAACCAAAGGGCCCTAAGGTTTTACATACCCATGATTATATAGTAGAGTTCAAACTCGTAATTGTATAACAAAGACATGATTTTGCAGGATGAATTCTAAGCAAACTGTTATGAATTTGAAAACCCTGTTAAAAACCCATATCTAAAATGAGGTCATTTACCTTCCACCACGTGGGCAGTTTCTTCATAAACAATCTAATTTCAGAGATATGCCTCATTTTATAAAGAGAAAGTTTCTCAGAAAAAACATGTTTCGTTTGAGGAATTCTATTTTCCCTTTCCTCTCAGTGGATTTGAAATCCTGTCAATTATTGGTCCTACCCTGAGCAATAAAAACCCCTCCAATAGGAATAACCAATATCCTAAAACATATTCAGGTCCTAGGAATTGTAATGGATACCACTCAATGGGAATATAGGTATTATGTCAACGTTCCATACCTACAAATGTGTCTTGATCAGGTTATGACACAGAAAAAGACCCCATGTTTCAGACTACAAGTAACCCCTTCTAGATATCGAACCTTTTTATTGTGAGGATTTTTTTAATTGGATCCAGAGGTATTACCAGGATATCCCTTATCTACAGGCTCAGCTAAATCAAGTTATGGCTCGTAATTTGGTATTGCAAAGAGAAAATGAGGATCTGAGAGAAAATGTCCAACAATTTTTCCCGATGGATGGAAAAAGGTTCAGGAGGTCAAGGGATATTATTATAAAAAAATCTACCAATTTTAACGTTGTTATCAATTCGAAATTATCTCATGTCTCTTTTGCAAAGGTTTAATGGGTAAACATTCTTCTTGGAATTTACGTTTGGTTTGTTAATTGATAAATGAAATTGTTTTATTTTGGTTTTTATTAGACTAGATACAGAATCATAGATTCTATGGCTTGTCTTTAATTAGTTTATTTGATTTCTTTTCTAATTTTGTTTTTCTTCTTCTCAGGTGTGAAGGAGATCAATGTGCAAAGGTTGAAGGAACAAGTAAATAGTTGGAGATGCTTGAAATTTGCAATTTTCATTTTTGAAAACAATTTCAAGAATATTTTGATGATGTAATTATTTTGAATGGCTAACACAACAGACCTATTTTTTTGGTTACTTTTTAGTAAAGATTTTATTAAAATGGATCTGCCTCTATCTTGTAAGACATGAGAAACATATCATGGTCTTATTTTAAATACTGGTGCTTGCCTGGAGACAAAGGCAATTCTTTTGGGACTTGATGATGGACTTATCATTTTGAGAAATATATGGAATGCAATTTAATTTTTGTCTTTAGTCCTTTTGTAGACTGTACAATGTGATTATTGGCCTTCATATACTTTCTAGGCATGAAAAACTTATCTATAATGAGTTAGCTTTAGACTGTTATATATTTATGTTTTCATGTTGTGCTTATCTCTCACGTGGTCCATTATTCATTGGTTATTATAATCTATGTGACTAATCGTCTATATATACATTTTGAGTTTACATCGAATGTTGGATTTTTTATAATACCATTTGTCGAAGATTGAAGTTAATTTCATCTTCAAATTTTGAATAATTTAAAGTTACATGAGTAAAAATTCATTTGTCTTTATGTTTATCATAGATTGCTTTCGAAATACAAAAAACAATTCCTTGAGTTGTTTAAGAAAATATCATTCTTGCTTCTTGCCATATATTTATGCTTGGCAACGGGTTAAGTGGAGATTACATTACACAGAAAGACGAATATAACTTAGTACATTTTCTTTATAGCTTATCAACATTAGGTTAGTTAGCTTTCTTTTTATTTGATTTATTTACTTTACGAATGAATAATGATTAAATCATTCAAACTTTAATTCTTTGTTCATTACTATTATATAGTTTCCAATCTTATTCGTTTATTTGTTGTTATTTTCTACCTATAGTAATAGAACGATTTCCTTCAGTTTTACATCTTATTTAAACTTTGATTCATTAGTTAAAATCATCATTTTCACAAGGATTTATTTAAACCTTGTATATGTACATATCTATTGTATATTATACGACTATAATCTAAGTAATTATATATGTGTGTTAACTAATAGGATTATGTAGTTAGGTAGTTTTACCTCTTTTAGTTATTTTAGCATCTTAATTGGCTAACAGGGCCATAAAACCCGTCAGTGTAGATTATTCCAAACGGCTTAGGTTAAATAGACAACCCCAGACCGGAGCATCCAATCTCGTTGACAATGTGTCATAAACTCCCATCAACAAATGGTGCTAGAAGGAGGGCCAGAATGACAAGCTGGCCTTGCAAGAGTCTTTGTTTCGAATGTATTTAATTCCCCATGGCTCCCCAAATCACTGTGTTGGAACATGCTTTCCAATTCTCATTACCTGATATTCCCAACAAGATAGTCTCTCGCTTGTCCAAACTCACCTTTGATGGTGGGGGGAATGTATCTACCAAAGACCATCTTAAAAAGTTTTAGTGTAAATGCATCAAGCATGATATTTCTTATTTAAAGGTTTTATGCATATTGTTCGCCTTTACTTTCAAGGGTCATATTAAACATTGGTTTGATTCTTTTCTAGCATATCACATTATTTATTGGTTTCAATTTGTAGAGGAATTTTTAGATGCTTTTGAAATCTTTGATTACAAACGATTATGTGAAGAATTTTAGGGTCTACTAATCAATGATGATTCATCTCCAGGGGTATTTTTAACAAGAATCCATCATGTTCTCTGTAAATTTCATCTTGATGACATGTAATTTGTACTAAACCTCCTCTCTTATGTTTGTGCCCCTTTCATCAAACCATTTTCAATCGCGAATGATGAATCAATTACAAATCCTATCACTCAATTGCGAGAAGAATTTTGTTTGCAGGATGAGAGGAATCCATCTGGAAATTTTTGAACAAGCAAGGGAGGTAGAATCTATTGAAAAGGTTCTTACTAACAATCAAACTGGTTTTTCCTCTGAATTGTTTTATATTCATTCCTCGAATATCATGGAAGAATATTTGATGTTGGGTCAAGGTCACGAATGTCCATATTCTTCTAATTCTTTCTCTAATTGGTACTTAAGTTCAGTTATTGAAGAACACTTAGGTGATGAAAATGATCTTAATCATTCTAACATTCCAATGAAACTCATTAGAGATATAAATCTGCAACTTGAAGAAGAAACCTTAAAACTTCATCCACAAATCATACCTTATCCACAAGAAATATTAGATGTTTGTCATGAAATTTTTGAATTGTCTATCATACAAGAGACAAATTTAGATGATCATATTATGTTGAAGCATTTATCACCAAAACAGAGTGAAAGTATTAAGGAAAGTGAAGAGGAATGTCTTGAGAATACCATTGTTAAATATCATAGCTCAAGAGAATCTTTTCATCTACTCATTTCTGATTCCTTTTACTCTTTATATCTCTATCTCTTCTTAGATTCTGGTGGACATGATAATTTAACCATGGTATCTTACTCTTTTCCATCACAATCATATATTTTCAATATGCCAAGATTTTCTAAAATTAATTTCGAACATAACATTTATGAAGTCGGAGTTGACACTCTTTCACTTTCATCACTCGCATGGAAAAACTATATGTTGCAAGATGATTTTACATGATTTGTTTTTTAAAAAGACAATGCACTCATTCTTATGGAGATAAAATAATCTACATTGCATATTCATTCTTTGGTTAGTTCGAATTTTAATGATTATGCTTTGTGTTTTGAAATGATCCATCTCATCAAAGGAAGTGTTCAAACCAATAATCTAATTGATGTCATGAATCCTCTTATGATGTGTTCACCATTGACAGATCTAGTTTGTCGAAGTCATAGTTTTCATCCTAATTTTTATGACAGGATATTAGAATGGATTGAGTATTCGTATATAAAAAATCTTCATAATAAAGATAAAGTTGTGGTTTCTTTGTTTCTACCTAAATATCTAGGAAGTAAGCATGACACGATTTTTTTAGATCCTCCATGTGAAGAAATTGATGAATACTTGGAGAATTGTCAGGAGGATGGGGCACTTCGGCCTTGGCTGATGGTTATGCAGGTCCCCATAATATTGAAAAGTTTTCCAAACTTACTTACATTCTTCCATGCCATTATGACCCATATCACGACAAGATTGCATAATGGTTGGAGAATTCATACATCAAGAAGTTTCAAAAGAATGCTAAGGTCGTGCTTTCTTTGTTTTTAAATGAATATATAGGAGGTAAGTATGAAATATTTTTTTGTATCTGCAAATGCTACATTCTTTTGTTATGATTTTCAACTTTTTATGCCTTGCAGGATTGAAGATGCTCTTGTGGCTGCACTAGAAATATGATTTTACTTAGCGTTTTGATCTATGTAGAAGTTATAGTAGGTGTAGGAATAGAGTCCTTTTGTGTTTTTCTTCCCTTTTCACTTTTTCCTTTGAATAACGCAGTTATGAAGGCACATGGGTATGCAAAGAGAACCATCATCTAATTGTTGTCAGGGAAGTATTCTTTCAATTCCTTTCTTTTTCCTTTTCGCAGTTGTCTTGATTAAATGTTTCTTCTTCAAAACTTGGCAGCATCTTTCAATGATTTCAAATATTATGAAGCATTAATAAAGAGATTAGGGATTTGATCTTATTTTCACCCTAACAAACATAGCTTACCACTACACGTAATTGCACTCATCCTGGTTAAGGATTTTTCCGTGACTTTTAATAATAATCTTGGTCAAAATGATGTATCATACATCACTATATTAAGAAAATAACCTACCTATACGCAAAACTCTCAACTTTGTAGTTCCTCCTTTTGATCCTCATTCTCTATGAGAGGTTGGCCTAGTTTTGTTTTTGGTCAAATTATTTTTTAAAGTGTGTTTTTTCTATTTCGATTTTGTTTGTTTTGATGTACTTCTGATTTTGAATCCCATTAATAAAATTTGATTTGGTTTGTTGTGTGTTTTTTTAGTTTTCTTTGATTCCTTTGATTGAATTTTCTTCTTATTTGTCTTTTTGAATCAATATATTTCTGATCAAAGAGAGATTGTCAAAGGAAGAATTCATTTCAAAACTTATGTTTTTAAAAGCAATTTGAAACAGTTCAAATAGTTTCTGATGTTAAGGTTCAACTCAAATAATTGATTTTTAAGTCAATACTATGAAATCCTAAACGGTCTTTGTCAGAGTATTACCCATGAAATGTGTCAATATCTTTGGGAATTACGGTTATCTTTATACTTTTTAAACTGTCCCTATTCTTAAAAGACCACTTTTAAGTGCTTCCCCATTCTCTATATGATTTCTTAATTGAAATCTAAAATATCTAAACCATGATAAAACTTCCAGTACCGAAAGAAAATAATTAGTGATCAATAATATACATATCCTATAATCAATCTCCAGTATCACCCGTCCCTCTTTGTCATTTATAAAATCTCTAGATTATATCATTATAAATGATGTAAGAGGGTTGAAAACACTTGAGTGTGGGAAATGTGTGTAAAATCGCCAGGGTACTGAATAGGCCTGCTGGAAGAAGGTAAATACACACATGATACAAAGGAAACTTCCTCGGGGTACTGAACAGGCCTGTTGCCAGCGAAGCACTGTCAGGTTTGAGATATAGCAGGTATGTGCTTATAAGTTAACTTTCTATGGGAGTATATATCATGAATAGAAAACTATTGGATGGGATTAAAGTACTTGAGTGGGTTAAATGACATGCTATAAATGCTTGTTGGAAGTAGTGGCTCTGTCAATGGTATTGAAATCATTTTATAAACATCGTTACCCTTTGATAAAAACACACTTTCAGGATAATCCTCTGTACAAGAATTTATTCTTCTTTTCTGATTATAATCGTGGTAATCTTTTATAAATTTGAGATAATCTTAATATTGTGTGATTTGAAAGGTAATTTGTTTCAAACCAGCTTAAAAACCATCTACAAGTCTTGTTCTTTTTCCCAGAGATGGAAGTTTGACAGTTCATAGATAACTGTTGCGACCAGTGAGTCTCCATTTCTTGGTTGCCCAGCTAGCATTTTTTTTTTCATTGCCCTTTGAAACACAAAATCACTTCTTAAACTTGTTCTCCAACACATCTATTTGCATCATATTGACTGGGTCTCTTTTGTTAAGGTGTGATTCTTGAATTTGAATTTTATTATTACGAGAAAATGATCATATGATTTGTTGATTGCTTTCGCTTTTCAATTTCATGACTGAAAATCATGAAATTGAGACCTTTATCTTGTGCAAACATTCAACTGAAATCTTGTAATCTTTTCCCTTTGTATTAGTTTGTAACTTTTGTTTCCCTGCTTCAATTAGTCTATATATAGATGGAAGACTTGTTTCTAATTAAAGGACCATGCATTATATTGTTAGACTAAGTATGGAACTCCTCCTAGGAACTTAACTCGATCTTAAAAGGGGTATGGGTTGTTTGTTTAAAAGAATCCATGGGTTAATGTATGCATTAAAACCTTGCTTAATATGTTTAACAAATGAATTGGAGACAAGGTTTAAAGCTCACCTCTCTTAACCTTTTCGATATGACCCTTCAATGCTTACATACATGTTGTATCAAAATTTAATGGTTAATGATGAAAACATCCTATACTCTGACTTGTCCACCATCAAAACGAATTATTACACTGTGTGTGTTAATCTCCTTGAAATTGGGTTGTTTGTTTGTGGCAAGTTGCGAGGGTTACATGGGTTTCATGTTGTTCGGTCTCCATGTCCTCTTTCTTACAGGAAATAATCAGTTCTTGGAGTGTGAGATAATGGGAGAATACTCCCAGACCTTTGAATTTGTGATTGACATCAGGTACGTTCACCCAACCTCTTTCGTTGTATATTGGTTTGAGCTACTGGTGTCACAATGTTTTCCCCTTCATGAATAATTTTTCTTTGCCTCCTATTTTACCTTTTAAACTATAGCTCTTGTAGTAGTGTAGAACCGAATGGCCCCAAGGTTTTACATACCCATGATTATATAACAGAGTTCAAACCTGTAATTGTATAACAAAGACATGATTTTGCGGGATGAATTATGATCAACCAGTTATGAATTTGAAAAAAATGTTAGAAAACCATTTCCAAAACGAGGTCATTTACCTTCCACGCGGGCAATTTCTTTAGAAAAAAATTGATTTTAGAGATATGCCTCATTTTATAAAGAGACATTTTCTCAGAAAAACCTATTTTGTTTGAGGAATTCCATTTCCCCTTTCCTCTTTGTGGATTTGAAATCCTGTCGGTTATTGGTCCTACCCTAAGGAATAAAAACCCCTCCGATAGGAATAACCAGTATCCTAAAACATAATCAGGTCCTAGGAATTGTAATGGTTTCCAATCATAGGCACATAGGTATTATGCCAATGTTCCATACCTGCATATGTGTCTTACTCAGGTTATGGAACAAGAAAAGACCCCATGTTTTAGAATACAAGTAATCCCTCCCAGATCTAGAACCTTTTTACTGTGAGGATTGTTTTAATTGGATCGAGAGGTATTACCAGGATATCCCTTATCTATAGGCTCAGCTAAATCAAGTTATGGCTTATAATTTGGTATTGGAAAGAGAAAATGAGGATATCAGAGAAATCATCCAACAATTTTCCCCCAAGGTTGGCAAAAGGTTCGGGAGGTCGGGGGATATTATTATAAAACATTCTACCAATTTCAACGTTTTTATCAATTTAGAATTACCTCATGTCTCTTTTGCAAAGGTTTAATGGGTAAATATTCTTGTTGGAATTTACGTTTCGTTTGTTTACTGATAACTAAAATAGTTTTATTTTGGTTTTTATTAGACTAGCTACAGAATCATAGATTATGTGGCTTGTCTTTAATTAGTTTATTTGATTGATTTTCTAATTAAAATTTTTCTTCTCAGGTGTGAAGGAGATCAATGTGCTAAGGTTGAAGGAACAAGTAAATAGTCGGAGATGCTCGAAATTTGTAATTTTCATTTTTGAAAACAGTTCCAAGAATATTTTGATGATGTAATTATTTTGAATGGCTCTCACAACAGACCTATTTTTTTGGTTACTTTTTAGTAAAGAATTTATTAAAATGGATCTTCCTCTATCTTGTAAGATATGAGAAACAAATCATGGTCTTAGTTTAAATACTAGTGCTTGCCTAGAGACAAAGGAAATTATTTTGGGACCTGATGATGGACTTATCATTTTGAGAAATATATGGAATGCAATTTACTTTTTGTCTTTAGTCCTTCTGTAGACTGTAAAATGTGATTATTGGCCTTCATATATTTTATGGGCATGAAAAATGTATTTTTAATCAATTAGATTTATACTGTTCTACATTTATGTTTTCATGTTGTGCTTATCTCTCACATCGTCCATTATTCATTGGTTATTATAATATTTTTGACTAATCATCTATCTATACATTTTGAGTTTACATCAAATGTTGGATTTTTTATAATACCATTTGTCGAAGATTGAAGTTGATTTCATATTCAAATTTTGAATAATTTAAAGTTACATGAGTAAAAAAGCATTTGTCTTTCTGTTTATCATATATTGCTTTCGAAATACAAAAAAAATTTCCTTGATTTTTTTCAGAAAATATCATTCTTGCTTCTTGCCAAAAATTTATGATTGGAAATAGGTTAAGTGGAGCTTACGTTACATAGAAAGACGAATATAACTTAGTACCTTTTCTTTACAGCTGATTAACATCATGTTAGTTAGATTTCTTTTTATTTGATTTATCTACTTTACGAATGAATAATGATTAAATCATTGAAACTTTAATGCTTTGTTCATTACTGTTATATCATTTTCAATTTTTTTCGTTCATTTGTTTTTATTTGCTACTCATATTAATAGAATGATTTCCTTTAGTTTTACATCTTATTTAAACTTTGATTCATTAGTTAAAATCATCATTTTCATAAGGCTTTATTTAAACCTTGTATTTGTACATATCTATTGTATATAATATGACTATAAGCTAAGTAATTATATATGTGTGTTAACTGATAGGATTATATAGTTAGGCAGTTTTACGTCTTTTAGTTATTTTAGCATCTTAATTGGCTAACAGAGCCATAAAACCCGTTAGGATAGATTATTCCAAATGGCTTGGGTTAAATAGACAACCCTGGACCAAATCTTCCCTTCTCGTTGACGGTGTGTCATAAACGCTCGTCAACATGCAGAAACAAGTGAAGGACATAGAAAATACAGAGTTTCTTCTAGCACATACCCAAAAATGCCTTATATGGGTTATAGGAGAGTGTGATGCAGGAGGTCCAGTCTAGAGCTATGGATGATGCCACCAACCTAGAGATCAAAGGGGGGGTTAAGGAGATATCGTAGGTAACTTGTGAGAAAATAACACTAGATAAGGATGAGGAGAAACAACGCAAAAAACAAACTAGAGAAGAAGCTCACATAAGTATACAACAACATACCAAAATGCATGCAGGAACTGGGGGTCACAACAAAAGAAAAGATACAAAAATTGCACAGACAATGGAGAGATATAAGCAGGAGATAACATAGTTAATAGAAAAATTGAGTCCAAGAAAACCACCATAAGTGAGGGAATTGATAGAGAAGGAGGCTACTACACACATAGACAACATAGCATAGCAAGTAAAAGAAGTTGTGAAATTGTATGATAGGACTCCACATATTTGGACTAACCTGGAAGAATATGAGAGGATACAACAACTGGATTAAAGACAAAAAAAGGTGACCACATAAGTACATGATTTAAAACAAAGGTAGAAAGCAATGGCCATCCTATAAAGGATGAAGAGAGTACAAGAAATGAAGAACCTATAAGCATAACTAAAGGCAATACAAGGATAAAAACAAGCAAGGAAGGCTCAATTGGAGCCATTACAACAAGAGGCCGAAAGAATGATAGAATAACTACAAACAAAGAAAGGAATATTAGCACAGACACATGTAGAAATCAGGGAAGTGTTGAAAGAGCACATGACAACGCAAGATGTAGAGATACTTGCATAAAAGAGTGCGCAGACAAATGATAAAGTGGCAAATTTGGAAAATAAGTTCCATGCACTGGAGGTAGCGTTGCAGCAAGTGAACTAAGTCTAAGTGGCTCAAGACAAGCCACAGGTTAGTGTTGGGGGCATGTTGGAGAAGGAATTTTTTGGAGGAAAGCGAGGAAGAATGGACCAAAGGGAACAACACATGCCAGAAAAGAAGGAAGACCATCACGAAAAAGGACAGAGGAAGCAGCACACCAAGAAAGAAGGAAGTCAAAGTAAGAATGAATGTCAACCACGTAGAAGGAAGTTGGAATATGGACAAGTAGAGTCCACTTAGAGAATAGGGTTTTTTCAATGTAAGGGTTTCAACCCATCTTTTGTAGTATAAATATGATGTATGAGGTATATAGGCGAGATGCAATCATAGGTATCTTTCCATGAACTACCATATAAATTGTGTGCAACAAGTCTATTTTGGAGAGCCCTTTTTGAGTATGAGTCTTTGTATTGTTGAGATCTATGAAGATCAAATGGAGTTGATGTTGAGATATAAATGAGGTTCAGGTTGCAAGATATGGAGCTTTGGTGTGACAGTGATCAACCTCACCATACATATACTATGATGTGATGCACACAATGCTATTTTGATGAAGAATAAGAAATAAAAAGAAGATATTTGTGGACATAGCCCCAGAGGGGGGTGAACCATGGTAAAACCTTGTGTTGCAATGTATTTTAATGGGTTTCATTGTTTATTCATTTATGAATAGATGAATGGATGCATTTATTTACAGTGTGCACTAGAATGTGTATGCAGAATAAATGTTGTGAATGAATAAAGTAGTATATATGATGAATGTTGTTGTAGAATGCATGTTGAGGTATGAATAGAATAAATAGAACATCCCCAATCCATACCCTGATTGCAAACACTTGCATCATGCAATCACCAATAAGCCATCTCGGGTGAGACTGCATTGTGCACTCTGTGCATAATGTTTCCTTCTGGTTTACCATAGGGAGCAATGGTGAAAAGGGTTTTGTTGGAGAACTAAGGTAGAACCCAGGTCATTCCATACATTCAACACATCCCATAGTTATTAGAAATCATGGGGAATAAGTAATCAACATTGGGTATAATGAACAATCAATGGTCTTGGGGAAAAAGAGGAAATTCCCATGGGATGTTACAGCCAATTTTTATGCATTTAGTTGGGCATGAACAGTAAGAGGAATCAAGGAAAAAGATCACCACCACTGGAGAAAGGAGTCTGGGTAAATTTAGGATCATCCTAGAGTGTTTTGGAGCATATTGGAGTTGGAAATTGAATATTTGGGTTGTCAAGCCTGAAGAGTGAACTCTTGAGTGAGTTGCACTATATTAGCAAGTGTTTGTTGTTTTATTTGGTGGTTTTCTTGGTAGTGAGTCCTTTGAGTTTACAATAGAGATATTCCTAGATATCTAAGCTAGAGAGACCTCAATAAATGAATGGGATGCCCAATGGACTAAGAGCAGTGAAGGGGTACATTCCTTGGATTGGGCAGGTCAAGAGGAAGAGAGTTGGAGGAAATTCAAGATAAGTGTAGGAGAATACTGGTGGTTTGTGTGACATTGAGCTATATGGGGACTTTTAGAGACACTATTCTCTTGTGGATTCCTATACCTAGCTCGAGGGTGACTTTCTATTGATATTTAGAACAACATGTCTATGATTGGGTGGAACTTCCTTCCCAAGGAACTAGTTGTAAAAACTTTTTATAAAAGATAAGTGTCTATCTATTGTTTGAGTTATTCATGAGTTTAATTGTTGTGCTTAAATCTATATATATGAATGGTTAATTTGTTGTTTTGAATGAGTTATTAGTTGCACTAATGATAATTCATAGTGTTCTAGATGCATTTAATTATGGGTATCATAATATAGATAAATATGTGTTTAATTCGTAGCTGATAAGCTACAAAAATTATTTATTAGAACAAAATTTTGATTTTATGTGTATTTCCTCAAGTAATGTTCTATGGTTAAGCTAAGGGATGTTATAGAATGGTATAAGATCTCAAGGTTCAACAATAAGCTTGTATAGGCCAGGAGCTCGCGATAATTGAACAAACTTGTGGCTGTAGATTTCGTCTTGTGACGAATTTTGGGAAAATAGTGACCTAGAGTGAAATCCCCAAATTTTTTGGTAGATTCAGATTTATTTTGGCCTTAGAGCATTTGAAGAATAAATTTGTGTCATCAATCTGTAAGTTGCAAATTCGAATTTGGATTTGGAAGTCAAATTCCTGTGTGTTTCATGGCAACCGTGAAGTTTTCTGGATAAATGGCTCAAATTAATTCAACCTGGGAAATCCACTATCGATATTATATCACAGAGGATAAAAAAGCGGGTTCGTGACAATACTTTGGGAAGAAGGTTTCAGAAAATCCTTGGATATGGACATGAAGTTGAGTTCGAAGGGAGGATCCTGATGGAAGAATTACAAAGGAACAAGAGTCATCAGATCATTAAAATTCATTCTTAGTCGTATATTCCTCGGAGGGGTGATTTCATAAAGGTCCATTCGAAAAGTTTGAGGGTGACTTCACTTTTTGATGAAGTCAATTTGACCAAGTTAAAGGTCGAGAAATTGAGTCTTTCTGAGAATATTTGTACCATTGGATGTGAGTGATATCCACTGTTAGATCTTTTGGAAAGGTGGTTTCAGAAAGGTGTGTTCAGAATACCTAGTGGTGTGATTGAGCTTCAATGAATATTTTTCGACCGAGGTAACCAATGTGCAATTTGGGAACTCGAGATGATCATGGCCATTGATCGAAAAAATTTCTGACCATCTAATCAATCAGATGATCATGTTGTCTTGGAAGGGATGAGGATGAAAGATAATGCCACATAAGTTTCCATGTTAGCATTCCATGTCAAGGGACATGTCAACAAGGGTGGGCGAATCAACGAATTCCATATGGCGTTTGAATGTAGTTTTTTGGAAAAGAGATTTTTGATGGTTCAGAAGGGATAATTTTTTATGGTTCGGAAAGGATGGTTCCTAATAAGTCTTCAGGAAGGAGGTTGTTGCAAGGTTCATTTGGGGATAATTCTTCTGAAGGGTGAGTCCAATAGAGCGAAACCGATAGGGTATCATAGTTTTGTCTTCAAAAAGGTAAGTAAGGAAGGAAAATCCCTTTTTTTAATGGCAATTTTTTGATTTTATGAATCTGATAGTGTTTCATACTATAGGTTTTAGAGGGATGTATGTATCCAACAACTTGGAGTTTATGATGGGAAGAGTCTGTGAAAGAGATTTCAACAAGCTTTCATAGGTCTAGCTACATCTTGGCAAGGCCAGGAATATCAATGGTTGGGATTGATTCCTATTTTGAAATCCATGGTTTGGATCTAAAGATGGTTACAAAAGTACATTATTGAATTTTCTATGAAATTTCCAGTTTGTTAAGGTCTTCATCTTGCAGACCATTTCTGAGGGCCTGAACTGTGTTTTCCAAAAAACATTTTTTCACAAAATTGTGCGTACTTACAATACAAAGAGTTCATTCTTGTAAAATGAAAGAGCTCAAGGATAGATTTTCGACAAGCTATTCAGAATGAAAAATGAAACTTGTATGAAGAAGTTATGTCATAAACAGTCAAGGGTAAAATTCAGTACCAAATTTCTTTTAGAGGTCATAACTCCTTGCTTAAGAGTCAGTTTGGGGCCTAAGAGCAGTCTATGGAAAGATCATCGACTATAGAAGTCATCTATGGATCCAGAATTGAGTTATAAGTATCTAAAAATCTGTTGGGAGAGGAAAAGGACACCTGTAGCATGTAGGGTTGAAAATGGGAAAATGGTAAATTTTTTTGAAGACCATAACTTTATGCTCGGAAGTCAGAATTGGGAAAATGAGTAGTGAATGGAAAGGTCTTGACGAGGAGAATCAATCTATTAACCTAGAAAAATAATTTGAGTAGGAAATTTTACAGTCGAATCCAAAGAAGATGAATGGTGACATTAAAGAGAATGAAAATTTATGCATTCTTTTCCAAAATTGTGTATGTATTTACTTTTGTCTAAAATAAAATTGTTTGCATGCAAATTTTCTATAGAATTTAGAGGTTCAAAAAGGAATTTTGATTCTTGTATGATGACTACAACCATGGAAGATTCCTAAGGTTCCTACAATCATGAAGATGAATTCATAGGTCTGCATGTCAGCATGAGAAATGTTGAGACCAAATCAAATGGAAGAAGAGATAGGAAGGAGCCTATAACTATCAAGAGCTTGCAAAGAGAAGTGCATAGTTATAGGGATGATAAAAAAAATATTATGAAATATTAATAAGAGATACTTCAGATCTTGAACATGCTACAGAAGCAAGCCAATAAGGACTTTGGCACGAAGCAAGCAACTAGTGCTAGACAAGTGACATCATCCAAATCCCATAGCAGAAGGGATGATCATGAGAATGACATGAAGTCAAGGAGTAGGAGTAGGTGCCATCATTCCCTGGAGCAATCCACTAGGAGAGCTCATGTCAGTTCAGGGCTAGGGAGCAGCCCAAGTGTGTCCCCTATTAGGAAATAGAGGAGAAGGCCTGAGGGAGATATCTTGCAAGGTGAACTCAAGAATATCAAGCCACCAAATTTCAATGGTGATCATAGGAAGGGAGAAGAGGTTGAGGCCTAGATGTTGGAAATGAAGAAATATTTACAACTACATGATTACCCTTCAAGGGTAGAAACAATAATTGCAACCTACCACTTGCAACGAAAGGAAGCGATGTGGTGGGATCAACTTAAGCAAGTCAAACGTATTTATGAGAAGAGAGTCTCATGGAAGCAGTTCAAAGGACATTTTCAAGAGAAATATTTTTCTAAGAATCACTATGAGATAAAGATGAAAAATTTATTTGAACTCAAGTTGGGAAGATTGACAATGGATGAGCATGAGAAGAAATTATTTGAATTGTTGAAGTACATGGAATGCATGAAAGATGAAAAGGTCAAAATCCAAAGGTTTTTTTAGTGATTTACCCTCCTTCTTCAGTGACAAGATACAATATGATAACCCTAGGACTTTGGAGGAAGCCATACGGAGAGAAAAAAACATTTATGAGCTAAACAAAGGGAGGTTAGTCTTCCAAAAGGCTTGGAATGACAAGATGAAAGAAAAGCGATATTAAAGGAAAAAAGGTTTTAAGCCACCCTTTTTCAAGAATAAATCACAAGCAAATCAACAAGGCCAGTCAACTCAAAATGAGCATAAGACAACAGATTCTTTTAGGGAAATGCCAATGAAATAGCTTGTACAATGTTGGGGATGTGAGGGGAATCACTTGTATAGGGAATTTTCTCACAAAAGATAAAGAATGAGGATTGTCCATAACATTCATGAGGTTGAAACAATTGAGGACATGGGAGTAACCATGCTAAGGATTTATGTAGCCTTGGAAAACAAGCAAGAAAAATATCAGTCCCCCATGATTGAAGTGTAAGGTAAGATAATTAATCATTCTATATCAATTTTAATTGATTCTGGAGCTAGTCATAGTTACATAAACTCTAACATTTTTTAAAGATTTCAATTGCAAAGGAGTAAGCATAAGAAATATTGGTTAGTTCAGTTAGCCACAGGGGCTAAGAAAAATATCAATGAGTTGGTTAAATATTGTCCAATAGACATGAATGGACTCAACACAAAAATAGATATGAACATCATACATTTGGGTTCATATGACTATTTAATTGATATGGATTGGTTGGAAAAACACCATGCTATCCTAGATTGTTACAACAAGACAATAACTTGTCTTGATGAAAAAGGGAAGCAAGGCAAGATCCAAGGCATTATGAAAGTTGTAGTTGTTAGAGATATTTCAGACATGCAACTAAAAAATAATTTTGGAAAGGGATGACAAATTTTTGTATCCCATATGGAAGAGGCATCTAGAGATAAAGTTGCAAGTCTTGAGGACCATCCTGTCTTAGAATATTTTGAAGATGTTTTTGAGGAAATACTGGGATTCCACCAAAGAGGGACATTGATTTCTCTATTGATTTGGTACCAGGTGTTTCCGAATTTCCAAGACACTCTTGAAGAACTTTTGAAGAAGAGGTACATACACTCAAATGCGTGACATTGGGGAGCCCCAATTCTTTTTGTAAAGAAAAGGATGGAACTTTAAGACCATGTATTGATTTTAGACATGTGAATAAGGTCATCATCAAGAACAAATATCATTTGCCAATGATTAATGATTTGTTTGACGCTGAAAGGTATGGTCATTATAAATTCATGGTAGTGCCATATGGACTATCAACATAGATAATTTTGTGAGCAAAATTTCACCAATGAACAAAATTTTAGGGTTTCAATTTTTTAAACAAATTAAATTTTTTATCTCAAATATTAAACTAAACAATATAAACGGTACACCATTATCCCCGATAAAACATACATAAAATATGTGCTAAATTTCCAATTCCCCTAGAATTTTTAGAATCTAGATGTTTTGGTGAGTGAATAGCCCAGATTCCCTAAACCATGATGTTTTTGGAATTAATTCACATGCTTATCCTCAAATCAAGGCTTTATGGCGCCGATTTCATGGTTTTTCTTAGCGAATGATTTCTCCCATTGATTTTTAATTTTCCCCTCCAATTCTAATTTCTGGCATGTATTTCATTCCAAGTACATGCCAAGTTTTATGTGAATGAAGCTTTATAAATTATGGGAAAGGATTAACGTCCAACATGTTACAATTTTTCAAATCTAAAATTATTCAACCTTGACTGGTTATTCAACCTTGACGCCGAATCCCGATCAAAACTGTAGAGGCACACACATTCTTGCAGCCCTTGATGAATTTCAAAGGGCATTTCCTGTTACTCGGAGACGCCCTAGCTCTATGGTACGCTTCAAATCAGTCACAGTCATAGGATACTAGGTTGGTGGAATTTGTCTTTTTTTAAAGAGTTTTAATGACCATTCATTTTCAACTACCATCTTTATTTACGGCCCTGTGATCGCATGCAATATTTGAGACCTGAACACCAATGAATGTTGAGGTAATATAAATTGCTGAGGGTATTGAACTTTTTCTCACCCACCTAGGTATGTTTTAGTTGTTGATTGCTTTTGTTGGATTCTTCTGGTTGCTGTTAATTTTAAGTTGCTTGTTGTATGAAACGACCACGTCCAGTGATGGTGTATTATCTTTGAGATCTGAGTATTTAATGTGGAATATAAAATACTTTAAACCCTACGTTCAAAGGAATAAATATCGACCTGTGAGCTCAAGCCTGCCATCTTTTACGTTTATAAATCTACGAGGTTTATGTTTAGTCGTCTTTCCTTCCTTTTATTTGGAGCTATGCCATTAATTTTTGTTGAGAAATAATCTCATGCTGGCCCTCACACACTATAGTGAAGGATGAGGAATCTGACACCTTGTCTGCGCCATTTTGTGGATTTGTCCCCTTCTACCCGGATTTAAAAATTCTGTGCGGCTTGCTTGTACGTCGTGGAGATGCCAAAGACTCAGACGCTAATCATTCACAAGATATTTGAAGCTAACAGTGTCAATAAGATGGAGATGCCAAAGTCTCAGAGGCTAAGCATTCAAAGAATATTTGAAGCCAGAGGGTAATTGATCCAATACCTTGTGGGCTTAAGCAGAGGAGAGAGAAAGATAGGTTGTACTGAAAAGCTACCTGAGTAATCTGTGGCGAAAAGCTGCCTAACTAATCCGTGGCTTCCATTAACGAGCTGGTGGTGGTGGTGCTTCTTCTTGCAGGTTTTGGAATCGGCAGAAATATTGTAAACCGGGCGGAAGGGAGACTATATTCCACTCTGTAAATAATCAAAGCCATAGATGGAGATAGCTGAGAATTTGTCAAGGAGTTGATCGGAGGTGGCTTTGTCCACACACTGAACATCGCATACGATACCCGTTGTTGGTATTGTTCTTCTTCTGAATATCTTTCAGCTGTTGCACGGCTCAAGTTTCTCTTATTGTTCTTCTTCTGAATATCTTTCAGCTGTTGCACGGCTCAAGTTTCTGTTTGCCCCCTATTGGTCCTTTAGAATGACATATAGAGGTAATTAATGATTCAAAATGAGTTCGGTGAAGGTTGAGCGACACTTTGCCTGATGACTATTCCAATGTATTTATCATGTTGCGGTATAAATTGGTTTCCTCATAAGCCCTAAAACTTGATGTTTAGTTTTTCCCTTTAAATGGTTAATTTCAACTCTCCTTGTGTTGGCCCGGTGTAAAATGGTGATCAGCAGCAACCAGAAGAATCCAACAAAAGCAATCAACATATGTGCAGCTTGTTAATTGCAAAATGGTGTAAAATGGTTAATTTCAACTCTCCTTCAGTTGCAATGGTTGCAACATATGTGCAATTGAACATCCATATGTTAATAAATTAAAATGGAAAATAAAAGTTTAAGTTGAACGTTTTATGTAAAAACCCAAAAAAAAACATTTAATCATTTTAATATTTAAAAAATAAATTATAAGAGTAAATGGATATGTGGTTTTCATTTTAGACATTAAAATTTGCATTTGATTTGTTGGCTATGTAGTTGTGGCGATCTAATTTATGTTTTAAATAATAATATTTTTATTTATTTATTAATGTTTTATTAATTATTAATATGTTATGTTTCATTTAATATATTTTAAGAGTAAATGGATACGTGGTTTTCATTTTAGACATTAAAATTTGCATTTGATTTGTTCCCTATATGTAATTTTGGTAATCTTCCACAATTATTTCAGATTCAATTTTGAGTCTATGTATATTTTATTACTTTTTTGTGGTTTTTTTAAGGAGATATTTTATTTCTAAGATTATATATATGCTTACATTTTTTTCTTTTCTTTTCAATATGAGCACTCCACCACTTATTCCAAAAACTCTAGGGAGGCTCCCCAAAATCACCCTAGAGATCCTTTAGGATTATATGGAATCAGGAAAAATGAATGAAGAAAGAGATACCATTCAAACTCAAATAGAGGATAGATTTTTAGGGTTCAATAGTGAATTGCAGACAATGAAGGATAGGATTCAAGAAATGGAAAAACATAAACAAGCAAACCAAGAAGGAGGGGTTAAAGAAAATCACAACTTGAGAGATATGATTAAAGAGCTAGAAGAAAAACTAACCAACAATTTGATCGTCATTAATATGGAAAACAAATTGGATATCAAACCCATCAACGAGGAAATGAATAAGCTAATAGAATTGGACCATGAGAATAACAAAAGAGCCTTGAACCTCATAATTCTTGGTATAAAATAACAACAAGAGGAGGATACACTAGCAATAGTAAAATAAGAATTAAATAATAAATCACAAATTGATACAACTTACCTCATAGAAGCAAAGAGGCTAGGAAAAATAATTGATCACAAAGATAAGTTGATCTGTGTCAATGTAAGTTGTAATGACCATAAATATAGCATACTTAGTAAATCTTTGAGCTTAAAAGGGTCAGTAATATTTATAAATGAAGACCTCATTCCCGAAGACCAAGCTAAATTAAGGAAGGGAGTTCAAAAGTTAAAAGAAGTTAGGAAAGAAGGACAATGGGCAATAATTAGAAATCGAAAAGATATTGTTAGGGATACATACTGGAAGGATAATAATAAATAGGAATTTGGGACACTTGAGATTCTTTTTTGGAATTATCGTGGTTTTCGATGGTGCAAAGGTCCTATGATAAATTGGATCTCGAGTGATATTTATATTATCTGTCTAGTTGAAACTTGGGAGCATGAGGAGTCTAAGGTCCCTAACATGGAAGGATTTGTCGTGTGGTCATCATGGCGCAAATAATCCCACCGTAGAGGGATGAGGCATAGCTTGTTATATTAGAAAGAGCATTTCCCCTCACATTCAACTTCATAAGATTAACCCTCTTAATCAATACATTTGGATAGAAATTTCAGACATGAATGCTAAGAATATGTATATAGAAATTTTTTATTTTGCACCTATTAATTCTACTTTTTATAAGAAAAACAATTTAGATAACAATTGTCCCTATAATAATTTAGAACAAGATATTTATAGGTTGAAAAATGAAGGTAATATCCTCCTAGGAAACTTTAATGCTAGGAATGCAACTAAACAAGATATTGTTTTAAGTAATGATTCCAACCATAATCCTTTATGGCTAGATGAGGACCTTGTTTTATCTAATACCTACAAAAGAAGCTTTGAAGACCTAATTGAGAATTTGTTTAGTACTGAGTTGGTCAAGATCTCCAACTCTTAAGACCTAATAATTTGCAATGGAGTAATGAAGTGGCCAAACTCCAACCAGATGACTTGTATTCATGGGCTAGGTAGTAGTTTTGTAGATTATGTGATATATGATATCCCTGTTTCCAACCAAATAGCAACTTTTGACCTTCTAAATGACCATGAGCCTCACTCCGATCATAAATCTTTAACCCTAACTCTAAACTTTTCCATGCATAGGAGCGTCATTGAAGAGAATTCTGATAATCAAAGGAATTTGCACTTTGACAAAAGTAAAGTTAACATTTTCTTAAAGGATTTAAATAGCAAACTAAATATCCTAACTTATAAGGACAACATTGAAGAACTCTGTCATAATTTTACAACTACCCTTTCCACATCTATTAACAAGTTCCCTTTCGAGGTGTCTAATAAAAAGAATAATAGAACGACCAACCCTTGGTATGATAAAGAATGTAAAATTGCTAGGAAATCCATTAGGGATGCTTCTAATGAGTCCTTAAAACTCGATAAGATTAATACGTACAAAGCCCTAATTAAAAGGAAAAAATGATACTATATCAATATAAGCTTGATCCTAAGAAGTTCTGGAGCCAAATTCTAAAACGCAATACTAAAGAAAATAATAATATTCCCTTAAGGGAATCGAATTCCTACCTTAAAATCCTTTATGAGTTCCTTAATGCCATGGACACCATTCCTATTGTCCCTACAAAGGAATAAGTTTTTTCTTTAGATGACATAGAGTTTGGGGTTAAGTGGCTTGCAAATGGGAAAGCTAAGGACATTGAAGGCTACCAAGATGAAATATTTAAAATCGGAGTGTCAAACCTTATCCCTCACATACACAAGCTCTTTAATTTAGTAATCAAGCATGGATTCCCTAAAACCTAGATGCAAAGCCTCATTGTTCCTATTTTTAAAAATGGGGATAGAAACATTCCCTTAAATTGTAGGACTATCATGATTAGCTTGATTTTAGCCAAGCTTTATGGAATTATTTTGGAAAAGAAGATTAGCCTTTGGCTAGAAAGTCACAGTAAAAGATCTAAAGGTCAGGCTGGGTTTAGGAGATATCATTCAACTTTGGACCATCTTATTACCTTTAGGATCATTGCAGAGGAGTTCTGCAATACTAAAACCAATATTTTTTGTTGTTTTGTTGACTTTAGAAAATATTTTGATATGGTTCCTAGGAAAAACCTTTGGAATAGGTTGGAAGAGATAAAAGTGCCTCTCGAGTTGAGGGTTGCTGCAATAAGGAGAACATTAATACTAATTTTAAAAACACCGAGGGATGGTCAAAAGGGATTAACTGCAATATTAGAGTCAAACAAGGTTGTCCCTTGTCCCCTACCCTTTTTGGCATATACATTTACAAGTTAGAAGATTGCTTGGAAAAAGAAGGTTGTGTCGGCCCTACTCTCACTGGTATAGTCATCAATCTCCTTCTTTGTGTTGATGATATTGTTCTTATGGCAAGGAGTCCCCATGATCCTGAACACCAACTAAGAATCCTCAAGGATTTTTTCTCCAATATGGGTATGACTGTTAATATATATAAGACTAAGGTCATGATTATTAAATCCAATAAGATCCCTTATGATATCTTTGTATATGACAAAAAAAACTTGGATGAAGTGACTCCATACAAATATCTTGGAATTGATATTCACGACAAGCTCAATTGGAATTATAGCATTGAGAAAATTATTATTGGGGGATGGAAAGCTTATTATGGGCTTGAAAACAATTGTAAATCAACTAATCTTTGGAGTTGGGATAAGAAGAAAATCCTCTTTGAGACTCTTGATACACCCGTTATTCTTTATGGATGTGAAGTATGGGGTTGTAGTATCTCTTGTGAATTTTGGAGAAAGATAGATCAAATACAAATGAATTTTATAACCTATAATCTCAAAATTAAAGGAAATACACCCTATCACATCCTCCTCTTAGAAACAAGTCTCTCCCCCATTGAGAGCATGGCTATGACTAGGTGCCTAATGTATAAGAACAAGTTAAACAACATGGAAGACAAGAGGCTTCCTAAAATTGCTTCAAAATCAATTCATAACCACCATTGACTCAAGAGAGGATGGCATAAAGATGCATGTTATTGGATAAACTATTGGGGAATCATGGAAGACACCATTTTGCAGAATAAAGATACTATTAAAAAAAATGTCAAATCAAAATTTAAGGAGAAAATGTGGTGTGATAAAGAGTTAGAGGAAAAAAGAAAATTAAGGTATTATAAATACATAATAAACCCTAATCTAGAAGATCAAAATTATCTATCTGTTTTTCCAAGTGTAAAGAAAAGAAAATCATTGCTAAGATAAGAACAAATTCTCACGAGCTCCATAGTGAAATTGGGCGTTGTTCAATTCCTATAACACCATGGGATGAAAGAGTGTGTCACCTTTGTGACACTAAGAAGGTTGAAGATGAAAAGCACTTTGTCTTAGATTGTCCAACCTATACCCATATTATATCTTATTTTCAAAATATTTGTCACACTACCAACCTTCCTAACCTTTTAACTCAACAAAAGTATGGTGATATTGGAAATCTTCTCTTAATTCTTTTTGAACACATAAACACAATTCTAAAGAATCGCAAGTAATCAATTACCCTCTTAAGGTATGATAGACCAATTCGGTCTTAGTGGATGTTAATCATCATGATCACCATCATCATATATTGACTTTTAAAAAAGTTTTGTATGGGCCTATATTTAAAAAAATTGCGTAATTTTTTTAATATTTGTAGTTTTTATGATTTGATGAATAATGTTGGAAGTTTTCTCCATTTCAGTTTACTATAATTAATTAGATTCAATTTTGAATGATTATGACTAATAACATTTTAAGAACTCAAGTGTATAAATGTGAAGTAAGATTATTTTCTTGAAAAAATATTTTAAACTAGATTTTCAATACACAAATAATATTGAGAGTGTTCCATATTTGAGTTTACTATTATTAATGAGATTCAACTCTGAATGTACCACTCATCATTACTAATGATATTCTAATAACTCAAGTGTATAAAGGTGGGATAAGACTATTTTCTTGAAAAAACTACTTTAGACTCAATTTTCAACACATACTTTTATGGGTTCTATTAAAGATCTCACATAGGCCTAGACTTAAAATAAAATATTTATTTTCTTCCTTTTTAATATTTAATAATATGAAAATAAATTTTCAACATCACAATCTACTACAATCAACCTAGATTTAAGTCTTGATATACTCCTTATTGTGACTACCGAAACTACAAGTATTCAAACTAAAAATCCCCAAGGAAACGAAATTTATGAATTCAACCTTAAAAAAATCAACACTAAGCTTCATCATTATCATAATCTATATATATAACAAAAACTTATCTCTAATCTCTAAACTACTACCACAACTACTTTAAGTTCAATTCTCAATGCAATCCCATCTTAGTTGTAGTAAAGGTGTCATAGGACCTAGACTCAGAGAAAATGTGTACTTTTTTAATCATTTGTATATTTTATGTCATGAAAATAATTGAGAAAGTATTCGCTATCCATGTTTACTATGATTAGCTTAGATTTGACTTTCAATATACGTTATATCATTATTAACAAGCTTATAATAACTCAACTTAAAGTTTCTCAAAAAACAAAATTAAAAAATTCAACTTAAAAAACACATTATTGAGCTTCATCATTGCCATAGCCCTAATATATAAAACAAACATAATTATAAAATATATACAAATACCACACTTATAACCCAAATTTACTTTCAATGTACTCCTCACCATTAAACCATAGCAACATAATTATAAGATATATACAAATACCACACTTATAACCCAAATTTACTTTCAATGTACTCCTCACCATTAAACCATAGAAATATTAGAGTTTATAAAAGAAATCTACCTAAAGTTATCTTCCTAAAACAAAAATTATGATGAATTTAACCTTATAAAAACCACCACTAAGATTCATAATCACCATCAAACATTACATTAACATGGCTCAAGTATCGACTTTAATATAGGAGGATTTTAATATAGGAGGAGAGATTTGAACCTAACACCTCTTCCATATAAAAGAAAACACTTTACCAATTAAATAACTCTCCATAACTTATTATATTAAAATATAAAATAATTATACAATTCAATTTATTCATATAAATATTTTGAATATATATTTATAGTTTTCATATCTATAAGTAATGTATATATTTATAGTTTTCATATCTATAAGTAATGTATAGATGATAGATTCAAATTGCATGAGCCAAGTAACATAATAAATATTTTTTTGTTAAATTTAAATTTTGAAATGCTTATGGTGACTTGTCAAATCAATTCTATGAAAGCAAGTAGTTAATATAATCCTCGTTTGGGTTCTAACACTATTATGTGACATGTTTGTGCTTATGGATGCATTTTAGGACACATAATAACATTTGGGGTCCTATGCAAGTCCCCAGCAATTTTAATGAAATAAATATTTCTTATTTAAAATGTCTAGGATGAATATGCTTAATTAAATGACTCCATTGTAACATTAAATATTGATACATTAACCTCATTGTTATGTAATAATGGACACTAATGAGTCCTTGTTATGTGGAAGAACCCAACTAAATTAATCTTGTATAATATTTTTGTATTCTAATCATCTTATGTAACGACATGTAATGCTAAGAGGATCTATGAAATAACTAAAGTAACAACATGGGTAGTGTGTGCTCATAGAAAATATATCTTAAAATAAAAAAAGGATGGAAAAAAGAATTAACCTAAGGATGAAAATATGGATTTACATGGACACAATCAAATGATGTAATTCATAAATTTGCCATGGAAGATTAAAGCATGTCACAGTTAAGGATAAAGCATACAAAGGTCGATGCCATCAAGGAGTACAATGATGATAAAATGTAAAAGTGCACAAAATATGGTTAGAGAAAAGTTTACATGGAATAATGTAACAAAGATTTCATGGGGTGAAAACAAAAAACAAAGACAACATAACCAAGGCATGAAGCATATTGATTAAATGTGAAAGGTCATGAATAAAAATTGAAGAGTATGAGAGGAATTTGAAGAGTTAACCCCAAGACATTAAAGTTGTGTTAGCCATTCTAACTAATGAGTTAAAGAGGTAATATTTCCATTTTGTATCAATATCAAACAACTAAGTTTTGTAGGGAATTGGCCCAGAGTAGAGAATGAATGGGTAATATTTCCATTTTGTATCAATATCAAACAACTAAAATTTGTAAGAAATTGGCCAAGAGTAGAGAATGAATGAAAGAGACATTGTAATATATGCCATGTGAACCATGTGAATCAATATATGAATAGACCATTGTCTTATTATTATAATTTGGTTCTTTACTTAAATGCATTATCTATTTTTTATCCCTATCACCATATGTATTATCTATTTTTTTATCCCTATCACCATATGACAACATAATTGTAGGGAATTAATTGAAAAAGGTGAGAATTTGGCATACCATACCCCTCATCTCCATGATTTGGTCTCAAATCTAGGTTGGAGATCTTGGAGAGAGGGAACTGATTAGAATGCTCAAAGAATATGAAAAAACTCATGTGTGATAACAAATGGTGAGAGGAGGGGGTATAATGATATTGAATAAAGACATAAAAAAATTAAGAATAATAATAAAAGGTCTAGAGAATTAATAACAAATTAAAAAAGTTGAAGAGAGTATCAAAGTAAAAGGCATAAACTTTAAGGTTGTTGAAGAGAAAGAAGTGTACAAAGATATAAGTTTTTGGTTATGGTGGAATATTGAAAGCTAAGGGTACGATTGATTGGCTCAATGAATTGGAAATGTTGTTGTTGTCATTATTATTATTATTATTATCTAGTTTAATAAGATGGAAGATCCACAGATAATTTTTTTATGAGTAGTGAGTTGAAAGGACATGTTTTCATTTAATGGGATTTTATTTACGACGAAGGAATGTACAGTACCCATGTACCCCTTGATTCCTTCAATATATTTGTGATTGAATATCATGTGAGGAAACATGCAACATATAATTAGGGATCATGTCAATGTGTTCTAGTGAAAAATGATATTTTTGTGTCAACTGAAAATTGAAAAGAGGACTTGGGTGTGTGTTTTCTGTTGGGGGTGATTTATATGCAATAGCATATGTATGTGGATTATTTTGTATGGGGTGGTGGTTTATTTAAATAACAATTTCAATACGACCCTACCCCAATGGGAAAAATGTAACGACCCCGTCATTACGACAACAAAAATGACCTACAACGGGTGATTTTTTTTTGGGTTGCATTATCAAATAAACATAAAAAAATAATAACTATCTCATCGACACATCGTGCAATAAATAATATTAAAGCATTAGCATTCCATCACTATACAAAGTTGGCACCTCATCACCAAGAATGACAATACACATATTGACGCAATAACGCAATAATAAGAAACCATAATCAATGCATTTATACAATTAATTATGATGCATAAATAGTACAAGTCAAGCTCAACTCATCTCTTAAGGATAATCATTTGATAAGATCAGGATAATCATGAAATAACAATGAACCATGAGGATCATGAAGATGATCACGAGAACCACAATTAAACATGGTGCGCGAGTAATCGTTCGCATAAACATATTAGACCATACAAACCCATGGTGCAAGCAATGTCCGTTAAATCGAGGCACAATCCCAACCACACTAAGAAAAATTTTGTGATAATAAAATTTCATTTTTTGCAAGACGAATAATATCTAAACAATCATTTGTTCATCATAATTTTACTGCCCGCAAGGATTCTAGTCACAACATTCCATCCTACCTCAACAAAATTCCAAAAGACACAAGAGAAATCTCTTTGAATTTACATGGTGCAAGAGACATATAATATCTTGATCAATCACCCACAACATAAGAGAAGGTACGATGTAATCACTTTATTTTATTTTGTAGGCTCAAAAACCGACCTCTATTTTCCTTCAAGACGCGTGCCTAATTAAACATTTAATTAATCAATAAAGAACGCGATTAATCTATTCAGTTAAGAATCATAGACCAACATCTAAAATTCAAGACACAAGATTGCCTATTTACTAAATCATTTTTGTGACAAAATAATGCAAGGCGCATTACATCCAATGACTTATTTAATCACATCAACATCAAGGCACAAGGGAATCCTTTGTTTTATTCCCTGGCGCAGGTAAAATGATAACTTAATCATTCATCAATCAATGTTCATTCGAGGAACAAGTTACTGAACACGCAAGGGAGCCCTCCGAAACTTCAAAACCCTTATTAAAATCTCTAATCCAATGGACGAATAGGAAAGATGAAGAACAAAAACGGTGTCTCTATAGTCACGATGGATTTAATTAGGATAAAAGGGAACAAAGGAGGAATTTATTTCCTTCCCTAGAACGGTACTATGCCACTAAATCAACTCCACACACATAACATGATGTGCTTAGATAACCAGAGCTATGTAAACGATGTAGAGTACAATTTTTTTCATGTACCAAAAGGTGATTAGCCATAACTCGTCATTGTGAATGTCGCCTCAAAAAGTGAACCAGGAAGCTAAAATGGATAAAAGAATAAATGCTAAATAAAGGAAGGATCCCAAACCAAAGGAAGAGGTGGTGGGGAGGATTCGCCCAAAGGTAGGGTTTGGAAAACATCTGCCAACCCAGGAGCACTAGAGGAACTATCGAGAAGAAAGGCGCTGTCCAAAAATCCATAGTCTGAATATAATATAAGCAAAACATTAAGATGGCAATGTAAGAGGTATCAAACGAATAATGGTAAAATCATAGGAAAAGGGCAAGGTTCAAAGAATTAAGAAATATAATCCTGGTGTCAATTATAAGCATCGTACTAAATTAAAAATTCGTTAGTCCGTAAGAAAAAGGTGGAGGGAAACTTTTGAGAAACACAACTTGAAGCAGGGGGTGATCCCATGTGGGCAAAGCATAAATAATTTACAGAGACGCTTCTCGCGCTGAGGAAGGACGCGAAGTCGGTCCAGAATGTATCAACGCAGAGATAATGCYAGTGCTGAGGAAGGAAACTTGGTCCATACGGTAATAAAACGTGGAGGTGTTGTCAGCGCTAAGGAAGGATGAAATCGCAGAGTAAACATGAGGCAAATTGGAGAGCCTCACAAGGTAAACGCAGCTGAGAAAAAAAAAACGGAAACCGTTGAGCAASTGAAAGAGRWAAATACGTTGTGGTTCTCTGGAAAAATCGTCGAGTCTTTAAAGGAAACACRTGGACCAAAGATCGAAAATGCTGAGCAAATGAAAGAGGAAAAAACGTTGTGGTTCTCTAGAGAAATCGTTGAGTCTTTAAAGGAACAATCCGTCAGCTGGGACCTCGTTTAGCTGCTTTGGAACAACCATATTCGTCCTCAACAAAATCGAGTGGCATGAAAGAGGAGGTTACGGAAAAGGAKACGGTGAAGGATTGCATACTTCCGACGACACGGTGTTTGAAGTGGGGGAGGCAGTGGCGTGCCACGCGGACATCATAAACAAACAATGACGCTCCTGGTGCAACAGATCATCATAATTCTACCTCAAATACCTCTGTCCATCTRCGTTGCAGCCACACATTAGATAAGCAGATGTACTACTGCGATTACATAATTAGAGAATATGGGRGTGACGTTGATAGAAAGAAAAGGTGGAAGTTCATTCGTGCAAACCTTTGGCAATGAGGCTCCTACTCTCTTGGATGTTACCCAGGGCGACCCTTTCCTCGACATGAACGTTTAAAAAGAGAAACCTATGACGCTTTCGAGAGGATTTCTGACCTGGCTGGTGAGGTGGAGTTCGCACTGATAGCTTTGGGATATGGGGTTTCACGCAAGGAAGACTCTTTAAAAATCTTGGATTTTTTTTTATTTTGTTGTTTGGTAGAATTAGTTGATTCTCAGAAAACATAATCGGCTATGTGGTTAAGCTTGGGGTTGCCTTGGCTTTGAAGGGGCCCTTTCTTCCAATTACAACCACAGAATAATTATAAAGAAAACCATTATCAAGAAGAGATCACTGTTCAACAAAGGCAACAAAATTTCACCAATTCCACATCATTGTTCAACAAAGGCAACCAAATTCCACCAATTCCAGATTAAAATTTAGATTTTAGTGCACCGTAAAAAAATAGCAGATTCCGTAGCCATCCCACTAATTAGCAGAATTTAAAATCAAATTAATCCATCATCATCCATCACTACATCTATAATATAATCCAACTTATTACTTTCAAGCTTAATAAAAAAATACGTAACAACAACAACAAAGATAATCTTGGAAACGATTTCTGCCAATTACGTCCCTCCTTTCTTCTCGGCTCGCTAATCGATGAGACTTTATCGGTACCTCCCAACCAACGTTAGAGGTACTCTTCTTCCCCCTGAGCCCCCCAAGCCGCAAAGAGGCCACACACAAACTAGAGAAAGCTAGCTCCCAGCTCGCCTCGCAAGGTCAAGCTACCACTCTCTAATCAAGGTGGGCATCCCAACTCCCACAAGAAAAACCAGTCAAGAAAAATATCGGGAGCGTATACGCCTATAAGTCGTGATCCATACCCCTCTGCCATTTCTTTTATAGAGTTCTGTTAGTGACTAGTTTCCAAAATGCATCTTAAATTCTTTTTATTAAATTTTTTATGGGGAATATTCTCCCTCGTACACTTGTCACTGATCCCTTAGTTGCACAAGAATTTCATTTAATTAATTAAATTAATTTGCCAATTTCCCTCACCCACCTAAAAGCGTGACTAAAAACACTCCTCGATGTCCCTTTATTCCCTCACATTCCCTTAATGACTGACGCCTTTCTTAAAGCTTAGTTGAGTTCATTTTAGGAAGGTTCTCTACACTAGATTCTTTCTATGTTCCACATTCCTTTTGCAATTAATTTCCTTTTTTTTTCTAAATTTGAATTTAGCAAGTTTTGCACATACTTTTAAATAATTTAATGGACTCCATTTAATTCTAAATTTGATTTTTCCCTCTTTTACTAATTGCTTAATTAAATTTTTTTGTCCTCATATCCTACTTAGACCTAGGCTTTAAGTTCAACTAGGCTTGGCAAATTTTTAAGGGAAAATTTACAATTAATATACTTTACTGATTTATAATTATTTTAAGGCTAACCGTGTCAAGGTAAAATATTTTTGTCTAGGTACCTAGGTTCATTGACTCACCTGTGTTTAAAAACTGCGACGTGCTCTTCAAGACGCACTACGTGATCCAAGGGTGCCACTCGCCTTCATTCATGTTTCTTTTACGCTATGTTCCCTTTGTAACGACCCTGTCGTTACGACAATAAATGACATATAACAGGTCACACACTGTTCCTTTTTTTTTCTTTATATTGCGTAGGAAATAGAAACATCAATCTACACATGGCACACCCGTGGTCATTCATGCGACACATCAGATAACCCTCCCCTACGTTCAAGGCGCAAAGCATCGACAATTATTCGGGGCACAAATTTTGATCCAAGTGCAATCACTCTTTAGCATAGACTTGTATTTCGCGCAAGAGACCAAAATCTAAAACCATCAACACTACATTAAAAACTTAGAGTGTGCAATGAGTTTAAGTAATCAACTAGACATACACTGCAATGATGAATTGTGTGTGATAATTCTAAACAATCAATCCATCAGTTATACATCGACAAATTTGGCACATGAGAAAGATATTAAAATTCCATCATCAATTACCACAATCAACATCATGATCAAGGTAAGCACATGATCAATTCTAGATATACATAAGTCGCACATTGAATCAGTACGCGCAATTATTCCTTCACCAGGGCTCAACAGTAACATGGTGACAAGCGTGCTAGATAACTAAGGCATAACCCAAATATGCCTCAACTCAGTTCCAGGCGCAAGCAATCCAAAAATCCTCTAGTAACATTCATTAATTAATTTCGCAACAACTAAGATCTAACCATCAGGAAAATTCCATAGGCGCGAGAAGCTAAACTCTAAAGCATCATCATCACCTAAATTTCGATGCACAAAAATCTAAAATTTGTGACTATCATTTAAGACAAGCCATCTATTTGCATAACCAGTAAGAAACTAACTGACAATCCAGTGTCCCAAGGATAAAATCTAAGCTTACTCCTTAAAGGTGGTCATCATTAGAGATGTGAAATAAAGAGGAACATGAATATAATATATCTTGAAGTCGGGCTCCATAAATAGATATATATGTGTAAAATATATATCCTTAAATAAATTCATATACTGTGCAAAATGCATTTCAATTTTCGAGAACAAAGGTAGAGAAAAATGGGCAGAGGTTGCATCCTCACAACGCTGGAAGGAGTTCTACCTCTTCATTTAAACAAACCAAACGGTTAGATTTAAAAACTA